>JAQFJA010000006.1:728403-740072 GCA_029874485.1 Naso brachycentron
AAAGAAGGGTGGTGTTCATTCTGAAACTGTTTGACCTGATGAAGATCTGTGATCGCAACGTTGTCTAATAAATACGTTTTTGCAGCTTGGAGTTTCGTGTGCAGGCTGCGTTCTTCCTTTTCTATGAGATAAGCTGACGGCCTCTGTGATGTGCATGTAACTTTTCCTTCCACTGCCCATCATTCCTGCCACTTAATTGTCCGACCAATGCCCACTGGTCCGAAAATACGCTCATCGTTTTCACCTGCAGCTTGGTCTGCAGTCATTTTGGCCACACTAGTGAGTGTATTGTATTGAGCAATGTGTTTTGTGTTGTCAGAGTGACGGGCTGTCAGGCAAAAAAGATGTAGGACCAAATTGTGCATTTGTCCAGTGACAGTAGCTAGTGGATGGAAGAATAGGGTTTTGAAACAATGACATGACACCAATGTAACTTTGGTGTCATTAAGTTAAAATAAAATTTAAGAAAAACTCCCTTTTTGTCACCATTCTTTTGCTTTGCTGTTTTCAGTGTTTGTCTGGAACAAGGTTTGGGTCCTTTCTGTACCATAAAGCCACCTACACCAACATCATCCCGTCGATATGAGCCGTCGTTCTTCTGTGTTCAGCATCGCTATGATAATCACTCTGAATCCCGCCTACAGTCCGGGGAAGCCGATGACTTGTGCTTTCTTTCTTACAGTAAAAGCCATGCACGTACTCCCTAGCTGCTGTTGTTAAGAACTGCTGAAAATGCTATTGAGCCACGTGCCTCTGCTGTAATCAACACATTTATTATATTTATTACTCTCATGTGCAGAATAGAGAAGGAGATTGAAGCCTTGGAAAACGAGGAGCTCAATATCTCCACCAATGAGGAAGTGGTCCTGAAGCGGCTGAAAGAGGTGGAGAAGACCGCTGCAGACATCATAAAGGTAGGATCAATAAAGCAGTTGCCGGCTTCTGTGTTGTGTGAGACTCACTCAGTAATTCTGCTGAAACGTGCAACCTTTCACTCTGAGGCACTGAAGCATGATGAGATCTAATAATTATTCAGCTTTTAACTTGTCTGAAGCTCTGCAGCTGCACTTAACAGACACACGAGGCTCCATCATGTCAGATCAGGTAACAGAGTTTCGTGTCCAACATGTCAGCATGTCGCTTTAACACGTCTATACATTCTCATCAGTCAAGTTGATAATAAAAAATAACACAATGCAACATCTGCTTAAGCTTTCATAAATACATTTCATGGGACTGTTGCAGTTTGGTTAGTTAACAAAGCTGTTCAGTTAGGTTCAGGCTACAAAATTAATTAGAACTGGGCTACAAAAACACCTGGTTGTTGTCACTGCTGTTGCCTTTGACTTTGTTCAAGTCAATCCATTCGCAGAATTTACTGCCTATGTTCGCCCTTGGCTCCCCTTACTATCGTTTGCTGCCGATACGGCACCTTCACATGCACATGATTTTGTCACACGTTGGCGTGGCGAACCATCACACTGTAGTGCTACCTTCTAGTGCATGGGTGGGTCTGTCACACTCTTTGGTGTAAGATTTGCCTGAAATATTGTGAAATTAAATATATTGATTTCATTTACTTATTTTTTCTTAGAAACTGTCTTGTGGATGTAACGGGCGCGTCTGCTCCTAGTCGTGGAGCCTTACAGATAGCCACGCCCGTTAGCCTGTCAGTCTGCGTTGTGTTCTGACAGTAAGGGAAAGGATGACTCGGACCACAGTGGCTGCAGGTGGCATCACAGCATCTGTACATCAAAATAAATAAACACAATGTCTGTGTGGTTAGGCGGCGGTCTCTCCCTCAGGCACAGCTACACAGACTGTAGCATTGAGAAATGTGTCTACTATAAATTCCAAAAGTACGTTTACAACTTACATCCGGACACATAACACATCTGCATATTCACAACATAGAAGTATCATTTAAAAATGCACATTGCTACATTTAATGTTCACAAAACTGAAATAATCGTTCATATTGCAGCGGAGATACACGTCATACACTCGCGACTACGGTACAGATTTAAAGAGACAGTACAGGTATTCGATAGTTAGGAAGGAACAGACCATGGAACCCTCTTTGATCATAACAGAACAAGGTTTTCTAGTACCCAATCAGAATTTGGTGATATTTCAAATAGAAAAGTAAAATAAAAATAATATAATCTCAATCCAGTTACATGGACAAACAGTATGAGATTCGCTGGCTTTTAGCGAATGTTACAGGATGTTGTTGCTCACTTTAGGGTTAAAAGACAATAGAGTTTGATCTAGGATTAAGTAGCCTAATGGATTAAGAGAGTTCAACATGGAATGAACAGTGCATGGTGGTTTGTAATCAGAGCCAGATTAAATGGAAGGATTACACAGGCATACTGCATTTTTTCATGCCCCCTCAAAATGAATAGTTTGATACCTGGTTAGACAAAATGACTTTAAACTGCCGCATGATTATTCATTTATTTATTTAGTTGAATACATCTAATTTATATTTCACTGTTCAAATACAATTTGTTATTCATTTGTTAGTAGTTAAAAGAATAGCCCTATATTATATTTCATTTGAATGCATTTTAGATTAATATTAAAGCATCTTTAATCTTAATCAGATTCAGAATTAAATTAAAGGCCCACGTTCACAGATGCTCTCGCCTCACTTTACATGAGGTGAAGTTTTCAGTGATGTCGTCAAAGTCCAGGGAGGTTGTAAATCCATTCTGTGTTGAAGCTGCAATCACCTGATGCTCTGCTGGTGTAACGTTAAACACCAGTTGAGCAACATTTAAGACATAAATGTGGCGACTATTCAGTAGGGTAAGCCCCGCCCCCGTGGCTGAGGGTCTTGCAGCTGTGGTGGTAATTGAGGCTTGTGGCCTTTGAAGGCCTGAGAGACACTTTTGTAAATCCCCTCTCTGTTAACTTCTTCTTGGTCCTCATCTTTTTTTTTCTCCCTTTGCTGCACCTGAAAGCATTCCAGAAAGCTGCAAGTATTGCTATATGGCGAACATACAGGTATGATGGTGTCTGAACTCTGAACTGGAAACGCATGTTTTCACAATTGGAGTAAACTTTGCATGTTTAAAAAATGCATAAAAGTTTAAATAAAGCATTCTAAAAATATTTTAAAATTGATTTGATGCAGGCAGTGAAGTTCTTCCCCCGTCCGACTGCGCCTCCTGGTGGCAGATGAGCTCTCGGCATGAGGCTACAATAGGTCCAGGCCTGTTTGTTCAGTCACGTTTGTAATTAGCCTCCAGTTTTAAAGTTTATGAAATGTGAATCTGCATCTCTCAGTGTATTTACACTGTGTCACGGTCATTATAAATTTTTGTTTGTTTGTGCACCTATTAGTACATTATTAGTCATATGGGGTTAGAAAACAGTTGTGGCAGATATAGTCATGTCTTAATCCAAATCAAAATGTATTAATGTGTGCTTTGGCTTTAAACAATAAGCTTTAATTTACATCACACACTGAAAAATGTAAATAAATAAAATCTGATCAAAAACAGAAATAATGGATATTAGAAGTTTGCAATAAAATCAAGTTATCGGTCGATGATGATACCACATCAGGTCATGTGTGTGACCTCCAGCCGTAGGCCACGGCGTGCTGCACATTTCTGAATGATCCCGGAGGTTTTTCAAGTTCTTTTTTATCAGATGCAAGGTTTACCAAAGGTTGAACTTCATGAGCAGGTTGGAGCTTTTAGTTTCTCTTTTTAAACCACACTGAATTCAGATATCTCGCCCTTTAATCACGCTGTCTGTGGCTTTTCTTCTAATCTCTGCTTGTTTCAAACAAGATGCACTTACTGAGGACTGTGTGGGTGAGCGTCAGTTCACAAGAGGCTGCTTTGAGTGAATAACATGGCAAGTAAATGGATTGCTCACATGGTGGGCGTGCAGTGTACAAGGACTAATATGCATGATTCGCTTTCTGGTTGCTGTCTGTCTTTAGACTTAAGACAGTAACAAAAAAAATCAGCAACAACAACAACTGTGAATTTGACTTCGAAATAACATGAATCTGAGGCACTGCTGCAATGATGTCTTCCTGTCTCACCACTTTGATTCTTGACTCTGTCTTCACATGTAGGAGCTCAACACAGACCTCCAGGCAGGTAAACACCTTTGCTCTGTTGCGATTGGTTAAGAAGAGTCTTAACATTTCTAGATACTAATCTTTATATATAAATACTAATACTAATACTGATAATATTTAATGGGGATTAATCGCATGATTTTTATAGTTAACTTGCGATTAATCACAATTTACTCCCATGTCTTTTTATTTAGTTCTACATGTTCTTTGAAGGGATGTTTTGTAGTTAGATTTAGTTAGATAGTTTTTAATACTCTTATCAGCATGTGTTTGGACAAACATGCTTGCTTTATGAAAAACGCTGTGATATATATTTTAATCGAGCACTCGGTGCTCTGCTGAACTTGGTCTGTTGTGATCAGGGCTCGACTGCTCGTGTCTTTTAGCTACTTCAGTCTCCTCTCCGTGTCTTATTGACTATTACTCCTGAGTGTCTTATTAACAGTGTTGTGCAAGTTCATAGTTCTCATGAACTAGTTCAAAGTTCAGTTCATTTCAATTTTTTTAGGTGAAAAGTGAGAATGAAAGACTGACCTTGTTTTTGATTTGTCTACCTGTTGCTGGGAGATCATAGGCAGGCAGTGTGACTTGGGTCGGGCTGGCAGGGGGTGTTCTTGCCCTTTCCTGATGACATTTTGTGATTATCAAGGACTTGCAGATATTTTCTCACACTGGACGGATGCTTCAACTCCAAATGCCTTTTCAAATTTGAAGTTGACGAGGCTGACGTGCGGACTTGTTTTTTCAGCGCAGGTGGACATGATTTGCACAGAAAGGTTAGATTTTTACTGTCGGAATCTATGGGAGACAATACATAAAATTCCGTAAATAATCATAAGTGGAGGCAGCTGCGCCTGCAGCGTCTCTGCTTTCTTCATCTTCACTTGCTATTTGACTTGACTGCACCGGGCCGGCGTTGCCATGGAATTGCTGGTTTGTTATGCTAGTGTGCACAATGCTTCGTGGGTAATGCAGTGTGAAGCAAGTCGAGTACTTTATGTGTAGCGCCGCCCACTGGTAAAATATGGGCAGTGACAACAACATGCTGTTACAGCACGAGTGCAAATATCTCTCGTCAGGAGAAGGGAAATTCCGTAATAATTAGACCTAAACAGTGGCGCTGATTCTCACATAATCTGAGCGAGTTCATGTTCAAGTTCTTTATTTGGAAATACGTTGCGTTCAGTTCAACGTTCTTAGAAAAATGAACATGTTCAGTGAACGCGTTCTTTTTAACTCGTTCATGCACAACACTGGTTTCCATCGAGCTTTTACATATGGTACATATTTACATTTGGAATAGCACCAATTTTGCGCTATTCACAACAGTTGAAAAATCTGAACTCCAGCGACCAAATCTGCCACGACAGCCAATCAGCATTGAGATCATCCTTTCAGGTGGCATGATGGTGTACTGGTTTGCACTGTTTCCTTGTAGCAAAAAGGTCCTGGGTTTGATTCCCGGCTGAGGTAGGAACTTTTTATGTGGAGACTGCATGTTCTCCCCGTGTTTGTGTGGATTTTCTCTGAGTGCTCAGGTTACTTCCACCATCAAAACATGTATATGGTCTATCTCCAGTCAGCACCCTTGACCGAGGTATGGGCTCAGAATCTGGAGTTGGTCCCTGGGCGCCGTACTGTGGCTGCCCACTGCTCCTCAGGGATGGGCTAAATGCAGAGACCAAATTTCAGTGTATGCTGTATGTGTGACCAATAAAGTATCTTTACTTTTTTACCAGTGACGTATGACATTAAGGCACAATGGTGGAGGTTCATTCATTGGAAAAATGGAGGAGAAACTCATTTCGGCAGATTACATCGGCATGCAACTATCCAGTAAATAATTATTGATTTAGTAACAACTCTGCACCTGGGATGAAAGTAACTGAAGTTTATATATCTTGTATTCAGTATGCAGGAGGGATATCCTGGCACCCATCCTTAGTGCCTTCAGGAACACCTCCTGGAGAAGGTGCTGGAGTTCCTTAAGCTGTGTGTGCCCCAGGAGAATTAGATGAACCTAGACCTGGCAGCTTCTGGATCTCCAAATATTTTGGGCTTCTACAGCAGGTACAAAGCAGCAACCCTCACCCCTAAACTTACCAGAAGCTTGTGTGGTCCATCTTCATTCCAGCATGGCAGCAGAGCTGATACGTTTCAATTCTAGTCAGTGTGTGTGCTTTCACTGGCTGTGTGGCCTTTCTACTCTGTCACAGCTCCGATGATCTGGAGCTCTCCGCAGTAAATACACAAGACTTATATTTTTGTCAGATGATGGAGCACAACGCAGCAATTCACCACAGAGCAGGTCGAGCAGGACAGGAAGTCAGACACAGATACAAAATTAAAACATCCAGACAATTTTCAGAATAAAACACACGTGTTGATGCCAGATCATATTTCACTAAACTTCATAAATAAACTGTCATTATGTGCAGAACCAGGCCACAAGTCAACAGATCTGAGGTTTTTCAGAGGCCGCACACATCCAGTGGAATCCTGGGGTTACAGTGTAGTCAAGCTCTATCAAGTCCCTCCCTTCCCACCAAAATTTGTGCCTTTATAGTTCTCACATACATGCGAATCTGTGCACAAATGAAGCGTGATATTCGCGCAAATGAAGTGAGTGATCACAAAATATTCTAGTGTTCAAATTCTCATGAATAAAGTGGGTAAATTATTTTATTTGTGCCCGGTGTGAACACACCATAAAACTACTCAGCTTTTGTTGATTATTAGTGGGAGGGGACCACCTATTAAAAAATGGAACACAAAGAAGATCAGACTTTTTCTACCAAAAAAAAAAAAAAAAATCAAAGACAGCCTTACACCATTACACACACACACACACACACACACTTCCTCTGCATTGTGTGGATTGTAGCGAGGAGGAAAAAGCTGCTCCTGGTGATATGGCTGTGCTGGAGTTTTATTCCAGGATTGTTTGTGTTGGTCACTCATGTTAAAGAGAAATGCTGTAGTCGGGTCAGACAGGAGGTGGCTCACACTGAGGCACAAACAGCACAATCACTGCTGTCCCACTGCTCCCACATTTGAATACTGACTCACTGACCTTCAGTTACGGGTAGCAAATGTTATCAGCAAACATTTCAATAATGGAAAAAACAGCTAACACCTTAGAGAATATATTTTAGGAAACTCTACCTTTATTATTTCAAGGAAAAGGTACTTTTTTTGACTTTGCTCATTCCTAGGAAATGCAGTTGCACAACTACTAAACAAAGAGGCATTGATAACTAATATTGTATTTTTCCACTATTAGCTGTGGTGCTGTTTAAAGTAATAAACAACTGAACAGTACAGAATAATAACTACATGCTCAGTGCAAACGTGCCCATTTGGTTTAACCTGTATCTGTGTTGCCTCTCTGGGTTAATCAGAGTCATTGTTAATTACAGAGCGGCGTGAGGCAACACTTCCTGTATTCATTGGAAATCTGAGCAGCAGGAGACAAAACTGTTATCAGCATGCAGAAAGCACAGAAACACTGTAAACTGTCAACAGTGAGGGTAGAAAGGGTGCTTAAGACTCTATAGTGTCATACCACAGGGCATTTCACACACATGTGCACAGATGCAGTGAAGTCACCTGATTGGTCCAGGAAGTCAGTGACAGCTGTGGAGATCAATCTGATGATGCAGGGAGATGACAGGTGACAGGTGATGATCCGCCAAGCCCAGGGTTATTCTACCACACTCCCCTCCTCCAGTGTACACCGTACATGAATGTGTGTGTGTAAGTGTGTGAGACACACATAGCGAGAATGAATGTGTTGTGACAGAAACTCACCGGCCTTCAATCTGAGAATCCGGGTAAGATTTCTCCACTTTAATCAAAAGATGGAAAACATTATGGAATGACGTGACTGTTGTGTCAGGGAAGATGGAGATGTGTTGTCCGCAGCAGCTGACTGTCTCTGAGTGTGTATGTGTGTGTCAGTGGAGCCATTAAAGAGATGTGGCGGCGTGGCTGGACGTTGACAGGTGCTTAAGTGAAACCAGGAGAGATGGGATTCTGCTGGAGACGTGTGAAGTGAGAACAGCCATATGATCATGGTGTGTAACAGATAGATAAATGGATGACTGGTGAACAGCCGTGTGCACTCACTACATGATGTTGCGTGTGTGTTTACTTGCTGTACTATCCCAGCATCACGCTTGATCCGTAATGCATTTGTGCTGCTAAGCACATAGTTGTGACCCAACACACAGCAAGGCTGAGGTTACACTGATTAGATATGGCAATTTATTAACATAAACTTTTATCTTAACTTGACCGATTTTCTGACAAAATGCTTTCATCACAACAAGCTGAGAGAAGCACAGGACTGTAAGCGACCTCTGGGAAACAG
This sequence comes from Naso brachycentron, assembly GCA_029874485.1. Lineage (NCBI taxonomy): Eukaryota > Metazoa > Chordata > Actinopteri > Acanthuriformes > Acanthuridae > Naso > Naso brachycentron. The sequence continues at coordinate 736,881 of JAQFJA010000006.1, forward strand.
CAGAGTGTGGAGCGCGACACATTAAAGACACGAGGGCAGAAGAAGGACTTGGTTTTTGGGCAGATGAAAGCAGTCTGTCTTGCACTGAAGGCGCGGATGAGGTCCATAATGACGCCATTTGGTTGCCCCATGGTGCAATGCACATCCTGCGCTCGATCCGCCTCCTGTCTGTCAGAACTAGCAAGAGCAGATGTTGATGTTTGCATGGCTAGCTCAGTTTGTAAGACTAATCCATGAGTGAAAAAGACCTCAGAGATCTCAGTGTGTGAAAGTACACCAACACTCCCGATCATCGTCTGACTCAAAGAGTCTTGATTGACTTTTTTATCTGAGTTCATTTAATTTCCCCAAGGATCTTGAGATTCTGGCACCTTCCTCTCATTAGGGTCTTATTTTAAGTGTTATATTAGTTACTACATATCTTTAAAGATGCAACTCTCTGGTGTTTGAAATATGTTTCTCCCTAATTAAGAGCCTAGTCTTGCACACCCTTGAAAAAGACAAGGAAGGAGAGAGAGGATGGTTGGAAACAAAGATAAGGGCTCCGCAGTGAGAGAGGGAGAAGCATTCATCTTGTTTTGACACAAAGACTGATAATGTATAGGGTGGGGGGGCTGGAGGAAGGGTGAGGTTGTCTTCTGTGTAGTGATGCTAAGTGAATACGTGAAACAGCTTAACATGCTAATGTGACCTGAAATGCTGATGATGAAGGAATGTGGTGGAAACTTTCTCTGCTTGTTGGAATGTGATGGTATGTGTCTGTGGGACACGATCTAATGACAGCAGCTGATGTCGAACTTTTCCCCCAATGATTAAAGAAACATGACAGTGTCTTTCTAAATGACATCATCACTGGTAGAGGAGTGGTAGACAGCAGACAGAGACGATGACGATGAACCCAAACACAGAGATGTGCCGCGTTGTAAAATGAGAACTGCCATGACACAGAGCGTGAGACAGGCCTGCATGAGAGGCTGGATTACATTACGTTCTCAGAGAACGTGGTGGTTTTCCCTCACCATGTCACAACACTTTAGTGACGCTTTTTAGTGTCACAACATTTTAGTAAACATGTTACCACAGTCACATAACACTCACGCACATTCTCACACACACATACACCAGCTGTGGTCTTTACAGAAGGACAAGGCCTCAAAACAGATTACTCATTACTTTTGGGGGGCAAATACAGCATGTTTCACAATAACCGTCTTCAAAATACTGAGCATTCATTAAAGGAGATGAAACTGCCCTCACTCTGAAGATGTGATGTTCATGATGTAGCTTAGTTATCTGAAGGGATATTCATGAATTTTGACATAGAGCCATTCCCGTTGAGACCATCTTCAACTCATTTGATGCAGTTCCGAGTTTGAACGCCTCACTGTTTTACCACTATTGCTAATGCAAGTCAATGGCTGAACTCTTTACTTCCTGTTTCTACTAAGCCACAAATTAAAGAAATTCAGCCATAGTTTGACTTCTAAAATTATCCTACAAACATTTGAATTCGCCTCAACAGACTGTTGTCATATTCGACTTGCTTTGGGTGCACTGTGGAGTCTTTCATCCCAGTTTGGTAGTGACTATTGTTTGTGCCATTGACTTGAACTAGCATTGACATTAGCAGTGAAATGGTGAGCCGTCCAAACTCCGTACTGTATCTAATGGTTGAAAATGGTCTCTATCATTAGGAATAGGACTGGGTAGGTCAAAAATGAGGCCATATGTCAAAAAATCTTGAACAGCCCTTTAAAGACTAAACGGTGAAAGCTGTCACAACAACTCTGGATGGACCAAAGCTTAATTTGACATTTAAAAAAATGAGCTGTTTTGCAGAAAAATGAAATGAGAAGATTGATATCAATGTTGTGATGATATATATAGAAAACTTGAGCCATGAGATAGTTAGTTCAGCTTAGTAAGGAGACATACATAAGACATAAAATCTCCACAGTGTGAACAGAGCAGAACTTAAATGAGACGCGGGACCTGTCGCACACGCATTAGCGTCTAGTGTGACCTAAAACATACACATTGGACTGTGCTTTCTAAACAATCATTATGACACAATGTGGCAAAAACAATTATTGAGCCAATTAGACGGCTGTCGATCTCACTGGCACTGAGCTCCTAGACCTCGTCTCCCAAGTTGCAGATTTTTTTGGTGGATTTTTTTCCGTCTAATTTTAGTTAGCTGCTGATTGCTGCTGGCCGTTTTTAATGCCCACTTTAGCAGGGAAGCACACTTAATGCCTTATCATAATGTCACAACCCCACAGCTTTTTACATAGACGTCGATTCGGCATTGTAACTACCTCCCTCGCCAGGTGGCTTTAGAAGAGCTACCCTGCTAACATGTTTGTGAGCTGACTGATAAACATTCAATCAGTTGTTGCATCTGTCACATCCTACAACGTACTTTGCCTTCAGAATCCTCTGATTGCATCCTGTTGCTCATACAGAGGACACTGCATATTCTAAAACACAAGTCTGCAGTCCCAGAGAGGGCGTGTGAGGGTTGGTGTCTCAAAAACAAACAAAAGGAGCTCGAAGAGGAGGGAAGTGACGAGCAAAGTTCACTGTCCCCAGAGGAAAGGGTTATTATACTGTTGGATATCCCCTCCAGCCTCAGTGCAATGGAACATGGCTCTCTGCTCGCAGTGGAGCTGAGAAAAAACACCTGAACGTTAAACTACTGAATTAATGTGGCTTTGATATTTGCTCAGTATTAGCCACAAGAGACATTGAGAAAACTGAGGAGAAACGGTCCCTTCATGACAAGTTATCAAAGAGCTGCTTGTGGATGGATTATTCAGAGGGACATCCGTCTCTGATAAGCTCAATCTCTGAACTGTGAGAAATTGTTTATGGAAAAAATACCCGTTCGCTCAGTGTCAGCTCTCTGTTGGCAGTGGGCCAGGACTGACGACTTAGACCAAAGATAGCCTATTAGAGAAATATTAGAATCTTGGGGTTATGCCACTTTTTCCCCAAAAATACTGCATTCATATTGCAGCTGAACTGGGCGGGTTTAAGATGGTTTGTTTATTGTCTGAGGTATGAAAGCAAAAGCTACAGTAGCACTGTGTTGTTGTCCATGAAGTTCAAACACAACATGGCTTCTTTTTTCTCAGTGAGCGACTGTTTTGTGTATTGCTTACTTGTAAGGCCTCAAAAAGCCTTATACTG
>JAQFJA010000006.1:747213-762582 GCA_029874485.1 Naso brachycentron
TATTGTTTGGTGTTTGTTTTAAATTGTGTCCTTCAATAATAACCTGAGTCCCAGATTTGAGGCAGTTTTTGAACTGCCAGCAGGTGGAGTGAATATGTAAATCTGTCCATTTTGGATTAAAAACTCTGTTTTCGCGGCCTCCTTTTGCCAATTCAGGAGCTCGCCGACTGAAATGACTTTTTCTTCGACTCACGTCTTTCTCTGTGGTCTCTCATCTCGTTGGCCTGTGTCTCACTGGAGTGTTAGCCAGTCACTGCGCTGATGAGCAGAAATGCAAATTTGATTGGCAGAGTGATGTCACATTAGACCGTTTTAACAACAAGCATTCGCCTGTGTTTCAAGTGTTGTTCCCTTAATGTTGCTCACTGAAGAAAGCGTGAGAACCGACTACGCACACACAAACATTCTAAACTGAGAGCAGAGAGAAGCGTATTCTGCCTCAGATGCCTGAATTCACACAGGCCAGCTTTGTTAGCAAGCTAAATATATTTTCATTATATTTTATAATAGAACAGCAATTAAAACAAAAATAATAAAAAAGTTTAAAAAAACAAAACAACAAAAAATTTTTTTTTATGTTGATAGTTCTTTCTTTTTTCTTGTTAACAAAGAGGAGGCACTGCGTACCCTGCCTCACCTGACGGCACACCATTGCTTTAAACAAATGTGGAACAACAGGTCCTCTAGAAACAACCATTCAAAAGCAGTCCAATGCAAGTAAAAATCTTTCACAAATTATCACTGATTATTGTTGACATATAATGTATATGACTCAGCAACAATCCACTGTGGTGGATCAACCTTTAGTAAGATTGAAAAGTCAAGTTAATGATTCTTAAAGCCACGACATGTAAAAAATAAAATTTTGGGGAAACAGCACCCCCACAGTGTCTAGGTGCAGTACGACTGTTGTTAATACAAGTCGCGCCATGACTCCTCACCATGGCAACAGCACATAAACTAACACAATGTAACCTGAAGCAGAGACAACAGTGTCCCAACTGACTGGACTGAAACCGATTCTTGATGCGTGTGCAATGTGTTGCATCCTTTCCAATATCACTGCACAGAGCACATGACTACTTTTTCATCAATTAATACAAGCAGTCAGATAAATCTGAATTCCCCTTTTATTTAAACAGTGCGTTCAGAAGTTACACATTGTTCGCCACACATTAATTTTTATGTGTGCAGCTGCACATCCCATTCACTCAGTCAAGACAGCACACCAGTAAACAGCATGACGTTATATTCGCCAACACAGCAGGGGCAGTGTGACTTTTACACGTGCACAGTCGTTAACTCCACTGTGTTCTTAAAATATTAAAAGACTTAACAGCACTATCGCAGTATCGCTAATCCAGCTAACAGCTATAACGTTAATCGCGCTGCAACTCTTGTGGTCACTTTGCTGTTGTCAGTATTGACAGTGCATGTCAGTGGATAAGTGTTACGGTTAGTTTTATACTCTGACGCTTCGTGTTTGCTCCCTCGAGCACTGAGAAGTATTTTGTAAGTCTGTTGTTTTTTGTAGGCAGCAAACCGTCGATTATGTCGTGTCTCTACATCGATACAGAATCCTCCACGTCTGCATTGTGGATCATCTTATAATTGAGAAATTTCCACACCCCAATGGATGAGTCCAGAATAACCACAGGTACAGTCTGGCCACGGGTTTACTTTGGGCTGTTACACTGAAACACGCCGCATCCACGCCAACTGCCCTGTGGAATGTGGAAAGGAAAGTAACTGTTTAAGTGAGCTATTTAATCAATCTTTAACGGCACAGCTCATCCTCAATTATTGTGTAAATGCCACAGCAGCCACAATTTAATGATGCATCAGATTCTCATTTGAAATAAATGAATTACTCTTCCAGGAAATGAGCCTTTATAGACCTGTGCAGGGACACTTAGCTCAGAGTATCAAGGTCATTTCTGGAGTGCTGTGAGCAAATAGGTTATCATCATAAAATGCTCCTTACAGAAAATAAACCAGTCAAGAAAAATCAGAAACAGGACAGAGTGTGTCAGAGCTGTGCTGAGTGTGTTGGATAAGGAGGAAACTGTGTCTAAGTGTCATTTAAAAACACAAATTCTTGCCTTTAAGCTTGTGTCTTGCTCTGTTTCCAGCTTCACTCCACTTGTGGACCTGGCAACACTCCTTCTCTAACACACACATCTTTTACCAGACATGGCCTCAAAAGATTTCTTCTAATAACTTCACTAAATCCTGTCCAGGACTAATCTAGGTTATTTGGCTGCGAAGGGTACAGTATGAGGCGAGCTTTCACAGTGGCAGCGGCATAAGCTGGAAACACACACACACAAACACACTCAGGAGGCTGTGTACATGCACACACCTCTCGCTGACACCCCGGCGTCTGCTGGCATTTGTGCCTGTGTGCTGGGCTGTCACTTGCTGTGTGAAATAATGCATGGGCTCCCGAGCAGGGCCACTTTCTCCCTCTCATCCTCCTGAGTGGCCTGACAGTGAGGGCCAGCTTTGTCACAACAACCAGCTCAACTTAAAACCCTAAAACCCTCCTTATAAACCAGGATCCACACCAGTTAATGGAGCCCACTGGGTCCTCCGACGCCATTTCCATAACACAGTGAAATAAAGTAAAGTGGAAGTAAAATGGAGAGGGTGGATGGGGAGAAGGGTAGACACCAAAACAACAATCTGTGAACACAGTGCAATTTGTGCTGACAGGGCAGGAACGACAATGACGCCTGACAGCACCATGTGATGAAAATAACAACCAACATGCATAATGCAAGACACACTCCCTGCAGTGAACCAAGCACTCTGGACTCTCCAGGACATTACTGTCCCTCCTCAAAAAGCCGTTCACCATTGTGGGTTATAGTTTGTGTGTCTTCCCTCACAGACAGAAGACAGTCATGGAGCAACAGTGGTGAGCATCCGTTGGGAAAGCAGGTTGTGACTATGTGATGGGCAGTGGTGATATCTAGCCTCAGAAGTGTGTTCCTACTTGATCTACTTAGTGGGTCCCAAGGGTGGCAGGAATTACCCTGTCATGTTGTTTAACTGTTAGACAAACAAATCAGGAGTAAACAAATGCAGATGGCTGACGCTTAGCCGTGGCAGTCTGGACAGACAGGATCCTGCCGTTTGAGAGAATGTGCTTTATGTTAGCTAAGTACACTCATTATACACAGTAAAACACAACAACGGTTCTGATCCTGTGTCCATGTAGTAATTATTACTGTCTCTCAATTTCAGTAACTTTGTCTCGAAATATAATTTTTGAGTTTTTCTGATGCTTTTCTGATAATAAATTTATACCGTATCAGTGCTCACAATGCTGAATGTTGTTTTAGGAATGTTGATAGTATTAATAAGCCTGGTTAAAACCAGCCTGATCATGTGAGCTTCACATTTTTGGGCTCTTTGGATCAGTCTGGACAGGCTCCATTTAGGGGTTTGAGTAAGCTGTGAGACCTGCGGAGAGTCTCCAGGCAGCAGCAGGGATGATTTAAGGTGTGCCGACAACCAGAAGTGTCCATGGTCATAATTCAAACAACAGCAGCGGTTCCTGAACAAGATATCGTAGATGCTAGCATCAGTTCTGTCAGAATTGGGGACTACTTCTTCATTTAAAGAAAAGAAAAGAACAACATTAAAGGCTTTTGTTGATGGATTTTTAAATTTTCTTATTTTTTGGCTCTTCCTCCCACTGACTTTGGCGGGAGACTGATTTACCAAGTGGCTCCACTTGTCACAGGGTTTGTTGATCTGATTGGTCGAAGTCAGTCTGCGATAGACAGACAGATGGTTTATCCAATCACCTGCTAAGTATTTTTTCCAAATGGCTTCCAATGGAGCCCCAGATGGTTGTGTGCAACTTAACCTTTAGCCAGGTTAAGCATCAATAGGAATGATAATGAAAATAAAATCTTTCTTATGTTTGACAAAGCACAGGGACGCTTTCTCTCTGCACGTGCACATTCTCTGCTCCTGTTGTGTTTCTGCATGTACAAATCAAACTATGTTAGTTCAGAAAAAGGCCACAATAAACACATTTATTTACTATCATTATAAACTATCAAGTCTTTTACTGAACATAAGAAACTAAAAGAAAATAGTTCAATATAATGTTGTAAGTAGTGCATAATTTTGGCAAATCAAGTGGTAATTATGTAAAATACTTTAATTACGGAAGCTGAGAGCGGCCATGGTCGCTACTGTCTTTTTTTGTTCTGCCATATCAAGATCACAAAATAATAATTTTGTAATCATGGGATAACGGCTTATCATCTCATGATAATGAGGTAAATGAATGCGTTATCACAAGGCAACAGCTTGTTTTCCCGTGATAGCGATATGATTACCTTATGATCTCGAGATAACAGAATGAAAAATGGCCGCTTTCAGCTTCCATATACTATTGAATATATTATAGGCTAATTTACAACCATGAATAAAAAGTTTTAGTGTCTATATCAGTGACTCTGGCCTTTTTGTTTAATTGGTAACCAAATTTTGGACACCAGTATTCAAAGTGTTTTTGATGACTCGTCATAAATGTATCCAATCAAACGTGATGCGGAGTGACTAACTCACTCAAACTAACCACTCATGTAGCTCAGGGTCACGGTTGGTTGTAGTAGCAAGCAAAACGGGGTAATGGGTCAGAGATTTGTGGTTTGATGTCAGTCATAAAAATCTGACGCCAAAAAATGTGGCTGTGCTCTTTTTACTAATTTCTTCCTCATCTTCCTCCTCCTCCTGATCGGGAAGGATGGACATGTGGAAAGAGACCAACGGTCCTCTACCACCTCTGCAATATCTCCCACACTTCACATTAATGTCTAAGTCATGCAGTGAATAAATCAGGTCTGAAGGATTTAATCATCTGTCGTACATCAACCACACCCACATATTTACTTTTGCTTGAAATTTAACAACGTGACCTAAGATACGTTTAATACAAAATTCTCTGTTTGTGTTTCCTTACTGGTCGGAGGGACATGTCCTGTTACTTACTGCATATCAGCTTTTGCCAAAAATCATTTTTGCTCAGAAAGGGGACTATGTATTTTTAGCCCATTGTTTACAGAGTAAACATGCTACAGCAGGATCACTCTGTAGCCAGTTTGTACAGGAAGAATGATTACAGCGACCAATAACTCTCTGAACATACAAAGAGGAAGACTCTCCTTTAAAACATGTCTGATATAATTAAATGTTAATTGCATCAGTTCGTGTTACTGTGAGCTTCTCAGGCACTTTGCTTGTAAGACAGGTTGGTATCAGGTCAGTAATAAGTGGACTTTCCATTCAGCATCATTAATGTGGACCATTTTAAACTAAAAATGCGATAAGGGATGAAAAAAAATCCTACATATAGAAAAATATCACTGGAATCATTAAAATGAATCTTTTCTGTGGCTTGACATACAGACAATAAAATCTCAGATTAAATGTAGAAACATTTGAATTTAACCTCCTAATATTTGGTCGGGGATCAGCTTCCATCACATCACAGCTGACACAGTCAGATGGTCTTGCTCCAACATATCGTTAATGTACACGGGCCCAAAGGGAACTTACAAAGAGCTGCTCTGATTGTTCTCCTTGCTTTTTCAATTTTTTTCTGTCACTTCCCAGCTCGCCAGAGAGGATGAAAAATGGGTTAGAAGAGCAGCAAACAAACACACGCATTGGTCTTGCAGTGTTTACAAGTTGCACTGGCATGGTCTTTGAGAAAACAACTACCCACAAGCCCTGTGGTGAAGTGTGTGTGGTGTGCCATGTGCAAATATAAGAGGATGTCTGCAGCCTGTTAGCGAGTCCTGCCGAGCACTAAGGCCGGGAAATGAACACGCCGGCTGCAAGTGAAGTGACTGTGATTCAAATAGAGACGAAGCAGCCGCCACTCGACTCAAGCAAAGGCAGAGGAAAGAGTCAAAGGTGCTACAGAAGGCCGAAAATGAGCTCTTACATAAGCAATTTCATCCTGTTCTCTGTAAGACCCATCCCCTTCTGCACATATACACACACGCACACACACACATACATCTTTGAGGCATTAATAGGTCATAACTCTGATGTTTTGCTCTTCTCTACACACCATCTATTCTCATTTACAGAGAGGTGTGGAGTCAGTCAGGCTCAGGTGAGTGGCAGGCAATTTTTCCTCAACCATCACCAGCAGTATTAGAGGTGTGTGAGTGTGTGTGTGTATTGCAGACAGCATGCGTTATGTGAGTGTGAAGTTCCACGCATGCGTGTGTCGTGTCGATGGTGATTACACTGAGGACTCAGTCGACTGTTTCCGCCTTCATGGGTGCCTGACCTACCTGCTCTGATCGGGTTTCATCGGGGCTCGGCTGCTCACAGGGCTGCAGCTACTCACTTCATTTTAGGTCTTCACTAGAGGGTAATTCCTGCTGTCCCGCCACAGTCACGGCTCAGTGAGTACAAGATTCTAAAAAACATTTCTTTTAGGAGAGAATCTCTGGCAGAAAATCTAACTTGCCATCCTCAATCAGGAAACAGTAAGTAAAAACCTTCAGAGTAGGTGAACTGAGCCCACAAAACAATACATCATGGGCTAAACAGATTTTAGCTTGTAAATTTGGGTAACAAATTAGAATCCTGGTATTCTGATTCTCTTTAATTGTATCATGCACTATAACCTACTTTCTAAACACTTAAGTATCGTAACTATCGCAGCGTATTATCGGAGCGTTATCAGATATTGGCCACCATGCAGATATCATCCGATATCATAACTGAAAAAATAATAGGCAGCTGTTTCCTTGATTAAACGGCGAGTCGACGCCACGTTTCCCATGTTCCCTGTGGACAGACGATACGTTTACTGACTTTGTCTCTTGTGAAACAGGCTGAATTTGTCCTGGTTGTGGGTTTTGTTCTGATTGTCTCAGGGAGAGCATCATCCAGTTTGAAGTAGTGTCTCACTTGTTTTGTTTAACACCAATTGTCATAAATAAATATGACATGTTTTACATAATGTTCAAGTATTTTTCTTCTTTTGCACAAGGAATGAATATGACGTCACTTTAAGCTTTATCTTCTATGCCTGCATTAGCTGACAGGCCAACAGGGTGAGAGTCTGCATAATAATACTGTATGTAAATTCCACTACAGAGGAGACTTGATGTCTCTGCAGTTAGGTGTGGGGGGAAAAATATACACATATATTGGTATTAGTATTGATTACTGGCCCAATGAGTTGTAAAAATACTGGCATATCGGCAAAAAATCTAATATCTTAACCCAAAGGAAGTCATCTGACTCTTCATACACATATATATCTATAGACAGGCAGAAATTTGCAGCCACATTATCTCAACGACCTCCCAGACTGCAGCTCCTGCAAACAAGGGGTGGGGGTCGTCACACTCTATTCCCATTGACTGCAATGGTTCACATGAGGACAGAATTTCAAATATTAGCAAAAATCCTGTTTTTTAAATAACATGCTGAAATTTACCGCGCTATATCTACCATGACATCAAAATGTTGTTATTTTCACTAAGATTGGAGATTTATTGAGTGAGAATTTGCAGCAGCTGTGGACAGAACTGCTTATGGTAAAACATTCTGATGCACTGTGGGCTCAATTTTTGATAATTCAAAAATCTGCAAGGACAGTTTGTGGAGGATAGTCTGAAGATGCTATGTGGCAAGTTTGGTGTTGATTGAGCAAAAAAATACGAGAGGTTTAATTAGTTTTACAAATTTTACGAAAAACAGAGTGATGGACTTCATAATTCCTGCCAACTCAAAGTGTACGAACATTTCTCCTCAACTGGTCCGACAGTTTGGTGAAAGTTGCAAAGAGATAGCACTTAGGGATGATATGTTAGGAATTTTCAAAGTTTTAAATTTCAGGTGGTTGCTGGAGCGCCACCATCAGGACTATTTGCTCACAAAGCCAGCTGAGGGAGTGTGGCATAGGACTGGACCCATGTGCAAATTTTGTTTATTTTCATGCACGGGAGGGCAGATTTCCAAGTAGGAAGAGGAAGAGGAAGAGGAAGAAGAAGAAGAAGAAGAAGAAGAAGAAGAAGAAGAAGAAGATTGGCAGGACTGCCTGCCTGGACCCTAATCACAACATCTATGTGATTGAACAGCTTGTGGAGACATTTTTGGATTTTGGTCGTCTCACTTAAACTTCTTTCCACACTCACTCCACAGTAGATGAAACGGCCCCTGGCTATGTAAAGACCGTTTGCTGAAATTAAATTTGAAAAAGCAACGACCAATGAGGAAGAGTTTGGGAAAATATAATCCCCTCCCTCTGAGAAGTGCTCAAAATGGAGACAATGGCAGACAAAAGTTGTGTCTTAATTCAGGGGCTGCATCCTTTGAATGCCACAGCCGACGAAGGCTCCTCCTGCACACTCCTTCATCAGCTGCAATGGACAAACTGAAACTTTTGTTAAATGAGACAGTCGAGCCTATGGAGCATTTCCTGTTTTTGTCACCAATTAAACCTCGTATCACAACGCACTGCTCCTGTCGCTTAGTAACCATAACACAGCAGTAAATTTATGCACATGTAAAAAAAAGCCAGAAGTTTTTTAGTTTGTTATTTTAACACTGACATTTACAGACATATCCTCTAACTGATGCTTCTTCGTCTGTTATTTTCGCTTGAAAAAACAAAAGATCGGTGGCAGCATGCAATGAATCCTGGGATATGTTAAGTTGCCACAACTGGTGGATCGGGGGATTCGTCTGCCGCATTTGAACAAGCCGACTAATTTGGACAGCCTTCGTTGGGCGGCTGTGACACAATAGATCTACAAATACAACATGTGAAGAACTGAGACACAGCTCAAGAGAAGCAAGTCCACTTTGGAGTTTCTGGTCCGGGCCCGTTCTATCCATATATTCCTCAGTGTTTCCTGTGGAACGAGGGGCTTGGCGTGGAGGGCGTACATCATAAAGCACAAGGCGATATCAGTAAATGGCTTATTTCATCAAACCAACAACACATTTTGACATCTGTGTTTGAAAAATCACTTAATAAATCGATGATGAAAGTTGCCCACTGCGGCTACTCCAGTGTTTGTCCATGTCGGTGCAGCTGTCAACAGTGAGTGTTTTCACAGACATCATAAACTCTGTCACCTCATTACGTGAGAGTAACACACACATGGACACATAAACACTGCTGTCTGGTCAAGTGCTTTGGCTTTGTCCGCCTCTCAGATTAAAGCTACCGGGCTAATTTGCTGCTATGTCGCAATTCCTACATAATCCGGCTCTAATCCTCACCGACTCGATTAAACAGCCAAATCTCCAGCTCAGTATCTGGCTCTATCTGCTGCACTCTTCATTTGTACTTGCCTGCTCCTCTTTCTCCCTGCCCTTCCCTCTCTCTCTTTCCATGCCCTCCACTCCACCTTTTGACTCTCAACAAAATCTTCCTTATCTTCTTTGCGTCGTCTGCCTCCTTCTCTTTCAGCCTCTCTCTCCCTGATCATCCACTGTCTTTTTTTCACTTTCACTCATTCTGTCACAGAGTCCCCAAACATGCCTCTGCTGCATCTTTTTTCTGTCTGTAGATAATATGGGAGGTACTTTAGCAAACTAGACTTCAAACTCTTGATGTGCCCGAGTTGTTTGCAGTGTATGTCTTTGATCACACAGTTTAAAGTTAGTTTGGTCCAGACGTAGTCCTTCATAAATCTCTCCTTTAATGAAAGTTGTGGAGTTTGAAGGGAGACGTCAATTTTCAACTCTGTTCTTTAAAAATTCTTTGAGAAAAATTCTGCTGCACAGGTTTTAGAGTTTCAATAAATTCAATTAGTCGTGCCATGTTAGCAATGCAATTTTAAAAGGTTAATACACTTGACGTACTTACGATGTAGTTAATTTAAAGGACTTGTAGTAATACTCAATATGTCAAAAAATGTACAAATTAAGTGGTGCTGGACACGAGTCTGACATCAGTGTCTATGAACATCACACCAAAACAGCTTATAGCATCTGTGAAGGGGTCAAAGGTCACTGACTAGAAGTCAATACAACCAAGGAGATGTTTACATCCAATGTCAAAGATCATCTTTGAGTGTGTGTTATCATATGATTGAAATGCCATACACACATAACAACAAATAAATCATCTCCATGGTAATGGAGCAAGCTCCATCTGCTGAGGAATGTGCAACTTGAATCCACTTAAACATCAGCTTTTGCAGTTGTTGATTTCAGGTGAAATGCTTTCTGGAGTTTAACACTGAGCATTAAAATGACCCACATCATTCAACAGGGTGACACGTCCACCTGTAAGTCAAAGCCCAGACCAAGAGACCCCAATCTGAACCATTTTACATATTTTCACCTCCAGTTGTATCTGCTGTAATTTTAAAACACTCTGAGCTTTGTGGCTCGACAGCAGCAAAGTAGAGTCAGCCCAACAGACACTGATTTGGTGATAAAACTACACCATTGGCCAGTCGAGTGTTTGGTTTTCCCATTGGCTGCTGCTCTTTAAAACTGATTATAACAGAACCGTTCTCACGCAGGTCCTTGAAGGTAGGAATACACCGATCCCACCTTTTTCAGTTCTGATACCAATCTGATACCTGAGCTTTTGGTATCAGCAAGACAGAGAACAGAGTGATCCACTAACTCTGCAAGGCAAGCCGGCATAGCCTACCTACCTGGACTTAATACTACTATTACCTGCTTATATCACACCGGTAGAGGGGCGACACACGTTTACCTGACTGCTTTTCCTGCAATTCACTCTCACGTTGTTGTTTTTTTTCTCTCTTTTGGTGACCAGAGGGATACTGATGATGATGATACTTCATGCTCTCATCTCTCAGCTGTAAACACTGACACAGGCTTTGACAGGAGGGGGAGGCGGGCCCTTGTGGTCCTCACGGGGCCCTACGAAGCTTGTGTAGTGTGTGTATGAAGAGGGCCGGCTCTGGATACCAATATCAGATCGGTGCATCCCTACCTGGGAGGCTTTTGAGCTTTGTTTATGGCAAATGACACAAAAAACATCGGGGGATGTACAAACAAAACATTCTGTGAAAAAGACCACAGACCCAACATGTCTGCACACAGCTGGTCAGCTCTTCAGTGTAGAAGAAGAACTGCAAAAAAATCCTGTCTACTCATGAACATTTTCTTTTTAATCACTGTGACACAGTGCCTGTAAAGAAAGAATTCAGACATTTGGAACAACAAATGAAGGTTTAATAGCCTGTAAAGAATTAGATTTTGAAGGCAAAAGGATTCGTTCAACACAAAAGCCAGTTGCTGTCACTATGGATACTGTGTGGAGCAAAATGTTTTACAGCAAAGTGCACAGCGGCCTGAAGCGGTCCTCAGGAGCACACTGACCACAAACGCTCCATCCGTGTTCTACGTTTCCACCTGGTTTTGTTTTCTTCCATCACACCACCAGGCTTTCTCTTCTCAGTGGGGTTATGATTTATTGAAAGCATCGGGAGGTGTCACGCACCACCTCGGTGTGCATAACCTTGGTTTGACAACACTCTACAGAGTACAAGTTAAACTGGGCTGTGTTCTTGCTTGTTCGCAGATGGACAGAAAAGTGAATCTATCTACAAACAAGAAAAGAGCAAAGGCGAATTCTTTGAATATGCTCTCCAGTTATATAAATGTAAATGTCTCACAATCTGTTCTAAAGGCATATTTTCATATTTGAAGTAATTTTGCAAAATTGCTCCCATTTATAACAACAGAAGAAAATTGGTGAATTTAATGAGATGGATCCATTTAATGTTTTTAGGGTAAATATTTGCAAGGATTAGCCTGGCTCCATCCTCCTTCCGCTCAGCTTCAGCCTGGCGACGAGGGTTGCCGTTAGAATTGCCAGAGACAAATTTTTGGCTGTACCACTCAGTGACTAGCGGGAGTGGCTCAGTTTGATGACACTGAGTGAAGTGCTTGTTCACAGTAGTTCAGTCATGGTGGGAGGCTAATCACGAAGTGAACCAGGCTACCAAAAACCCCCCTCATTATGAAAACTAAGCAATATTAAATAAAAGCAATGTTCCGACCTTAGCAACCTTAGCGACCTGCAATGTACTGCTTTTTTCTGATTATTACACGCAGGCAAGGAGCCTTTAAAAGGAGTTGTTCTACCAATCAGTGTGATGCGGGCATGAGACTCACACAGCCTCGGGTTCATACAACACAATGTATTAAAAAGAGAAAAACAGTAATAAAGCACTAAAACTGACAAAAATCGCCAATATCACAACACAGTATAAGAAAAACTATGTGAAAATTAACATTAGCCGCCCCCCGTCCTGTCTGTAGGCTACAGACTTAAGAAGCTGTCTCCAGAGAGCGAAGAGTCCACAACTGCTGCTGTTGGCCGCAAGCGGTGAGCTGCAGCCTGTCACTGCATCTCCTGGATGATAATGTGATTTTACTTCAAGTGAAAAACGTCAAATCGTCTCTTTCCATGATGCCAGGTCCAAAACCTAAGTCATACAGTCAATTTCAATGCCAACTGGTTTAAGGCTGCCCCAGCAGTTTTACAATTAACCCAATACCACACCTACTAGGATTCAGATTCTGCAAAGAATCCCCGATGGAGAATGGCCAGACTCCTCACTAAGTGACTTCATTTGCAAAATGAGTTATGGGTCTGGTTTACAAGGCTAAGAAAATTGTGCAATGTCTGTATCTTCTCTCATTTTTTCCTGCATCTGACTTGACTAAGTGATAAGTAATGAATACAATGTGTGGCTCATTTACAAGGTTAACCTCTGATTATCTACAGACTAAATCCCTAAACGTCACCTTCACCAGCTAAAGTGCTTTTTCAGTTAACACACAGTAAACTGAAAAAGGCTCCTGTAAAAATTCACTAAGGATTAATTTCACATGCACCTATCTGAACACGCACACACCGAGTATTTACATAACCCATTCATCAAACACTGACGGGAAGATAAATGAGCCATCCGTCAGTGATACAAATCAAAGATTAAAATTCTGTGAGTGTTTGTATCTGTACACCAGGGTGTGCACCGAGGTCTTCACACGTTAAAGTAGATCAGAGTGAACACGGCTTCAGTCTTATCACACAGTGTGAATGCATCAGTAACTGATTGCATAACTTTGATGGAGAAGCATAAACAGACGTCTGATGAAGAACAACAGTCTGATCAGCATCTCTCATGAAAGCAGCGGACATTCCCGCCTCACTTTGATTCTCAGCTTTGTGTTCTTAAGGAGCCACATGCGCCACAGCTCATGTTATTCCACCTTAAATAAAATCTATATTGTACAATCTAAAACTGCAGTTGAGAAAAATGATCTTATTCAAGTGTGGATGTTTGTTGAAATAGAGCAAAATTTTTAATTTTAATTCAAGTCATTACCAGAAAGGTACAAATACATGAAGGTTTGAACATATTATTTTCAGCGTAGGGGTCAATATTTTCCACACCATTCATTTCCTAAAGCCAGCTGTGTTCAGCAGCTCATCTAAAATTTTAACAGAAGTAAAGGCATAGGTAATAAAAAAAACATGTTTGGCCTAAAAAATGTACCAACATTTTCGAGGAACAGCAGAATAATGCAACATTTGGAAACCTCCCTCCTCACTGCAGCAGTGTACACATATGTCTAAAGTTAAAACACAGCACAAGTGCATCCATCTCTAATAAATAAGTAAAATATATAACTCAGCTTACATTTATGTAAACAAGTTAAATAACATTAGTATCACTTGACATGCAGACGTGCATAAGATGCATGCGATACATGATACAAAGCTAACACAGAACAAAATTTATTTATTGTTCTTCCTAATTAAATTGCATATTAATATTAATTACTATACAGCAGGCCTGTCAAATGCTAATTTTAAAAAAAACGCAATTAATCAGATTTTTAATCACATTTAAAGTTCCATTATTTTGCATTTCACCACAGTTTTTGAAACGGTCCTGTGTGCTTGTTGTGACTTGTTTATTTACCATATTATGTTACTTTTTGACTCAGATTAGCAACAAATGTAATTTTAATTTTTTTTATCAGACATTCTGTTTGGTTGACCTACTTACAAGCACATCCGTGGTGATTTGCTTGCAGTTTACTTCCAGTACATATCAGATTCTAAAATTATATAAAGTCTAAAAATAACATAACGTGATAAATAAACAAGTCACAACAAGCACACGGGACTGTTTAGAGTTGTTGGAAAGTTCTTGGAACTTTGGAAAGGAACTGTTGGAAAGAAAAGAAGTTATCTGTTGACTTTAGGTGGAGGCAGGTTAGCGCTACCCATTGATTCCCAGTGTTTGAGCTAAGCTAGTTAGCAGTGGGGAAGCTTGCCCAACTCTTCCTTGTTACTGCACGCACAGTCAAAAGAATGGGATCTATCTTCTTGTTTGGAACTCAGGAGGCAAATAACAAAAAAATAACAACGAGGCATTTGGAAGCGTAGCGTCAGTGGGAAGCAGAAAGGGACAACACAGCAGCACACAGTTAAAGCAATAAAAAAACAATTAAATAAAAGGCAGTTATTCTCTGGCTTTCAAACAATTGCGATTAACGTGTTAACGCTGACAGCTCTGTTATACAGTTTTTTATACCATGGTCTTTGTGAATACTCAATTCTGATTGGCTGGAGTCTGTCATTTAACTTTTGATATACGGACACCCGTGGAACTCCTCAAGTAGTTCTAGTTAAACAGTTTGTTTACTGTTTCAAATTAATGTGCTTAGAAATAAATTAAATGAAAAGAAAAAGTGAATATCTTCCTTACAACACTGTGTGGTCCCACAGTGCAGTATCCTCTAAACACCACAGGATGGCGCTCGTAACACGAGCTGCATCAAGTAGCCTACACGCTGACAGAAGTAAAATAAAGAGGTTAAACTAAGTGTCTGCTGGATAAACTGTCCAATGTTAGACAATGGTTATCTCATGAAAAGTTGAGTAAGCCCTGGGTTGATTTGAAAAAGGTTAGTAACTGAGCTGAAGTGCGTTTAGCCGCTAGCCTACAGCCCTGTGTCACTGTCCATCTGTTCAGCTCTGTAACGTAACTCCAGGCTGCAGCCGATAATACAAATCTTCGCCATTCACTTTCTTCGTGAAATTTGTTATTGATTTGGGGACAATGACATGGCTGACTGTCCAGCTAGACCTGTTGCTAAACATACTGGTGAAACTAAACAACCCTTAAACAAACGCATGGCACAACACAGAGGTGCCAACTCCTCAGGTCCAGTCTCAGCTGTCTACTCTCATCTAAAGGAAAAGGCACACTCCTTTGAAGATAGCAATGTTAAGATTCTGGACAGGGAGGACAGATGGTTTGAAAGAGGAGTAAAAGAAGCCATCTATGTAAAAGTGGA
>JAQFJA010000006.1:766290-777262 GCA_029874485.1 Naso brachycentron
CACGGAACAGGAAGACCGGGCCAACTGTCAAACATGGCAGTTACAGCCATCACAAATACCGTTAAGCTAACAAATCTTCAGCTAACTTGCAACAACTTAGCATTTTGTTTCCAAAAAGCATCTGTTTCAACAGTTAACAGCTCCCAAACATCAGTCTTTTATACTTATCAGGTCCTGACAGCAAGTGGATTAATTATATATGTGTGTGTGTGAGTATTTATTTATTTCAACTTCATTATGCTTGCTTGTTCCTATTGATTAAACTCAGTTTAAACAAATAAACTAAACCAAGATTATTTTTTGGTGAATTTTAAATCTGGATTAACTAATTTTAAACCTAGTTTTACTAAACTTTGATAAAAGCTAATCTTTTTTCAATTATTCCTTGTTGGTGCAATCCAGCCTTAATTAGTTGTTTCAGAGCCTCATTATAACAGTATGTCTGCACAGTTTTTCATGTGAATTTACTCAGTCCACTGTCATGACTTTGTCCATTCTTCTGAGTTTTATGCAAATAACCACCATGACTGTGTAAGTACTGACAAAACACAGATGACCTGCACACAGTACTGTGCCTGAACGCATCCTGACAGAAAAACTGGAAACTGACGGAGACACTGAAGCTGCTGCTACCTTGCTGCTTGCACCATGCAGTCTGTGTAAACTTTGTGTAACCACAGCATTGTGTTAACAGGCCAGGCAGGGCCTGTATGTTCTGTTTGGGACGTAACAATTGTCTTGTCATGAAGCAGACCTCTTCTCAAACTGTGACTTCTAGTCATTGGAAGGCAGAGAAATGAAGTCATCCTAATGATGGGCGGTCAGAACAGAAAACGTGTCATTTAATTTGGTGGACTTGTGAATTAAACGCGTGCAAATTACTCTCCATCTGTGTGATACAGTTTGTTAAAAGTGTTTCGAAACATAACTGATAAAAACATGTTTTCTCTGAGGGCTGTTGTCACTTAGACTGAATATGAAGAAAGAGAAATCCAGTTATGACGGTGTTGGCGGAGAGCCCCCTGCATATTGAATAAATGAGCATATTAGCAGCATATTAAAACATATCGTCTCTCATGACGGTCTGTGGGAGAGGGCGCATTAGCCAAAAGAAAGCACAGGGGAGCACAGCAATGTGGGAGACATTTTCAATAAATACCAATTATACGTACAGTGTGTGTGTGCAGCATGGTGAGGATGGGGGAGTGAGGGTTGGGGGGGTGCTGCACCTCTGAGCCATTATTGGAGATAATGACATCAACTGAGCTCTCTCCAGAGTGTAGTTGTGTGTGACAGAAAAATAGATAAGAGCTTATAATTACACACACCACCCAGGGAGGTAGGGACCAGTGAAGAGAGACGACAAGAGATGGAGGGAGAGGCGGAGGGAGAAATTATATGACATCATGAAGAATAAACACATGAAGGTTTGAGGCTGAGGAGGAAAGATGAAGGGCTGAATTCACACACAGATGTACATATCTAAAGCCACACACACAATACAACACATGTATGAGGGACTACAAACACACACACATATGCTGCCCCCCCCCCGCCAGCTTTAACCCTCCCGGCTGACCCGAGACTCTGATGCTGATGAGATGCTGGAGCTGCAGCCCTCAGGAGAGCTGGGATGAAGAAGAGGAAGAGCGGAGGAGGAGGAAGAGGGCTGGATGACAAGATGAAGAGGAAAAGAAGAGGGCACGGAGAAGGAGGAGGGGGTAGGGTGGGGGGGGGTGTAATAATGCTGATAAAAGTGAGATGTTTGTGAGAACAGAAATGAAAGAAGAGCAACAGAAGCAGAATGAATGAAAAGATCTTCTTGACAGATTCTCTCGTCTCTTTCAATCCCTAAACAAAGACAACACACGTTATTAATGAAATGGCCTGCAGTGCAGCACAGAGCAGAAAAACATTTAATGCAGTGAGTGCTGAGATGACAGGAGGTCCAACCCTCGGGTCCATCTCAGACACAAGCTAGTGAGCTGGTGAAAACGTGATCGATGGAGCAGCTACATCTTCATGCTGGTGGGCAGAGGACTTTGAGGACTGAGACTGCAGTAAAAACCCTGGCTTACCCTCATCCATCCTCAAAGACTTCATTCATATCTCAAGTCACGTAGGTGAGCTGACCTCTGGACCGCTGCTTCAGTTTTTAGTTTCTGGTTGATCAACTAAAGACAGTTTGACTCTCATAGTATTTCACCTTGGACTAACCACCTCAAAACAGTGCTTTTAAATGCGCTGGATCAATAATGCAGACTTTCATCATGTTGGCTGATGGTGAATCTCATCCTGCACTGTGTGACTGACACCTCTGTCTGTGGGACACCATGGCAGACCAAAAGAAGCAGCTGTATTTTGTTAGTGTGCACAAAGAGAATGCTCAGAGTGAGGGGAATGATTGGTGATTTAATGGCCAAAGCCTAACCTCTGCTGTATGTGCAAGAATAATAGTGCTAGTCATCAAGCAGTTATGATGTAGTTTTAAAAATTTTTAATCTTCAAACTCAGATCGAGACATGAAACTCTGATCAGATCCTTTGAATAAAGAATAAAAAAAACCCCAAAAAACCAACAACCATGCGATTATGCACACATGTGATGGAGATGTTCACGCAAATAATATTACGTAGAAGATGAACATCCGCTAAGGAGATCACATGACTTCCTGTCAGTTGCGGAGGCAGAGGTTACGATGTAAGATGTCTGTCCCCAAGGACACCACCTTGTCTGCAGCTAGTTCCTTCTCCTAACAGTAGCATACCTGTTGCCCTGAAAGGACAGTGTGCTATATGAATGCCATGCTGCTGCGGAAATTTAATGATTAAAAAACTTTTGGAGAAGTCTTACTAAGACTTCCTCTTAAGAGGAAATGTATGTCCTTAAAGAGGAAGGGATTTGGGGATTTACACACACATAAATGACAATATATTTTATGTGCATTAATGACGGCTTTCGTGTGGTCCTCATGCTGAAATTCATCTATAGTCATTTATGTTTAGGTTATCCGCTTGTCTACTTCTGTGCATTTTGTCGAACGGTCCGTCTGTGAGTGGTGTTATTGCATTTGTTTATTAAACAAACCTGACCTTAATTGTACATTCACTGTTTCTCTATGTGATTTAATGTTTTGCAAGTTAAATGAAAACAACAATAACGCTGTCATGTCTATCTATTAAAGGGATATGCCAACTTTTTTTCTCTTTTTGTTATTTTCCTCCCTCCTGAGTTCCAGACAAGAAGATAGATCCCATTCTTTCGACTGTGTGTGCAGTAACACGGAAGAGACGGGCAGAGCTCGCCCACCGCTAATTAGCTTAGCTTAAACACTGGTAGTCAATGGGAAGTGCTAGCTTGCCTCCACCTAAAGTCATCAGATAAACAACTCTTAACGGTCCTGTCTGCTTGTTGACTTATTTATTTACCATGTTATGTTATTTATAGACTCAGGTTAGCACTTGCACTGAAGGCAGGCTAGCACTTACCAGTGACTACCAGTGTTTGAGCTAAGCTAATTAGCGATTGGAGAGCTCTGCCCGTCTCTTCCTTGTTACTGCACGCACAGTCGAAAGAATGGGATCTATCTTCTCATCTGGAACTAAGGAGGGAGTCAAAAAACAAAAAGAAAAAATCTTGGCGTTCCCCTTTCAGTATGAAGCTCACACGCAAGAGCCTTTTAGATCAGCATAAAGAAATGAGGTTAAATGAAGGAAACTTTGACTAAAGGTAAAAACAAAATTCGTAACAGCCCTGCCAAAATTCACTATTTAACACACTGTAACTTGTTAGTTTAAGATGTACAATCACAAAACTGTAAAAACAACAAGGTATGGCCACTTCCATTTCATATGAAACGAGAAATTAACCATCTCCTGACTGTCTTGTTTTTGGTTCACTGACATGGGAATGTTATCAATCAAACTAATCCTTCAGAGAAGGTCTCTGACTGAAAGCTTGGATACATTAAATATGAAAGTGCATATGATTCTTCTGAAGCAGGATACAAACATGTTAACTACCTGAAATTTTTGTATGTGATCTTTAGGCTTGAAAACTACCAAAACAGATCTGAATTTAAATATCCTTTAATGTATACGTCTTTGGCTCCATCTGAGGGGATAAATCTCGGTAATCCCTGACACCAAACTGCACTGTACTGCTTGATCATTCCAGACATCCTCATGAATGCACCTTTCCTCCAGCTTTAGAAGTGTCAAGTTCAACAAAGTACGCAAACCAGTGTAGGTGCGTGCCCGATGAACAGACTGTTGCACTGGGAGAAAAACCCATCATGCAACATACAGTGTGAAATTAGAGTCTATAGAAAACAGGAGGAGGCCTCCGCCGGTCACACTCATGTTTACAGTCATGCCTCTGATCAAACTGCCCTATAGTGGTTCACAGCTCATTTAAAACCCTGCTTAGAGTTTTCGCATCAAACACAACACCTCTGTTGCAGTTCAGCCTTCTTTTACATGCAACGGCGTGCTGGCACCCTGAAACTGCAAGTTTTTGAAACCGGGTTCCAGAATGCAATCTTTTGAAAACACAACCCTTTTTCTGGCTGTGTAAACTGGCCAACTGCAAAGCCTGTGACAGCGGTGACTATGCTAATGCTAATGCTAGCGCAGGTCAATGCATTCCGCAGTAGCCATTACCAAACTCTGATTAAGCACTCCACAGTGCACCCAAATCAGGTCAAAAATGACGACAGTCTGTTGAGACGAATTCAGGTGTTTGAAGAATATTTTTCAAAGTCAATCTACAGCTGAATTTCTTTAATTGGTGGCTGCTTAGAGCTTAGCAGCAACAGGAAATAAACTTCTTTAAGCTGTTTCAACGGTATGCCATTACAAACTTACGCTGCCGACTACTGGCCTGGCATACATACTACAGCACTTTTGGCTGTTCATGTAAACGCAGATTTTTTTTAAAGATTCAAAGGAAAGACCTTCCTGTTTTCAGCATAGCTGCTCTTGTCTAAACGTGGCCTAAGTGTGTGACTGTGCTGTTTTTTATGAGGATACACCTCTCTTCTTGTTGCCTCAGTGCAAGTCTCTTTTTCAGGTGTACACAAAAACACAACTTTACACACAGACCCCGCAGCCATACCCTGGGGATGTAACATGGAGTTCTGACAGATGTAAAATAAAATCAGCTTACAAAAAAACCTAGGTTTTAAAGTCCCATCAAACATTTCTGCTACATCAACATCACAGAGTAGATGAATGATTTTTAGCAGTGTCAGAAAGGGCTTTTCCCTCAGTGCTGTAATGTCTATAGAAGAAAAATGGCACAAATCTTTCTCGTCTCTCAGACTCTCTAACGGCACTTCACTCGATCCGTCTCGCTGAAAACACCAACACAGCTCTGATGCCTTACAGGCATCGGCTGCATATTGTAACTCATTCAACACTTTTTACACATAACTGTGTGCTCCCAGAGTCGCCTCATACACAACTCCACCATCTGCCTTTCATTGGGGCACGGTAATGATTCTTGTCTTATTTTGCAGGGCAGTTGGATGAGCAAGATCATACAAGAATCCATCTTGCTACTTTTGTCATGAGGTGAAAATAATTGGACTTGCGTCGGCAGGTAGACGATATTAAAGGACTTGAAGCGAGGCCAAAAAAACTAGGTCAGGAAATCTCTACTAATGAGTGTTTGAACCATCTCGCTGTCATGACATTAATAAGATGATGAGAAGCATCAATATGTGACTAACTGGTTCTGGCAGGTGACTGACTGACCACAACTTCACATTCATAAATCTGAGTAAACTACAAACTCGCTTAAAGGAGCAGTTCGGCTTTTTGCACATTAAGCCTTATAAGGGTATTTATGATCATATACGATGCTCTACAGCATTATTATGACCAACGGTGCAGTCCTGAGAGCTGATGCTCCTTGCTGACGTCACTGCTAGCTAGCTAGCAAGCTAACCATAATAATGTAATAATGCTGTAGAACTGGGGTTTTCAAACTCTGAGGCTGTGGGCCTCCCCTGATTGAGTATAAAAGCAACTGCACCCCCCTCCCTACAAATAAATCAATAAATTAACATTTTGTATTTTATGAAATAAATGAATTAAATCTGATTTAACACTTTTTAAACATTTCAAACATGTTCTTCTGTTAACATTTTTGGAATATTCTAAACATGTCCATCTATTCTTAACATCTTCTGAAACACATTTTAAATGTGTCCCATCATTTTAACATCTTATTAAACATTTTTAACAGTGCTAATCTTTTTTCAAAACATCATTTAAACACACTTTTGGACATAATTTGTTTTTCCATTGGCTGTCAGCAATCTTTTGCTTATACCTGCTTCAACAGGAACTGTGATTTTGGCAGGGATGCACTTTGGAAAGGAACAAATGCAAATCATCTGATAAAAGGCCTGCTTGCTTTTATTTGTGGTCAATGCAGAAAATTCCCACCTGTACAGGTAGACGAAAGTGAAAGAGATGAGCATTTACATAGCGTTTTTGGACGATCATTGTCGTACTTCCTCTGTTTTGTTGCACATCTCTCATTGTATGTGTTACGAATTGATCCATTTCCCTCTTGTAAGCTAGCTAGCCTAGTTATTTTCAGGTTGTTGTTTTTCGTTTTTTGTTCTAGTCCTGCACCTCCCCTGAAGTGCTCTGGCGCCCCCCAGAGGCCCGCCTCACACTTTGAAAGCCACTGCTGTAGAACATTGTATAGGATAGTAAATATCCTTATTATGAGGCTTAATGTGCAAAAAAACCCAAACTTCTCCTTTGGCAAGTTCATAGGCTACTCTGACTGCAAGGTGTAATCAATAATTGATGCTTATTAGGAAACGAATACAAGAGTCAAAGATCCCGCCATACTGACAAACACCGACCATTCTCACTCACATTCTGCATGAAATTTAATTTAAAAAAAGAAAAAATGAAAGAGCTTGTCATCACGAAGCAAAGTTTCCTGAAGGCCGCCCTGCCTAAACACTTAAAAATATCAAATATCATTGTCATTTTTTGGCTAGTGAACTTTTTTTTCCAAAGGTCAGGAAAATGAGCAGCCCTGGTCGACCATAAAAGGTGGAAGAGAACACAATGAAAGCTTTTCCATTTGGTTTCAGTGATGGACAATGGGAAAATGCCTACTACTGAAACTGCTCTGGATGTGTGTGTTTTAAATTTAGAGGCTGTCCTATGCGGTATGCCAACTATAAAAATTACACTCTAGGCCGATCCATCTCTAACAGACAGCAGTTTTCAAAAACTCCCTATGACAGACAGAAAGGGGGAGAAATGGATAAAACAATACAGCAGCTTGTAAATGGATACAGTATTTAACTGGGATACTGGGATTATAAATGTGCCCAAACACTTCAAGAAGAAAACCGGGATTAAGTCAATATGCCTTAAGTCATAAGTGCATCAGGCTCCCACCCCCACCTAAGTACCTCCAAGTAAGAATAGTTTAACACAGGCTATCTTGTCTAAGCCCATGCCCTCAATTCCCGTCTGTCCACAGCTTTATTAACTTTTTTTTTTTTTTTTTTTTAAAGGACAGGTCATGCGGACATGTGGTTGTCGTTGTTGACTTCTTCCTGCAGCATCTGTCAGTGACACTGCATTGCTCACAGATGTGGTGTTCTCTTGGCTAACTGGGAAGCATGACCGCCATGTAGCCTTTAGCACCAACAGGCCTCTTATAACCATCAGCATCACTGGGTCGTTTTGTCAGGGCTTGAGTCCAAGATGTTTGATTACAGCCCAGAATAAAATAACACAGCCTCCCTCTCCCTCACTCTCACCCAAGTCAGTCAATCAAATTGTAAAAAGAGACAGTGCTGATCAAACATGAACTGGGATTTTGCATTGCTTGTTTCTCACCGACATTTTTTAGAAACATATTTTGCTGTACATTTTAGCTGTAATATAAGCTTTTGCGAACAGGAAATCAACATCGATGAAGAAGGAAGCTGATGAACAACAGGTGATATAACAAGGCATGAACTGTATCTGGAAAAAGGATGTGTATGTGTGTCTGCGTTTTTTTTGTGTGTGTGAGTAAGAGAGTGAGTCAGTGAGAGAAAGCCCTTTTATTATTCCTTATAATATTGTAGTCAACTAAACATTTTTACTTAATTACTTTTACACCTTTAGTCAACAAGTGTGTATTTATAGCAGAGGTGAAGTATTCTGTTTCTACTCAATAGTAAACACTAACACTGCTTGTATTTTTAACACTTCATCGTATAACTAATTTGGAAAGTATTCACAAAGTTCTGAGGTAAATGTTTAAATTTTTCAATAATCAAGACATATTTCCTTAGAATGTAAATAAGGTGCACAGAAAAGCATCAAAATTGTTAACGCATAAAATAAACATTCAGTCATTCCTGGAGGTTTGGGCAAAGCCCCGAATGTCCTCAAATCCAGCAACGATCTTGCTTGTAAATTCAGCTTTGGTAACTTTGGTTCCTTGTGGGCTGAGGAAATATTACAAACCTTTAAGAGATACCTTAAGTTGTTTTCTTTTTGTTATCTGCCTCCCTCTTGAGCTCCAGACAAGAAGATAGATCCCATTCTTTCAACTGTGCGTGCAGGAACAAGAAAGAGACGGGCAGAGCTCGCCCACCGCTAATTAACGTAGCTTAAACACTGGTAACAATAGTAATTTGTGTATTTCTTCTTCTTCTTCCTGTGCTGTTGCACCTGCGCACTGCGGTCTACTTTGGTACATATTTGAATCTAAAATTACATCAAGTGCTCACCTGAGTCTAAAAATAACATCACAAGGTAGATAAACAAGCCACAACAAGCACACAGGACCGTTTAGAGTTGTTTGAAAGTTTATCTGATGACTTTAGGTGGAGGCGGGCTAGCACTTCCCATTGACTACCAGTGTTTGAGCTAAGCTAATTAGCGGTGGGCGAGCTCTGCCTGTCTCCTCCTTGTTACTGCACACACACAAGAAAGAATGGGATCTATTTTACTGTCTGAAACTTGGGAGCGAGGCAAATAACAAAGAGAAAAAAAGTTGCCGTAATCTTTGTAATGTTAACAGACCCTTTTAAGATCTATTGGTTAGCTGTTCACGGGTCCACAAAGTTGTGCTCATGTACCTTGTGTTCTATATAACCTTTAGCAGGATCAAATAATTAAAAAAAAAACCTGAACACATCCTATAATTGGGATACCTCTTGGTACATGAAGTCATTAGAAGCTTTGCAGCACTATACATGATAATAACAATTAATAATAGTCATTAGTAGTTAATAGTTCTTAAGAGTTATTATTAGTGTTTACTCTTATTTTCAGTCCAGATGCAGAGAGAAAAAGAGGTGCTTTTTTTAAACCAGCGCTCTGTATGAGGCTGAATGTTACAGGGGGGAAACCCTGCAAAGCACCAGACTGGCCTTAATAACCACCTGATCAGCCTCCTGTGGCTCTCTTGGCTGTAAATAGTCATTAGCCCGTGTGCTGTCAAACCCTGGACCCCACTGCATCGTCGCAGGCAGCAAACAATTAGGAGCTGGGTATGAGGCCACCACTGCAGTCTGTATTCTGCATGCAATTCAACAGCACACGCCATTATTATGACCTGGGACAAACCCAGCAGAGATGATGATGTCTCTATAAATATAGGCCTTTTTTTTGTTTATTTACATATATACAGAATGTCTTGTTATTGCTGATAAATGGCTAGAAGCAAAAATGTGCTGGAAATAACTCTGTTTATATTATCCATACACAAAACAATACACAAAACCATGTTTTACTGTCCACTAGAGATTTCTATCAGAGTTCAGGGGCATCTCTCCAGGCCTCAGTCACACATGGGGAAAAAAATATCAACACCCATATACAGCAACTGCGCACATGTGTGTAGGCTAATGTTTTTTTTCCTTTTCAAGAGAAGAAGATGGGGAGGGACAGAGAGAGAGACAGAGGAAAGAGGAAGATGAAGTAAGGAAGTATGTGTGACTGTGCCTTTAAGAGTCCCCGGGCCAGAGCCGATCGTTGGGAAAGTCGCCCACTGCCTTTCTCATGACCCCTGCAGGGAGGCCGTTTTCCTTCTGGGTCCATAGATGAAGATGGGACATGAGGAAAAAGCCCAGGAAAGGGACAACCAACAAATCTGGACATCCCAAAATGTACATCAGGGCTGGCACTGACTCGCTGCTCCTCACTGTCTGTGTCGGCCCGTACACTTCATCTGCTTGCTCCTGGCACTTTGACTGTCACCATATTTTACAAATTTCTATTTTAGGGCATTCAGAAGTGACAACAAGGCATGCATATGCAGGCAGCAAGCGATGACTTATTGTCACACTATTGCCACTTTCCCACAGTTTATCTCATGCTGACATTAAAAAAAGATCTGTGTTTGTGTATACTTAAAAATAGTAGTAAGTCGGTGAATGTGGGGCAGGAGTTGCAACTTGTCAACCCTCTGATGGCTCGCCTGAGCGTGGTCTTTAGAGGTCAGAGCAGACTTTGAAGTAAGCAGCCAATACAGCACTACTCCACATTCCTTAATCACAGCAATAATCCTGTAATGTGACTTTAATTAAGGTAATATAATTAGATCTAGGTATTTACATGGCCCCGCTTGACTGCAGTGTTTTTAGAATACAACTAAGATTAAAGTACAATGTACACTTTAGAGCTTCTGTCTGAGGAAGATGTTTCTTGTTGGAGAGTCAATCAAACAACCACAAGGAACTGTCAAAGGTTCACAAATAAAAAAGTTCAACAAACAGATCCAAAACAATGCAAAGCAACACCAAATAAGGACAGAGTAGGGATGCACCGAATGTTCAGTTGGCCAAAATGATTCAGTCAAAAATAGCAAAAACAGCACTTTTGGCATTCGGCAAAATAATTTAAAGGCCGACAACATTTTACCCAACAACAGCGTTTTTGATAACGTGATCAAACGGCAACCAATAGATACAGACATGTATATCTACGCAGAA
>JAQFJA010000006.1:941534-957653 GCA_029874485.1 Naso brachycentron
AAGGAATAAATGACAAAAAATGTATAATGATACGTTTTGTTGCTTTAAAGATCAAATGTCAGTACAAAGCACAAAGCTAACATGATTCTTTGAATGTCAAATTAGTAAAGGGAAGTATCTTCAACAGATGAAGTGCAGTAGAAAGTTAGGAGAACCTGAAGTTAGGTAGATCAGATATATGATTGTATCATCAATAAAGAAGTGTACATGTAGTCTAACCATGTATCTGTAACTTTTCTGTTTTTTCCAGTCCTGAGAGATGACTTCCGTCAAACGCCCAGTGATGTGGTGGTAGCGGCAGGTGAGCCGGCAGTCATGGAATGTATCCCCCCCAGAGGCCATCCTGAACCTACCATCTCTTGGAAGAGAAACAACATCCGGGTCAACGACCGGGACGAGAGGATCACTGTAAGCTCGCTGCTTGTCTTTGCTCTTTGGCGTTCTTCTTTGTTTACTTTGTCAAATTTTGCATTTCAACTTTCCGTATGTGTAAATTGTTAACTTCCTGTATTTGCCAATCACTATGTTTGTGGATTGTGGCATTTGGGTCACTCAATCTAATATGCTTTTACAAATGACCTTCCAGTTTTTCATTTTTGCCATCTCCTGACAAATCAATAATTTTGACTTAGGATTACAGATGAGAAGCCAGTGACTAAAAATCAGTCCATTTCCAGCGATGTTCATCATTGAAAAACAACATTCATGGGGCGCCTGGTGGTTCAGTTGGTAGAGCAGGCGCCCCATATACAGAGGCTATGTCCTCGCCGCAGCGGACCCTGGTTCGATTCCACCTGTGGCCCTTTGCTGGATGTCATTCCCCCTCTCTCTCCCCTGTTTCCTGTCCACTCTATCCTGTCCTAATAAAGGCATAAAAAGCCCCAAAAAATATCTTTAAAAAAAAAAAAAGAAAAGAAAAAGAAAAACAACATTCATCAGGATGCCACCTTTTAGAAATAACTGGCCACACAGACTTCAAAATACAATGAAATCAGACGTGTGTGTGTGTGTGTGTGTGTGTGTGTGTGTGTTCATGCCATATACTAGTATCAGTCAGTGCAGCTACTAGTTACAAACTGAGCTGTGGAAGATGTTTCTATGGCGATTGGCCTGGAGCTAGACCCATTGTCAAACAGTGTAAGAACTAGCAAATGAGCCATCTGTTATGACACACACTGAAAATGAGAAAGTGGCTTCTCTCTGACTAACATGCGTCAATATCCTGTTTCCAACCTCTTTCCATTTGTCTTCTTTCTTTCCCCATCCTCCACCACCAACTCCACCCCCCGCTTCTCCTTTGCTTTCTAACCATCCTTCATCCCCTCCTCCATTTATCTTTCTTTCTTTTTCTTTCTTTCGCCCTCTCCTCCTTCCTTTTGTGTCCTTCCTTTGCCCATCATGTTCAGATCCGAGGAGGCAAGTTGATGATTTCCAACACGAGGAAAAGTGATGCTGGCATGTATGTTTGTGTTGGAACCAACATGGTTGGAGAGAAAGACAGCGATCCTGCTGAACTGGTGGTGTTCGGTAAGTTGTTTCCCCTCATTGAACTTGAGTCAACTTGAAAATACTGTATGGGAAATGAAATGTGTGGGAAATATAGCAATCTGATTTTGTAACACATTAAAAATTTGGTAACACTTTCTATGAAGCCTGTCTCTATAACACATTATAACACAAAATGAACACAACTATAATGCATTTTATGTGGTTATGGTTATGGTTAGGGTTCACCCTGATAATTACACAGCACTAAAGGCACATTTGAATACATTAGCAGTGTGTTCATACTGCATTATAGATGGATGCTTTAAGTAAAGTGTTACCAAAAATCCTTTTACAAGCATAGCTATTTATGACTTGCATTAAAACTCATCTCAGATGCAAAAATCTTCAGTATTTCTTCATATAAAAATGGTTAAACGATTTTCTCTCGGCCTGCATTTTCTTTTCTCAGCTAATGTTGTTAGAAAAGATGATTTTTTTTCTTCAACTTGCCCTTTGCTTTGCTGTCTTGACCGCTTTGCTTCTTTCCTTCTCTCCGATTCTCTGCTTTGCTCTGAGCAGAGCAGCAGTAGAATGGTTCTTAAAGTGTGTATTGATCCCAGAAAACGGATAGAAGATTGATATTTTCTTCTCTTTCTCATCCCCCATCCCCCACCCCACCCCTCCTCCTCACCTCCACCCACTTGCTGGCCCTTCCTCACATCGTGATGAAAGAGTAAACCTTTACCCAGTGTGAAACATTAATATTGCTTCCATCTGTGAAATTTGCAGCATAATAATCAGTGCACATCCACTGCTCGAGTTTCTTGGTTATCAGTGTTTAAAACCTGTGCATGATTCAAACGTACAATGCATAATTGTCTCACCGCACATGCAGTTTGTTTCTGGTGTATTGATTCTCTCAGCTGTGCAACTTCATGTTGTTATTTCACTGCATCAGACCCAAAACTCAAAACAAACATCTTCCTTTTTATTCCTTTATGTTAACAGGTATAGTCGAGTTTGTAATTGTAGTTTTCACTATTAATTTTCTTGGTGGTCACATTTTTTCTATCACATTCTCATCTGCTGCATCAACCTCATCACCCTGGAGAGGTCATGGAAATGTGATTTAATTTCTGATAACGATACTAATAGAATAAAATGTTCTAAAGATTCCTCATCACTTCCTGCATGTGTTTGGGTGTTGATCCAGGACTGGTCTCATCTTTAGCAAGAAGTCTCTAAGGCTCAGTTGAGGCTCAGATCAAATATTCACACTCACAGTGAGCTCTGGTGCAATGCAGTGGCCATCAACTTTTCCACAGTTTTCCACACCACGCATAAGCCTCCCTGCCCTTCACCTTCTGCTCCTCCTCTGCTCCATCACTTCTTTCTCTGTTTTTGTATTACAACCTCTGTCTCATCGTTCATCCTTCTCCCGCGTCTCATTTTAAGATTTATGAAAGCAATTTAAAGGTGGAGTCAGTAGCATTTGTTCGTTGCCGTTTGTAAACACAGCATTCAAACTGGCCCCTCCTCCTGGCTCAACACACCCGAAGTATCGTAGCTTAGCGTGTACTACATGTACTGCTACACCACTTACCTAATGTTACACAGCAAGCTACATAGGAATATTACATTTGTTTAATGGAGAAGTTGATAATTTAGCAAGCTAACAAGCTAACTGCCAGTGTTTAGCACCAGCCTGTCCATCACAAAGCAGCCCAACTCTGCATCACTCTTCCCTGCTTCTTCGTCAGTGCTACAAAATCGCTGGAAGCCAAACTGAGACTCACTCTCGCTCTGGAACAAGTTTTATCCGCTTGCTCACTAGGCCTATATTTCCTTTTCTTTGCGCTACGTCCACATTCGTAAGTTTCTCTGGTCTAGACGGCATCCAGTAGCTGTGCTCCACGGTGCTTTTAATCTTACATGTGCTCTGTCATTGACTGGGGGAAACACACCAGTTCACTTATTTGCGCTATCGTTACTTAAAAATTGATTGCGCGTCTACGTCACTCTTGAAGGTAACTCGTCCAGAGCAGGTCCTGAGTCAGCCAAAACCTCAGAATACAGGCAGAGGGCGCTGTGTCATGTGTGTCTCCATACACAGTCACCAACACACATATACAGAGGCCCAGAAGTGATGATTGAGCAGCATTACTTTTGTATATGTCTATATTTTATTTTTTAGTAAAATCCTACTGACTCCACCTTTAAGTCATTAGAAACACTACAGATAGGATGTGTTATAAAAAATCTGAATTTGACCCTGTAATGAACCAGTGATATTCTGAGTGCAGTTGGCTGCTCACTGAGTGTCTGAAAAGGTCCAAATTTGACTAAGCTATCGCAAACTCGTCCAGTCTTCTGACTAATATGAGAACTTGAGCTGCAATTAGGAAGCAGCGCCACAAGAATTTGTAATCCGCTCAGCATTTTCTGTCTTTGTCTAATTTCAGAGAGGCCAGTGTTCACCAAACAGCCGGTGAACCAGGTGGTGTTGGCAGACGACACGGTGGACTTCTACTGCGAGGTGCATGGAGACCCGACTCCCACTGTCCGCTGGCGGAGGGAGGAGGGAGAGTTGCCGCGGGGCAGGTAGGACGGAAACGACACTTGTGCCCTCAGTTCAAACTGTATGATGCGTCAGGACCACCTGAGTTTCATCAAACCAACGATGCATGCCGGGTGCCAGGCTGTTACTTAGCAACATATTACAGTTATAGTAACAAGTAGTGTTGTTCTGTGTTAAGCTTGTCAAAAAACGACCAAAGGATTGATTGACAAGATGTCTTTTAAAGAGTGGATGCATTTGCACTGTTTTAAATGCAGCTAACAAATACACAAGTTTTTTTAAGAGGAAGATATTTTGGAGCCATAATGTGAATTTGCAACAAATATGTTTAAATACATATTTAAATGTACACAACAGTGTACCATAATAGTTCTGATAGCAGGGTTACACCGTCAGAGCGATGCTCCCTCACTCACTGTGTCACACTCTTCGATGTGATTGGATGAAACTAATTATCCCTCAAGGGAAATGAAGAAAATGTCCCTTTTGTTGACAGCAGATCTTTGCAGGGAGACTCTGATGGATTTTTTGTCCACTGCCTAAAACTGTTCAGAACAACTCACTTTGTCACCTCATGCATTTGTGTCCGTGTGCAGTAATCACAGGAGCTGCTTCTTTGAAAACTTGCATTACACCCGTCACCTTTCCTGTTCACAGTTTCCATTCACAGTTTCTGTTGCACAGTTACATTAAGGTTTGATACAAAAATAAGAAGTTCACCAACAAATAGAGGTGAAGAACAGTAATGCAGTGAATTTTGTGCTGTATCTCGTGTGCTGATGTCTTTTTAGATTTGAGATCCGCAGTGACAACAGCCTGCGGCTGACTCAGGTGCGAGGTGAGGACGAGGGCACTTACACCTGCGTGTCAGAGAACAGTGTGGGCAAAGCTGAAGCATCGGGCACCCTGCAAGTGCATGGTAAGACCCCGTCTACTCCACCTTACTTACTGCATACACACACAAACACACTCTTAACACAAACATAAATGGCAGAAACATGCATCAGAAGTAGCTTGAATTCAGATTGAGTGACACAGCCAGCTCGCTGCAAAGTCAGTGCAGGTTCAGAAAATAAATACAAGAGAATTTTGATTTGCAGAACATCTAAATCACAAGAACTATTCTATGAGCAATTCATTTAATTTCATATTAAGCATAAAAATTGAACGAATTGTTTTTTATTTGGCACCTTGATTTCCAATATGTTGGTGGATTCAGAGAAAGTGTCGTTCTCCTCAAACCAAGGAGAAATCGTCCACCAGCTGAAAAGTTTTATTCATCTGCATTTCAAAAAAATATAATTTAGTGGGTGAAACTTCAGTGAAGGCAGTTCTACTTCACCAGGAAATTTGTAACACTACAACAGTACATGAATAAATTATGTGCACAAAATCATCAATTTAAGAAACATCTCATTTTCCAGCATGCTGTCATTTGATTTTCTTTCTTTTAATGATTTCACTTTGGTAGCTTTGTTGAAGATTTGTCATTTAGCTGGTTTTCATGTCGAAAGGTTTCATTAGTGATGATCATTTTAAGCCAGAATACTTATCAATAGTCAACGGCAAAAAGCTTTTGTACTGCTCCTCATTTTCTTTCTGTTTGTTGAACTATTTCCACACAAACGCTGGAAAAAAAGGAAAATATTTTTTAAAGACAAGTTGACAGTCACATAAAATATATATTTTATTTTAATGAACAACCGTTTGAAAATGAATAAATCATAACCCATTCCTATGTATCATAAGTGTCCACAAAGTTTACATGAAGAGATGTGGGTAACAAGAATTCAGAAAAACTTGCACGCAGATGGGCAGTCAGACGTTGTGCCTGGTTAAAAGAGCCCATCTTATGCCACTGGTAACATGCCGTTAACTGAAACTATATGAGATAAAAAGTGAAAAATAGCTTAAAGTTCCTTTCAAGAGTCGACTCGTCATCCCTCCGGAGAGAGAGATCAAAAAGCATTGAAATTGCATTAGAATAAAGTCAGTCCCTTGAAGAGAGGCACTTGGATGAGAAATCTGTCATTTGTGATGATAAAAGAGAATATTTAGAGTTTCACTCTGTAACAGTTGATTCTGTGAGCGGGCCCTCCAGTCTTTCCCCACACTTCTGACATCTGTCACACATATGTGCTTATATGCCCTCATGTGTGCAACGACAAACAGACTAAACACACATGTGCACTCTGTTGCACATGCAGAAACACACTCTGCAAACAGGATTTCACATGAGGATGAGGAAGTCATTCCCAGCGGCCGGTGTCAAGCAAATAGATATTGATTTTGGGTTGGTACATGCAGCCGCTGTATTAAAGATAATGGGAATCCACCCCACATGCACATACACAAACAAAAATGACCATGTACTACACAGAACCGCACATCCGTTAGACCATAACCTCTCATCTCCACGTTCAGTTTATCGTTCCTCCTCTAACTCATCCACTGTTCCCTCTTCCTGGACCACGACATTTAACGAGCAGCCAGATTCAGTCTATGTATTTATTTTTTTCTGTATGTATGTATGAATACACCTGAGTGGCATTGGTGTTTCAGAGAATCATTATTTTGCTCAGATGTTCCATTCAGTGTCAGTGTTCATCATGAGTTCATTTCATCTCATTCATCCTTTTTTTCCTCTTTTCTTTTCCACCCATTCCTGCATCACCATCACAGTCGGCCCATCCAGTGAGTATTCCATTTCATCCCATCTTTGCATGCATATGTATGTGTGTGTGTGTGTGCTTGTGTGTGTGTGCTTGTGTGTGTGTCGGAGAGAAAGAGTTAACAAAGCCGGGAGACGAGACATTAACATACAGATTTTAAGGTTGCCATGTTGGAAGCTTAACCCCCACTCCTAATAGTGTGGGGATTTTTTTTTTAACCAACTAGGAATAGAGGCTAGTCAATTAGTATTTAAGTACCTTTTGTTTTTTGTTTTATTTTCTTCATAGCCGCACTTCTGTCATGCTTGAGTTTATCTGGTGGGGCTCCGTGGCAAAAACTCCCGTTAATACAAGGCTTCTTTGATTCAGTACACCAACATTTTGAGTACAGTATATGAAGCATACAGAAGAGAGCATCAGTGGATAAAACCCTAAATATCTTACACTCACACACACTACAAAACCACATATCAGTGTAATACTTTTGCAGTAATTCCTCTTTACTGGGGAAAACAGTGATTTTGCAGTGTTAGTCTTGAGCAGAGTCAGTCTCATCATGTATAGGAACAAGCTGCTACAGCAGGATGTCATTTCCAGTTGTATTTGTGTTCTTAGGCTGATTACATAAAGAAAAAAAACAGAAGCTCTGAATGAAAAAGCCGCACGGAAAGCTTCTTTTGAGTGTTAACAGAAAAATACCAAAGCAACAAAAGTCGACCTTTTACCATGGAAGTGAAAATATAGTTTCTTCAGTAATCTGCAGTGTTTGAGCTTTTTATAGACATTCCTGGAGAACAAACATGTAATCGTGGAAAGGAGTTGCAATTTTTCACAGCTACCTGAAAAATCGTCTGTTACACGTTGTTTTGTTTGTTTATTTTTCCAGTGTTACAACAACAAAGAAAAAGAAGAGTGAGTGAAATGAGAGCTTTCAGGGACTATTTGGGTAACTCAACAAAGACTATTGTTACGTGGGATGTGTGTTTGGAGAGAGTGTTGCCTTTGTGTGTATCACCGGGGTTTGACTCCTACATTTCTGTTCCTGAAGGGTTCTTGATTCTTTATATCAGTCGTTTCCACCACTCCATCACTTCACATAGTAGACGTACACAGAGACAACAGAGAGGTCCAGATGAAACCTTTCTAAGTTATGACACACATTTGCAGAGGATATTAATTATTGAAACAGTTCTCTTTTGCAGAGATTTGGGCAAACATGAGCAAAAAGTGTGAATTGGTCAACTTCCACAATGGTCCACACTAAATGAATTCAATCCATTTCAACACATTTAAGCTGCAGAAATGGGTCTTAGTTCTTTCTAATACTGATGTCAGTATCATGTAGTTGTCTACTGAAATCAGAGAAATGACTTTTAAAGACTTGAAACAAAAAGACTTGGATAAGTGCTGTAAAAACTGAAACTGAAGCACGCCGATCCTTTTGCAGCAGGGGCCGGGTGGGGTTGGGGTATCAAAGTGACCTTGCTGATGTAACAATCACAAACTAATTGTCCATTTACCCAAGTAACTTCCTGGAGGCGATCAGTAGGAAAGCAAAACTTGCTTCATTTGCTCAGTGTTCCATTGGGATGTACCAGTTTGGCAGAAGTGCAGTGAATGGGACTCGATGTGTTTTCTGACATGTCATGTCATGTCTCATGACTGTCTGGAGTACGGCTGTGCACTGTCAAGAATCTGGCAATACGATATGTATTAAGATACAGGGGTTATGATGCAATATATATTCACTATTCAATCTAATTTAAGGAAAACTGCCATAGAATAAGGAACACAACACGATATCCATAAAACCTAGTTAAAAAAACATGTTTACTTTTTTTAAACAATTATAGTATCATTGCAGTATTTTCAATGTGCATCAGCGGTCTGGGGTTTTAAACTAAACAGAAAATGAACCGCTGCCATGAACTTTTGCACATTAACTACATGTTAAAAATCCATACAGTGTTTTTGAGAATCAATGTAATATCACAAAACAAAATATTGCAAATGCTGATATATACCCATATTTTCTTACACACCTAGTCTCGAGTCTGACTTGAGTTGGTCCTGCCTATCGATGTTCCGCCAGCTTTGGAGAATGAGGAGCCAGGGATGGGTAAAGAAAAAAAGAAATGACATAAGGAAGTCGTACCACATTTTTGGGGTTGCTTTATATCTTGCATGTACAAACATAAGCCAGGATGACCTTCCTTTTGAATTTTATTATTGAATTTCTTTGCCATTTTTGCGAGGAGGAGTTGACTTCTCCGTCTTGTCTGCAGATGCTCAGACATTATAAATACAAAGAATTAGAGATTGATCTCTTTAACTTAGTCCATTTAAAGCTGCACCAGCCTTCTAATTCATATATTGATATCACAGAGATAGGCTGGAGTTCTTGGCTCAAAAATTAAATAAAAGCCTAAATGAATTGTGGTCCAGCCATGATACATTATGCCTCAGAAGGAACCACCTCCTCAATCATCAGGATGGAAACAGCATCAGGGAAGAAAGGGTGTGTTTATGTCTGAGAAAAAAAAGGTTGTTATATAAAAGGATGAAGCTGAAGCCTCGTGCAGCACAGCAGCAGCATGAGAGTGTGTCTACTCGAGCGTACTTGTGTGAAACGTGCTGTCTGCATCAGCGTGGGACTGTGACAGCTGCCTGTCACATCCAGGCCCCTGAGGAACTCCTGCTGGGAGTCTGTTTGTCTGTGTGTGTGTGTGTTTGTGTTCCCCTGTGTGTGACAGCTTCAGTATGTTGCTGCAAATCACACGACAAGTTAGAGAACAGCGGAGCTGAGGAGGTAAGACGCTTTGGTTGTAAGCACTTTGTCTGCTTTTGCTGTGTGATTGAGCAGCACGCTGTTTTCGTATAACAGCAGAGGAACAAATCGCTCACTCTGCTCTGAGTGCAGCGCCGTCTGTGGCGAGCAGCTGAGACAGACCAAATATTTGTCTCAAGTTTTCTGCTGTCTGGAGGTGTCATTCATGCTCTAACAGGGCGCAGTCTTCTGACTTCATTGATTGCAGTGTGCCGCTGCACGTGATGCAAATGGACGTATTTCTGTAATTGATGATGTTGTTTGTGTTGACGAGACACCCAGCGCCACTCAAAATAAGATGAGAAGGAGAGAGAGAGAGAGAGAGAGAGAACACTTAGACTAAGCGAAAATAGACTGGCGCAAATAGTTGAAGGCACACTATTATTCACACATTTTTATATGTAATTTTATCTTCAAGTATTTCCGTTATCGTCCATACTGGTATATGGTGAGACCTCTAATGCGAACATGATTTTCACACACTGGACCAGAACACCAAAGCCCCATTCCAGTGAGCGCGACAGTTGGGTTCAGTACGCTACAGTTTGGAATGGTAAACTCGGATCTGACTGCATGTTCACCGCCAACTCTACCCTGACTTGGTAGGCGGGGTTTATGTCGTAGGGGGTGGCACCATCAGCTTTGTAAGTATCACATCTGACAAAATAATCCCAACTCAGTTCTTCATTTAAAGCAATTTTTCAAACAAAAACATCATAATTGACAGAGATTTTGTAAATTGTATTGCTTAGTCTGTAATAACAATGTAAACTGTTATGTAGCATAGTAAAATAAACAAAACAAGACTGATACTTTCATATTTGTATTAGGAATGGGATGATATGCTTTCGTCCTCATTCGATTATATCGCGGTACTTGGGTGCTGATTTGATTTGTATTGCGATTTGATAGTATCGATTATTGTGATTTTAATTATTATTGGATCCAGCTTTGGTCATTTCTGGCTTTGCCTTTCCTGGAGCTGTGTAAAACTCAAGGTGTGTCCATACTTTGGATTCAAAATGTAAGGGGGCGGGTCTTATCTCTGGTAGTCTGGGATTGTTCACCATTTTCCACTTTCAGCTGCTCTGATGTCTCGTTGTTGCTATCTGCTCTACTATAAAAAATAAATAGAAATATATTTATTCTGGGAGGGAAAATTGATTGTTAAAATCGTCCCATAAAAAACTGTGATACATTGGAAGATCGTTTTTTCCCCCACCCCTGTTATCTATCTATTACGCTGCGGTGAGCAGACCGGCTGGTCTCACTCGGTGAGTCGCGGCTCCTCCAAGTCTGAAAACTTCATGAGTTATTTGCATAAACGGATTTCATGTTTGAAATCTATGTGGTAACATTCTTGCTTATAAAAAATGATCAAACTTACTAAAGTGATACATTAGCAGGCCTATGACGAAACTTAAAAACAGCATTTTATGTGCTTGCAGTCAACAGACTGCAGTGTGTGTAGCTCCGCCCTCTTGGGACGCTCTTGTGACCACTTGGTACCCCAGTGAAAAGGAGCCAAAAGGAGCGTGGTACGGATCAGTTTTTTGGGTACCCCTCCCAACTTTTGATAGTCCAAACACAAATAACTGCGTGCCGTACTAAGCTGAACTGTACTGCTCAGTAAAAACTGGGCTCATGAGGTGCCATCCCTAAAGCGGCCTGATGCATCAGGCATGAGGTGCCAAAATTAAGAATGAGTGTCAGGCACAGATGTGATGTGCAAGTGTACTAGTGGGTCTGGATGCCTCATGGCTAACATGTCGGATTTATTTTCCTCTTCATGGCTCATCTTGATAATGTTTACCTCCAGATTCATAAACGTTGACGTACTTCTCGACATCCCTCGCTGCCCCTGTCTGATTTTCTTGATGTCATGCATGTTAGGTTGACCTCAAGCTAACATGTTTCAGAATAAACTGGACCGTGATCACCTAAATAATCATATATATCATATATGTATCCCCAAAGACTCAACTTTAGATGGCCAGTTCAGAAAGTAAGGACTGATCATGTGTCGTCACAGGAATTTTCTCATCATAAATGGAACATTTGGTCCTTGTCAGCACACACAAGCACCTCACCCGCAGTCCAGACTTTCCTCCTTCAGTCTGACAGCTCTTATCGTAAAAGCTATGGAAAAGAAGCTTTAAGTCCTTGTCTATTTTTGCCTCCCTCTTGGCGTGTTAGTCTTGTTACGTGTTCTCCAACTCAGACAATGTCTCACGTATAAAAGAAGTCTGAATGATCCTTTCAGTTTCTGTCTCAAATGTTTTTTTCTTCACTTAGACATTCCTCAAACTATGGCTCTGACACTGCTATCTCCAGTTAACAGTCAACATGACATCAGCTTTGCAGACCTGGTTATGTATTTCATAAAACTTGAAATTTCAGGCCCCATAATATTTGAGAAGCAAATACAGGTTACCGACTTTTTCAGCGGCACTTCGAACAACTTTAGCTGTCACACCAACCAAATGCCAGAATCCCAGAATATGAAATTAATGTACAAGTGACATGTTTCCATGACATGCAGGCATTGTTTTCAGATTTTTGTCATGCATATTTCAGCTGCTCTGTTTCAATCTGTCTCCCAGTTTCTATCCCATGTGAGGATGCTAATGTTTCTTCCTGCCCTAAATTTAAGCTGAGTGTCGCGCCGAGTGCACCCATTATTGCTAATTATTTATTACAGCCTTGGGCAATGTGCTGGCTTTCCTCCTCAAATCAAACATTGTTATTCTCCAGGCAGGGCTGTGAAGCACACCAAAAACGGCATTGTAATAAAGCCTGAATATTCCTAGCTGTCACTGTATTTGGGTCAAAGTTATGCCGCTGTGTCAGACGCGAAGAGAAAATGTTCAGGTGTTGACAGCTTTTTGTCAAATGGCCTGCTTAGCACAGTGAAAAGATCCAGTGTCTGTTCTCTTGTGTGTTCGTCACGTCCGTATGTGCACCGTGAGCCTGAAGGTGTGTTACATAAGAAGCGTGTATTACACTGCATTTCTTCAATATTTCAGACTTTGCGGTTTGATTAGAAGACTGTCCTTGAGTTAGCTGGGAAGTGAAAGCTGGAGTCTTCTGAGGGAATGGACGCATCGGGCGTTCATTCTCAGGTCAGCTGACTCCACAGCAGGCATTCATATTTGTGGCTACAGCTTTGATGGGCATTTTAAGTGTCATGTAGACATGAAACCCGTGTGGACGAGCTAGTTTTTGTTCATTTTCTGACTCAATGCTGAGATGCATGTTGATGTTTTGGATGTTACTGTGTAAATTGCCTGTTATATTATTGTTTTTTAACTGTCATTAATTAACATACAACCACATTTTTGTTCTTAAAAAATATGTTTGTATGTTGTTGGTTGTGCTTCTTCTTTTTTATTTACTTTGCATCACAACTTGTAGCCCAAAGCAAGCAGAAAGATTCACATTTTATCAAACACACAACAAACATGATTTCCTTATTGCAAATCACTGTGATCACGATGGCTCCTTTTCAAACGGTTTGTCTATCCAGAAAGTTTTTTGACTTTAAATGTGTTGACTTTTCCACCGTAAACTGTGGGCTTCGAAGGCAAAGGCTGACTCTGACTCGCCTCAGAAGAAAAAAACCCACTTTGTTGCTTCAAAAGATAATTTCCTTCGTTTACAAACAACAAAAATGTTCCAAACTTAACGGTAAATTAGAATAATGCAGGAAATGAAAAAGCAACTAATAAGCATAATTGAACTTGACACACAAAAAACAAAAAAACAACAACAACAAAGATCAGAAATCAGAGACAAAGTCCCCTCAGCTGTGATTTTTCCTGTAGCTGACACATGGTTCCCCTCCTGCTGTGTGAGGGGGCCCACGGTGGAACCAGTGGGTTCTTGATGTGACCAGTGTTTTCTGAGCAGTTACACTGGAAGTTCCAAAGAGAGAGGACACAAACAGGAAAGTTAGTGACTCTTAATCCTGACTCGTTTCAGTTCCTCACACTCATCTGCTTTAAGTGCTGGCCTGCTTTTTCTTCCTTGACCTCTCAACATTTTTCTGTTTATCTGGGTTTTAAAGCTGTTCGCTCTCTAACCCTCTCAACAAAATGAATCAAAGTTCTTCCTTCCCTGAGGTGACTAATCTCAGCAAGCATTTCTCAAAGCTAATTGCTTTGGGTTGACAAACTGAAGTAAAGTTGTTGTTGTGTTTGAACAGTGCAGTGTGCAGACGGGAAGAAAAAGAGCCCAGACATGAAGAGTCACAGTAACACACCCAGATTAAGTTTTTTGTTTTGTTTGTTTTTTCTCTCTGTAGCTACATTTTTCATCATTGGCTGCCTTATTTACTATATTTGCAAATTTGAAGACAAGGCAAATCATTACATGCATATTTGCTGTAAACTTCATGTGAGAAACTGTTGAAGAAAAGTTTTTCTGTTTGTTCAGTCACTTTCACTGTGACTGTGAAGAGGTTTTTTTTTTCCCCGTTTGTCCGTCTGTTGCTTAGGAAGGCTATCCAGCTCCTTCTCTGTCTCGGCTTTCTCTTAATGTTAATTGAGACAGAGAATGAAAGAGACGATCAGGTGGGAAGATAAGAAATCAATTAGGACTAGTGGAGGGCATCATTATGCATTCACACCACCCTCTGTGCAGGAAGGCCTGTCACTTGCTACAGAATCAATATAGAAATCAAAGATGGCTCTGTGTGTGTGTGTGTGTGTGTTAGGGATGGGGGGTGAAGACAAAAACACTGGCTTCTCCCCTGCCCTCCATCTGTGTTCAAATAAATGTGATTAGTCTGCTGCCTGGGATCACAAAGGTGACCCACAAACCTGAATTTCGGCTCTTGTAGACTCTGGATTTTGTTTTTGTTTTTTTTTAAAGGTTCAACATCCAAACATAACAGATTGATGATCATGGCCTGTGGCTTAACTACTAAGTCTCCATAGTAGCCTTTGTCAATGAAAGCAATCATATCTAGTTGATAGAGAATCAAATTTTTTTATCCCTGTCCTGATGGAAGCACATATCTCTTT
The DNA here is from genome assembly GCA_029874485.1 of Naso brachycentron. Classification (NCBI taxonomy): domain Eukaryota; kingdom Metazoa; phylum Chordata; class Actinopteri; order Acanthuriformes; family Acanthuridae; genus Naso; species Naso brachycentron. Next base: position 956,124 of record JAQFJA010000006.1, read on the forward strand.
GGCAAAGGAACAATGTGTTTCATGGAATTTCTGACTGGTTAACTGTTTGATTATTAAAAGTGCTAGATGATATTGTGCGTTGTTGTTTGTGATTGTTCATCTCTGGTTGTAGCTCAGTGGAGAAATAAAATAGTGGCAGTTCATCTACACCAGATATGCAGCTGGGGAGCTCTTTTTCTTTTACAACATTATCGTTGTCATGTTCCAGGAACAGGAATAATACACCTGCATGACTTCTCATTTTCCTTTTTAAAGCTTCTGTACTTTAAAAAAAAAAACTTTAACTAGCTTGTTGAGGGTTTTAAGTCCAAACAGCACTGCTCTTGTACCTACCTCACGTTGATGTGGTCTACATAAGTTAACACTTTACTGGTTGTATTTGACAGTTATTAACATTTTTTTAATGAAAATTGATTATTGTTATTGGGTGAAAAAACAATGGACCTCATCTTCCATCTGGCACAAAGCCGGCACCCAGTGCAGCTCCCATGTCACTGCTCGTTTCCAACCAACACAGTTGTCATTTCCACGCCCAGCGCCCACGTTGTTTCAGTAGCAAATTTACTTTCACTCATCTGTCATCAATGGGAGTGCTGGTCTTAAAATGAAGTCCAGTCAGGTGCACTGTTGACAGGTTGCTGTCTTGTGGCACCAGAAAGCATTTGTGCTATTGACCAACAACACAACGACTAAAGTGTAGCACAGGGCTGTCCTGCTTTGCAGAGGATTAGTATTTAGATACAGACACAAGAGCAGCCAACTAAAAACAAAGAAGTCTTTCCTTTGGGATTTAAAAAAAATGCATATAAATTAACAACCAAAAGCGCTATGCATGCCAGGCAGGTAGTGGGGCGGTGTAACTTTGTAATGACATATCATTGGAGCTGCTTAAAGTTGTTAACTTCCTGTTGCTGCTAAGCCGCAAGCAGAAACAAATTAAAGAAATTCAGCTTTAGTTTGACCTATAAAATTCTGATGCGAACACTCGAATTCACCACAATAGACTGTCGTCATATTCGACCTTCGTCATGTAAAAGGAAGGTTGAACTGCAACAAAAGTGTTTCGTTTGATGCTAAAACTTGTGCCATGTAAACTGGGCATCGGTCCCTGGTTCCTCCTGGTCAAAATACTTTTGTCAGTCTTTAGAATCCTAGAAGCGGAACAAAACAACACTGCTCAGACTTTTGAGACTGCAGTACTAATATTATAGTAAATGAGAGGCTTAAACTTTCATTACTGCTTTATTACCACAGAGTTGTATTAGTCACAGGCATAATGGATATTTGCTCAAAAACAAGTTCCAGTTCTCCCTCATTCACATTCTCAAGTGGCCCACAGAGCGACAGGCCGTAACTTTGGTTGCCTGAATGCGCCAGTTTAATCATACAGGCCTCATGCATCATCAGAGGTAACGTTACAGGCACCCAGACGAACATTCACAGCATGGCATAGCCTGCACACACACACACACACACACACACACACACACACACACACACACACACACACACACACACACACACACACAC
>JAQFJA010000006.1:974710-991814 GCA_029874485.1 Naso brachycentron
ATTCCACCTGTGGCCCTTTGCTGCATGTCATTCCCCCTCTCTCTGCCCTGTTTCCTGTCCACTCTTCAGCTGTCCTGCAAAATAAAGGCATAAAAGCCCAAAAAAACAAAAAAAAACATGCCAAAGCCCCTTTTTATAACGCCTGTTCAGTGTTGTTTTAATGCGCCTTCAGTGCACCTCGCTGATCTGTTTAAAACTTTTTTCTTCTTTTTTTATATAATGAAACATACCCGTGTGGCGAAAAATAGCTCTCTGTAAACGTGCAGCCCGGAGATTTTTGTGCACATACCCTTACACACGATTGTGTCACAGGTCAGTCATTTCTAAGCTTGAAGGAAATGAACAGAAGCAGCTCTATGCTAGATGGATTTAATGACTATGTTATGTTATTATTGTCAGCGTTTCCTGACCGGTTTTACAGAGTTTAATTACTTCTTTACCTGTTTGGTGTGCATGTCAAGCATTTTTATAACCAGAAGGAGCTGATGCTGATGCTGTTAAACCTCAAACCAGTGGCATCTCCTTTGAATTCGCAACCTCGGCTGCTTTGTTAAATAACAGAATGACATGTTTTAAAGACGCCCTGCTCGGTTTTGTGTAGAAAACATTAAATCACCAGAAGGCGGATTATTGGCAACCCTACAGCAGTGCTGACGCGTCGTCTCTGTAAAAACAGCTAAAGAATGTGCTTGTGCTCAGACACACACATACTGTTCATGGGACTCAGAGGTCTTTATTGTTTGTCATAGCTAATGTAGACATAGACCTGAATGTAGACTAATGTAGACAGAAACCTTCAGGTACTCCCACTTGAGAGGAAGTGCACCTTGGATTAATTAGATTTAGATGAGCAGGATGGACGGCTCGATGGATAGAGGGAGGCCTGATGTTGAAGAGAGCCAGTGTTTTGGGGAAGTGTGTCTTTTAAATTCGATAAAGAGGGGTACACCGGCAGAGCGTAATCAGATCCAGACGTCCGCCGTGGCCGTGGCAGCAGCAGAGCGCTTCCCAATATCGCAAACTGATTCTCTCTAAAGCAGCTGTGGGGGACCGCTGGGATGTTTGCAATAACATTTCCTTGCCTGAGGTGCTAAGTTCTGTTTGTTGGAGCACAGGGAGGAGTGAGGCTTTTCTGTGCGTGTTTGTATGTATGTGTGTATGTGCACATAAGCGATGTGTACTAGTTTTTATTTAATGTGTGATGGTTGACTTTCCTCTCTCCTGGAGAGACTGTATTCATTTTCTCTTTTCTGGGGGGGCCACAGCCTGGTGTGTGTGTGTTTGAACTCCCTCAGAGCATCTCCTTCAGAATGTTTCCTTGAATCTAGCACTGGCACAGGGTGTCCTACACTCACACAAAATGGATTAGTATTCACAGACGTTTTCCTCTTTGGTTTAATTGTGAAGTTCAGCACTGAAGCGAGCTCAGCGAACCCCCACAGTACCCCTGGGGTAAATCTAAAAGTGTCAAACAATTGGTTTAGGAGGCCTTGTGACTGCTGCTGCGTCAAGGTGACAGTAAATTCACAGAAAAACAGGAGAGACTGAGGAAGAGGGGTGGCGGGATAATGCATGTGGGGGGGGGTGCCACAAGGCTAAGAACATGCCCTCATTTCCTGTCGGCAGCTGTGGCTTCTCGCAAGCCTCATTACATTATTCATCGGGACAGCAAATTGTATCATTTGGAGGAGATCTACCAGTGAGCACGAACTTCTCTGAAGCGAGTGACTTTGCTCACATCTGCTATTGTTTACCAGATAAGAAATATTAGAGGAAACCAAAAATAGATCGAGCTATCGCCTGGAGATCTTCTCATGCATTGTTTAATTGTGTAGCTGCACATCAAATCAGAATTGCAAAACATCACTGAATGCAGAATGTATGAAGTTTGCCAGTGGCTGAATTCACTCAAGTGCAGTACAGATTTGACGTGCTTGTACCCTTCTCGAGTATTATCTTTTTATGCCACTTTGTACTTTTTACTTCACAGCACTTATTTTACTGCTAAGAACTGTAGAAGCTTTCTAAACAAATCTTATAAAGATATTAGTTGTATAGAGTATTCCAAACTAAATAATCCATGAGTAATTTGAAAGCCAGCTAAATCTCAACGATGAGTTGCTGTTTCGATGACATGTGACGTACAGTGCAGGTCATGTGCTTAAATTCTGTTTCTGTTGTCGCAACAGTGAGCACCATGCAAAGCAGGATGACAGTTGAGTGGCACATCAGTACCTGTGTTGTGTTAAATTTGGGATGAAACTTCAGCTACATCCACAGTGCTCATTTTTAAATTTGAGACAGTGTGTTAAAAGACAAACGATCCTCATTCACATGAGCGGTTCAAGCACCGCTGCATCTCTCACGTACAGCCAGACTGCACACCTTAAAACGCATCTCACATGACCATTCAACGTCCATGAAACAGTTCATACAGCACATGTTCATTCAAGCAATGTTTTCCTTTTCTGTTATCTAGTCTGTGCAATCAGACAGCGGTTGTTTTATTTTGATGTGTGTTTGCAGCTAATAGCTCCCAGGAATTGTGGCATAACACCTGTTTGATAGAAGCTGATGACAAGCTCCTTCACTTCAGGCTCTGTTCGTGGTGTTTCGATGGTGATAACCTTACAAACTTGTCAAATGATGACAGAAACAACTCGTCGGGAAAGTCCATGGTAGTCCAAATAAGAGTCTTCCCTTATCACATATTACAGTGTGCAGGCCACCTTTGTGAAAACGGGGCTCCAGACTAACTTTTTCACTGGTAGCACTGGTGCTACCAACTTTCTTATTTGGCCGCATAAGCATATGAAGTGGTCGCACCATATTTTTTGTTACAGCATGGTATTAATCAATGAGCTTGCATGCTGATGAAATGTTGTGTTAATTTACATGCCACAGTTTTGCAGTCGTGTTAAGACTGACAGGGACTCGAAACTTGGTATTTGCAAAATATTCTAATCTGAATATTAAGTTTCTCTACATAAGTCTGTCTGTTTGATTTTGTGGTGCCCTCCACCATGTGTGATGTACGTGTACATAGTGGCTGCGTGCATTCACGTGTGAGGGTTTTGCACTGAACAGGGGAGAGCACAGGAAGGAAGAGAAGGACTGCACTAGTGAAGAAAAAAGGACTGATTTCATCCACAATGTCTAACACTGTTCCCATGTTACCAAAACAACAACGATCATGTACTGGCACAAATGCAACAAGGTAAAAATTTAACTTGGACACTCCCAAAAAAAAGTCACATATGAGACTGTTTTGGTCGCAGTCTAGAGCCCTGGAAAACATCCACGGGCACCTGCGTTTTTTGTGGCCGTTCCCTCCTCATGCAGACGCTCCTTTCGTTGAGGTCAGTCAGGGTCGATCTGGACATGCAGAACTTTTTTGGCCTTTCCTCTGGAAGCACAACTCCCCTGATAAAATTGTCCCAATCAATAATGTTGCTGCTGAACACAGGACCTGTCACAGTTTGCTCAAATAATATCTTTCCTCCTGCGCATGTAAACAGTAGTGGCATGTTAAATCAGAATTTATCTGCACAACAGCTGCTAGCAGAGACAACAAGGTCAGCAACGTCTGTAATTTGTTATCGGTGTCGAGGCTCACAGATACATACATCCGTGATGCATACAGGCTTGTTTTCCTCCAGGAAATTGTCAGTGGTTGGCAAATAGCATGTAGTCATCGTTTTTTTCTCCTCTGTCATTTCACAGTCAATCAGCAGGCAGCACATGGCAGACTGTAGCCGACATGGTTAAGATGGAAACACACACAATCACTGGCCTTCTCCCCAACACAATCTACCTGTTCATCGTCCGAGCCGTCAACGCCTACGGTCTGAGTGACCCGAGCCCCATCTCTGAGCCTGTCAGAACACAGGGTCAGTCTGCTTCTCCTTCAAAATAAAACCTGAACTCGCCAATGCTTTGGCAGCAGAGATCCAAAAAGAAATAAATGCCCATGTGTTTTCTTCAGATGTGAGTCCTACAGGTCAGGGAGTGGACCACAGGCAGGTGCAGAGGGAGCTGGGAGAAGTGGCGGTCCAGCTGCAAGATCCTGTCACACTCACAACAGCTTCCATCCGAGTGTCCTGGACCGTGAGTGGCTCTTTGTGGAGATTTTTTTTTATTTGGAGAAGGACCGTTTGAGGGTTCAGTTAGGGTTAGGGGATGGACTGATTTATTCATTCACTTTATCTCTGTTACTGCTCTCTTTCATCTTTTTCTAATTTCCTTCTATGTTATCCTCAATTCTCCCAGGTGGACCGTCAGTCGCAGTTTGTCCAAGGCTACCGTCTCTTCTACCGGCCCAGCGGGGGAAACTGGCTTCTACAGGACATCAACTCTCCCTCTGAACGCAGCACCGTCCTCACCAACCTGCTCAAAGGAACTGAGTATGAGATAAAGATCCGTCCCTATTTCGACGAATTTCAGGGCAAGGACAGCAGAACACTACTGGTTCGAACTCCAGAGGAAGGTATTTAGTCTGGTGACAAATGTCTGTACAAAAAAAACATTTAAAGAAAACCTCCTTAAATAATCTAGGCGGGGTTTTCCTTGACATTGCAAGGCCTTGAAAATTGCTGTTCATTAGCCTGTGTGACACTACATGAATCTCAGTAATGTTATCTCATTGGAGGGTTGATTTTATATCCCTCGCAATTTGGGTTAATTTTTTATTGATCTCCATTTTCATTAAATTCAGCCTCCACACACGTTTTTACAGCCTGAGGTTCACTGCAGCTTTATATTGGTTGATGCAAACTCTGGATTAGAAATAAGAGAGCAGATGCTTCTTCGCCATCAGCACTTTAAGACTTTGAATCGACCTGAAAAAAAAAAAAAAAGAAAGAAAAAACATAATTAACTTTATAAAGCACTCAGTAAAAGTTCCTTTCACATCCTGCTACAGTTCAGTTTCCTGTGTCTGGACTTGCCTTACGTGTCCTAACCATTGTTGCCTTGCGTGACATACTTTTTGGAATTAAAATGTTTTGTCACTACTTAATAATTAGTCCTTTAATTGTGGTCACACTTTAAGGTTATTGTTGAAATGACATGAATGCTGTCCCTAACTTCTCACAGTCCCCAGTGCCCCACCCAGAGGTGTTACAGTGACAACAGTGAAGCTAAGCAACAGCTCCGGCATTAGTGTCTCCTGGGAGCCTCCGCCCAGCCGTATGCAGAACGGCATCATCCAGGAGTACCGGGTAAACACTCCTCAGCTGAACCAAGTCACACTCTCTGCAGCACATACGTCCTTACACACATTTTAAGTGTCTGTTTTAAACCATTTGTTCTAAACTGTCCTTACTAGTCATAAAAAAGATGTAGTTTCAGGGAAGCGGGAGGTTATTAGAGGATTGTGGACACAGCAAAAGAAGCAGCAGTTCAATTCCAGACAGATGACCCGAGTATTTACATCACTCACACTAATGTGCATGTGGAGATAGTTTCTTGTCAAGGAGAGTAAAATAGCTGTTATAAGACTTCAAACATAGAAAACGGCACTCTGGTCGGTGGTCAAGTTCAGTAACCACTGTACATTTAACACAGCGGATGTCTGACTGTGCTTTGATGTAGTTTTGAACGGATCATATACTGCAGCTTATAGTTTTATTTCTGTGAATTCCGTGAGTGAAAATGAACAAACACTCTCATCTGAAGAATACAGACACAGATATCGAAAAGTGTGAAAACACATCAGAGACTGAAAGGATCTGCATAACAAGTCAGTGTCAATTCCATGTCTTCCAACAAGGTGTGGTGTGTGGGCAGTGGCAGCGACAACCAGACGCGCTACTACATCAACAAGACGGTGGACGGAAACACATTATCCACGATACTGAAAGGCCTGATGCCCGGCGTACTCTACCAGGTGGAGGTAGCGGCGGTGACCAGTGCCGGCGTCGGTACTCGCAGTCAGCCGGCATCCGTCCTCATCAGTGAGTCTACAGTGACAGAAACAGTGTTGTGGGACAAGGTGCAGATTTATCGGAGAGATTTATCAACCCTCACTCTAATGTCAGAATGTTTATGTTCTTAGTTTTATATTTTATATGATTTTACGTTCCCAATATACCACTCTGAAGCGTACCGTGCTGTACCAAAGGGTTAGGGTTAGGGTTACCTTATTCACCCAACCTGTGTCTGTCTCTATCATTTATTAACAGCCTAAGCCTCAGTTATGTAAATAAAGGTAATTGTATATACACAGTTATTTTTGTTTTTCAATTGATTGCTCTGTTAAGCTTTAAAACATTAAAGTTTTACAATGTAAGACACACTGAAAGGGTCAAACAACAGGTCAACAGAGAAAAAGATAAAATGATTTAAACTCCTCCTTCATGTCTTCTTTGTCTCTTTTCTTCCATGTTATTCTCGCAGAGCTGCCAGCTGAGCAGCCCTCCATACCTAGTGGTGGAGACAGCGGCGGCAGCAGCGAGAGCGGCGAGGAGAGCAGCGTGAGTTTGGCTGAGCAGATCACTGATGTGGTCAAGCAGCCGGCTTTCATTGCAGGCATCGGCGGAGCCTGCTGGGTCATCCTGATGGGCTTCAGTGTGTGGATCTACTGCCGGCGCAAGAAGAGGAAGGAGCTGAGCCAGTACACCGCCTCCTTTGCGTACACGCCAGCAGGTCAGGAAGAGTGATTAAGACGGGAAATGGTGTTTTATTACTGACCCAAGGCTCTTTCTGTGTGCTCTGACGTGATTGCCTAATGCCTCTGGATTTCTTTTTGTGCCTGCTTACTGTAAATATTCTAGTTTACAGTGAGTCTGTTTACTGCAACAACGCTTACGTATAGAGAACTGTTACTTGACTATAGAAGTCAACATGAATGCATTTTTTATATATTTCGTTGCTATTACACTGGCTTGACTAACATTCTGTATTCGTACACAGTTTATATAAGGTCAGACCTTATATAAACATTTCTCTGGAAATAAGAACAGCTTATCTTTAATTACATAACATCACAAAGTAGGTTTTATTAATGAAACTTCTGTAAGTCAGTTGAGCCTCCTCATCATTTTTCTCTCTGCCTTCTGCAGTCGGTTTCCCACATGGAGAAGGATCAGGACTTAATGGAAGGTAATGAAATGATATCCTTCATTTCTATTGTTCTGTCTGTGTGCTGCCACAGTTCTCAATAGAGCGTACTGATAATTCTAAATGTCGATCACTGTCCTTCCATACAGCTTTTTCTTTGCTGGTCTTTGTATTTCCATGTGCACAGTCGTGGCTGTAGTTCTGTGTCACACCATAATTTAAATTAATGCCAGAATGTTTCTGTAGGCCCGGCGTGCTGGGAGGCAACATGGGCAACTATCCGTGGCTGGCAGACTCTTGGCCCACCACCAACCTGGTCCACAGCGGCAAAGAGGCCGTCAACTGCTGCACCACCAATCACGACACAGCTGAGAGATACTACAACGGTAGGATGCTGCTTCAGCAGGAGAATTTGGTAGATACAGAGTGAATGTATGTTTTTGTGTGCTTGTGCGGCAAGTAGGTGGAGCAGGCCATCTACCAATCAGAGAGTCGCCTGTTCAATCCCCAGCTCCTCGGGTCTACATGTCAAAGTGTCCTCGGGCAAGATACTGAACACCAAAATTCTCCCATTGGCTGTTCCGTTGGTGTGTGTGAATGTGTGTCTGTGAATGGATGAATGCTGACTTGTGGTGTCAAAGTGCTGTGAGAAGTCGAAAGCCCAGAAAACACATTACTACACATTTCTGTTTAACTCACTACTTTTAATTACAGTGTACATACTTTTATTTTGTTTTAATAGTCAAGAGCCAGTAAATAAGCAGACGTGCTGCAGGATGTGTCACAGTTGTTAGTTAAAGTATCAATGAGCACAGTGAGTCATTCAAATGACAAACCCGAGCTGATAGGCTCCTCACAGGACAAGAACTCTGTGCTAATCTAAATTCCACTACCGTGCAGAAGCTGGTATCTCCAACTACCTGAACCAGACAGAGAAGTACAGCATGAGTGGCTCCACTGAAGGTCCAATCTACAGCACCATCGATGCCACCAGTGAGGACCTGCACAGCTTTACGTACGCCCAGCACACTTCAACCACCCCCTACGCCTCCACCTCCATCATGCCTTTCACCAGCCAGACGCAGGCGCCAGCCCACAGTGGCGAGCAAGAGGAGGATGGACACTGGATCACTCAGCCGGGGCCCTCTGGAGCTCAGTACGCCCAGCCGGACCGCTGCAACGGTAAGGAGGGCAGCAGGAACTTGACCTTCTCCGTCTTTGGGATCTTGATGTTACAGCTTTTAAAAGAAATGTATTATCTGTCACTAGTTTGCATCAACTGACCAATCGCAGCTCCTTATGCAGGATAAAATCAGGATGATCGAGCCTTTTCCAGCTTTACCTCCAGACCATGAAAGTGTTATCAAAGATTTCATTGATCAAATCACGCTCCTGATGAATGAGCTCAGTGTGACAGCAAAGTATCGTGTTTCCCCCTTGTCTGTGTGATAGGTAAGCCCAAGCAGAAGGCAATAGGTAAGGCTGTGAAGACCCCGTCTCTGACCTGGATGGAGGCGTTGCCCCCACCTCCCCCCCTTGGAGAGCTGGAACAGTGTGAGCAGGACAACCAGCCCCCCGAGCATGAGGACATGGATTTAGGGTGAGTCAGACTCACACTTCCTCTCTTTCTCACATGCACATCTCTATAAATTACTATTACACCGCTAATGATCATTTAGACTTACTGTCACCTCTAACGGGCACACTGAGTATCAAAGCCAACGTGGCTCTTATGCCTCCGGCTTTAACAACTCAATTACCTCGGCTGTGGTCTATTGCTTTAGTGATTTAGCTGTTTTCCCTTCCCTTAAAATGCAATTAGCTGTTCTCCTCCTCACCAGTCGCTTTCTGCTTCCTCACAGCAAACTATTGTCCAGTATCTCGTCCGTAGCAGCAATCCCACCCAAGTGGAAGCTTAGCCTCCTGCAGTTTTGCCAACGGCAAGGCCCTCTAACTTGAGTCGAGCCTGAAAGAACAGCATTAATCTTTAAATAGCTTCATAGCGAGTTGGAATTAAAGGCACCAGTGAGACAACAGCTGCCCCTCAGCTATATCTTTTAAAAACACATAAAGAGAAGATCCCGCTGCGTTTCTAACACTGTATCATCGAGCTGTAGCATACTTCTTTGTCTTTGTAGCTCGGACGAGGAGTGGTGTCCCCCCCTCCCAGAGAGGACGTATCTGATGGAAGGCTGTGAGGACAGGCCCTCTCCCCCTCAAAGGAACAATGCGTCCTCTCCTGCCACATCCTACAGCCACCAGTCGACCGCCACTCTCACCCCATCGCCTCACGAGGAGATCCGAGCCCCCCATGACCTCCCCCGCCTCAATCAGCTCGACAGCCAGCAGCTATCACGGTGAGCGAATTGGCTTAGCAATGGCTGTTAGCCTCATGGTTGTGTTCATAGTTGAATTTTATTTAGTTTATGTGACAGTAACTCCTGACCCTGAAACCCTCTCATGAACAAACACACTGCAGCTGAATGCAAACCTCCACTCTGCTTTGGAAAGAAAATTATTTCATTTTCATTCCTCACATTATTCTAACACATGAGACGGCTTTATTAACAGAGGGTCTTTTTTTGTGCAATGGTTACTTTTATTTAATTCAGAGCAATCTGTCCTTATGGAGAAAATCATCCATAACATATTCACAGCTCCAGCCTGTTTCCTGTCAAATTTATAAGCCAGAAAATGCACCTTTGTTTCATTCACTACACTCAGAGGCTTTGCTGCTGTTACTCAGATATGACCAGTTGCTTAGAGCTAATGTTAGCATTTTTAACTAACTCCTAAAGTTGCATAGTGTGATCTTTAGTAAACTGTAGCCACACACTTTCAGACATCAACCACTATCAGTTTTACAACTCAAAAAAAAAGAACTGTAACTTATTTTGTTTTTTCAGTAGCAATACACTTTCATTCACGTGCTACTGTAGCCAAGTAGCCGATTCCTTTGCCAGATGTTAAATTATCATTTGAAATAACAATGCAACAGATATTATAACAGACTGGCAAAATCAGATGCCACTTAATGGAGGACAAAAACTACAATTTATAATGTCTTGGCAAACGTCACTGTGAACCGACACAGCCTCCTTCTCTCCTGTGACATGTTGCCCTTACTTGCCATAGCAGAAGGTTACCCTGCGGTCCAGTGCCAGTTCCCCAGGCACAGAGCCCGCCACTCACCCAGTCCAACCCCAACCTCTCCGGCCAGCAGCATCACGGCTCATCAGAGGCTGGCACGCTGCAGTGCCAAAGTCCTGCCCATCGCTGCCTCCACGACCAGGGGCCGATTCTCAATGAAGACAACATCAGCTCGACTACAGCCGGTAAACTGACTGGCAGTGCCGTGTATTCACACACACAAGCCTGCATGAAACACACACACCACACTCACACACACACACACACACAAAGGCACGTTAGTAAACAAGATCATGAAAGCTGAGCAATCACGTCTGCATTCATGCTGGAATTGTGCTGGCTTACTGTGTGTAGTTTAAATAATCCATATGCATGAATTTATTTAACGGCCTGCGTCTGCTCAGTGAGAACAAACACACTGTCATTGTTGTGTTTTTCTTTTCCCTTAAACAGTGCGCAGTCGTCCATCCCCAGCAGATACATGCACTCCTCCCAGCCAAAAATCTCGAGTGAAAAAAAAGGTGTCCAAGAGTTCAGCATACAGGAGAGATTTACAGGGAGGTGAGTGGATTCCTGCCTGGATTTGAATTTATACACTGCAGGAAGAGAAGAACCCGAACACCTACACTTCCTGTTTCATTACTTTCTCTTTCTGGTGTTTCATTGAACGTACGAGGAACACGTATGACACTGTTGTATGTTCTCAGTAGCTATGAAATACATCTTTACCTCAAAAAAGATTCTCATTTCCACAGAAATGTTCTTTTACTGTCGGCTGCTCTTTGTCTGTTAGTGAGGCAATGCAGCATGTACACACAGATCCTCTGCATCACCATCTGTGATGGAACATCCACACCTCAGATACAGAGGCGGGATGTGAGGCTACTATTCCTGATATATGTGGATTTGACTTGTCATCTTACAGACTGTTTTTTTTTTGTATACAGCATGTGTTTCCCAGATATTCTCCCCACCAACAATCACACGGTCACAGGACACCCAGGAATGTTTACATTTTTCTGCAGTTTTATAAAAGACACATCACTGTAATAAGCATCTCAGGTTCTGTCAGCAATGTGTAAAAAAAACAGACAATAAGGACAAAACACTTCCTCTTTTTAAAGCAGTATATAGCTGAATAGCAGAAACCTGAAACTAAAATGAGCTAAAATGCATCAACTGAAAAAGACAGTGAATTTTTTTTTCCTTGTATTCCAAATTCAGAAATTCCTCATGCATGCTTTTCCCTCCATTTCCATCTGTTTAGATCTGCCCCCTCCTCCAGAGCCGCCCCCAGAGGAGAACAGGTTGCAGGGCCCCAAGGGGTGCACAGAGGCCGGCAGTGTGGTGAACGGTGCTCTGTCCTCTCTGGAGAGGAGCGAATACAACAGCAGTAGTCACCAACGGAAAGGCTCGGGACAGAGACACGCCGACAGTAAGACAAGAATTTGCTGTGTTTTATTTCAGTCATACCTTAGTTTAAAGGTAACATAATCAAGTGTGTGTGAAATATTTCACTCCTGGCTGACATGGGATGATTTGACAGCACTGAAATAGGCTAGTTTGCCTTTTCCACATTTCTGTTGCATCATGCTCTGCTACTACACTGCAGTATTTCCACTGTCTTGTAGCGGTCACATCAACAAGAGTTTGGAAAACAAAACACTCGGTCTGGGAGTGGTTGCCAGATTCCTTATGAACGACCATAAAATGTTTGTCAGGCAGCTGTAGACAGACCAGACATCACAAACTGGTGGCCATAATAAAAACAACCACAACGTGGAATCCTACAACGATGTTTCAGAATATCAACGTTTCAGGAGAGAGTTCTTATTTTATTGGGATGTGACGGTTCACCAATCTGAATTGGAAATCAATATTTAACAGCAGAGATATGAGTGCATCGATGTGCGGGCCCTGATTTTAAAGTCAATAATCGGTTATACTGAGGCTTAGCTTAGCTGTTAATGCTGCAAAATGTCTCCAAATTGCAATTAAGGTCAAAGTTCAAAGCAAAACTCTCACGTTATTTTTAAAAGTCTTTTTGGTCATGTCAGAAACAGTTCATAGAAAGCGAGACCTCTCACTTACCGTTGATTTCCTGTATCAGTGTCACATGGTTTTTCACCACGGCTCCGCCCCTTTAGGAGACCAGGTGCAGTCTTTAGTCCATTCATTCTTATGGGAGAAATGAATGCGTTCACAGATTATGACCAGTTCTTTCACCCCATCATCACCCAGATACATATTGGACCCATTTTTCACAGACACATATAGACACATAGACACACATTCTGAACATTCTGACACAAAAATGACATTTTTCAGACACACATATCAGGAGTAAAATAACTTTGTTGGAGACCTGTCTCTGTCTCAGCAACTCATTCTTATGAGATCTGGGAACCGCTGCTTCCCACCTTGTTTCACAACAGACATAAATGGACCTTTAAATGGTCTTATAGGTGAAACCATGAATTCAAAGTTCAAACTTACATCAAATATCACGCAACACAAAATCCATCTGCTTTAATCCATTCACACAATGTGATAACACTTCCAGACGAGGCGGAGGGATGGTGGCTCCTGACTGTCTCCCTGAGCAACGTGAGTCCGCTCACTTGGGAGACAGGAGGTGTATATAACAAAACAGTCCTCATTACAGTCTGTTTTGAGGTGTATAAAAGACCAGGGAACCCACTTTTGTAGAAATAGCTTATTTTAATTTAGAATGGAAAATAAATGACATCATTAAACGCAATAAAACATTGCATTTAAAACATTGTATTGAAAACATATCGTCCCTGAATCTAGATGCGTATCGAATCACCGTTTTAGGGAGAGATGCTCACTTCTATTATTTTAACATGATGTTTTCACTCACCTCCTTCCTTGCAGTGAGTAGCTATCGCTGCTGACCAAACCCAATGCCAGAATAAAATATGGAAGAATAGAAGAAATTTTCAGCAGTTTTTAATTTGTAATAAATTAGCCTGGATCATCTTGAAACCTTCATTTTGCCAGCGGATGTATTTCTGTCTAATGGATTGCTGCCTTTTGTTTCCTTAATCGTTGTATTACAGATGAAGACGTGATGGCGTACAGCAGTAAAGCTGGTTACCCTTCCAGGAGTCAGATGTCGAGTAACTGCTCAACCACAGGAAGCTCCTCATCCAGAGGGTCCACTGGCTCCCGAGGGCTCAACTCAGCAAGAAAGCTCAACGAGGTAGGATACAGCAGTGCTAATAATTTCATAAGTTCAGTGCAGTTTATGCAAGACATGGTTTTAATAATTGATGCTTTTGGATATTTATGAGCTCGAGAACAAAGATTCCTGCCATGAGGGGGTTTCTGTGCTTTAGTTTTATCTACACATAATTACTTGTGCTCCGTAAAACACACATTATCCTATATGTGCAGCATGAAAGGAGCTTCTACACTCCCTGATGCCCACACACACACACAGACACACACACCAACAAGCTCTCAGGCTCATACATACAGATCTGCCATTACCGTCTACTCAGGATAGGCTTTACAGTAAGAAACAATGTTAAGTGTGCACGCCCACCGCTCTCTGCGGAGTGCACCTCTGAGGCTGCAGCTCACTGTGGGAGCGCGCCTTTAAATGCACCCCCTGCAGGCTCCCTCGCGACGTGCTGGTTTCTTTTATGGCAGAACAAGCTGTGCCAGACGAATGGAAACCTCTGCAGGGATCTTGTGTGAGTGAGGCAACACTCACAAGCCCTGTTTGACATGTCCCTCAACATTACTGTTGGTAGGCAGAGGTGTAGTTGCTCACAGAAAGCGTAGAAAGCTGTGTTAAGTCAGAATCACTTCACACAACTGCGGCTCAGGAGGTAGAGCACGTAGTCCAACGCTCACAGAGTTGGTCCCCGACTTCTTGCATCCGTAAGCAGGGCACTGAAGTGCAAGTTACTTGTGGTGAGCAGGCTCATGCATGGCAGCTCTGTCGCACAGTTTTGTCAGTTCACAAGGAAACGCATGATAATGAAACAGAATCCTGTACTGGACAAGTACTGAAAAAAGTTGACTGTAGGAGAAGAACACACTGTGACAAATACACACAAGAATGGTTTCTCATATGTTCATTCAAAATTTGTAATTGCGTCATTATTTTACTCCACTTCTAACAATAACTATGACGATATTATGATAATTTAAAAAGATGAGGCTAGAAAAGGAAAGTGGATCTATTGTAACATCTTACAAACCTTTTTCATTTTTCTTTTTAAATGTTTTTCAATTTTCTCTTCATTGTGTTGTAACATGATTTTAAAATCCAATTTCCTTTTTGTTTTTATCATTCATGCATGGTGTGATTATCCACAGTATTAGAACAAAATGATTTATTATTTATTTCTTTTAATCTGTTCATTTATTCAAATCTTTTACTTGGTACTACATTTAAAGTTTAATTACTGCATTGAGAAGTCTTGACAAGTAAATTTACGTAACAATTATTATAATGATGTAGTTTAAGCATGAAAAGTAAAACCTTAATGCAGGGGGAAGAAAAGCGATGTATGTGTTAAGATTCTGTTGTTAATGCTTAAATGTACAATACTTTCAAAATACGTTTTGTCTATAGACTGTAGTCTGCTAGTATGAGGAAGGGTTTATGAGAAATGGACATTGCAGCAGCTCTGATGTTTTCTCTCTGCGCTGCAGTTATTAAGTTAAATGCTGCAACCTGAGGCATCACCATAAAGCTGCCTGTGCACGGAGATAAAGAAGGACGGCGCCATCACGGGTCACTCCTGCTGACTTCAACACACATATGACATGAGAATGTAACAGAGCGACTTGTAAAAGTGACACACACAGATACAATTGCTCTCATATACAGAGCTCCCTTGTATCTCATGCCTCTCAGGTCAGCTCCCCCTGTGGAGCGGTAAGGAACACCTCTCCCCCCGGCTGACCCTGTCTGACCCTAACCAGCTTTTTCACGTCTTGCCAGACATGAAAGCATGAGCTCTTAATCTGCAGTAAAGTTTGAGATGTTTCCACAGGAAGCCTGGCTTACGTTCCCCTTCTTCCTGTGGTGTCACTGACTGTTATCTTTGCCCTTTGGTCCAGGTGGTCAGTGTGGGAGGGTGGGGTCAGTGGATGGAGGTGGAGTGTGTTGAGGTCCTCGGGTCTGTAACATCAGCTTTGATGCTGTGGACGCAACACGTGTGCCTGGAGGACAGATATGAAACATTAGGAATGCATGACTGAAAAAAAACACAGCTGACTTCAAGTTAAATTCTGGGGATCACACAAGAGGAAACATCACTGTTGCAAACCATTTATGCAAAGTTGATGCTTTTATTCTTAGCAACACTTATGTTTTTGTGACCATTTAGACTTGAAGAGAAAGAGACCACCGACAACTGGTTTAGACTTCAGAAAACAGGAACTACCCATGTGACATCAGGCATGCTCGATGCTCAAAAAAAAAAAGAATCCACAGCAGATCTGTGGATTCAGACCAATTCTCATTTAATACATTTATCTCCTCCACCTAAATTGCCAGTTTCCTTATGTTCTGTTCCAGATCTGTATCCTCTCTCAGCTCTTTATTTATGGTGTGCATAGAATGTTGTTTTAACACAAGCTTAGATACAGCAGAACCATAACAGAATTCAGCACAGGATGACACACACCATAGGTGCAGATCTGTGAAACTTGCAAACCATTACTGTTAACTGCACATTAAATTTATTCTTCAAAGAAAAACCCTGATTCCAAAACATGTGGGATGCAAAAATTGTCTAATCATTTCCTTATCCTTTTTGACATACTCTCAATTGAAAAGACAACAAAGACAGAATATTGAGTGTTTTACCTCATCGACTTTATTAACTCATGCGTATTCTGACTTTATTGCCTGCAACTTGTTTGCAACAAGTTGAAAAAGAAGCCAAAAAAAGACTGGGAAAGTTGTGAAAAACGTGTTTGGAAAACTGGTGCACATTGGTAACAGGTGATAGTTTGGTGGTTGGGTGTGAAAGGAGTGTCCTTGAAAGGCTCCACCGCTCACAAGTCAGGATGGACTGAGGATTACCTCTCTGTGAAACACTGTGAAACTTGTTTGAAAGTTATTGCATTCTGTTTGTGTTTAGGTTTTACACAGTGTGTAAACATTTTGGGACGTAACCGTTTGTGTGGTTTTCAACGTTCACAATTTGTGATTCACATGTATTCGCTATACGACATGGCTGACAGAAATACATCACATTACTGTAAAGTGTTTCAGCTTCAAACACACGTGGAATTCCATGAAGAGCTGACGTTAAGAAGCATTAAACGGCCTGCAGCACGTGAAAAAGAACAAGAACAAACTGACAAATACCGCTGACTACAGAGCAATCAAGACTAAATTGACTTATTCTTTAAACTAAAAGAAAGAATTTAATTCTCTCTTTTGCCCCTGGACAATTGGTTAACTCTCCCAATTTATCTAAATATAGTAAAAATCTTAAGGTGATGGACAGATGAAGAAGTTCAATCAAACAGAATATTACTTTCAGATTGAATAATGCTCCTGTCCCCCAGCAACAACTGTCCAACTATACCTGAGCAAGGCATTCAGAAATATAAAATATAGTTTATATGATTTAGAGAGCAGCTAAACACAACTGACCAAACTTTAAAGTTTGTAATCTTCAGAAAACTGTGACTCACGCCCTCTGTCTTCCTTCTATTTTCTGCATTCTCTCAAAGCGGTCTGTGTTGGTTACTCCTCCCCCTTTTTCCTTCGTGCACACCTCTGCACTCTCGGCTGTACTCACAACCTCTTTACTGACACAAAATAAACACAGTTAGGACACTGATGAAATGTTACTTTAAGCCCACTTCTCACACTTCAACAGGACAAAGCAACGTG
>JAQFJA010000006.1:1255600-1265642 GCA_029874485.1 Naso brachycentron
AACCGCGTAACAAGACTTAGAATGCCTTTAATGTACAAAAAAAATACTTCTCCCTTAAGGGTTGCAATGTGTTTCTTCAGTGTAATACTGCAAGGTTACAGCATGGGTGTTTTTTATGTTCATGAATTTGCTCTCAGTTACATTTATTAAGTAGGCCCACAACACAGCTCCAACATTATCTTCGTTTCATACCATTATAAAATAAAAGATTCAAGCAGTCTTTCATATACGTCATTTTGATTCATCCGTTATTATTTGTTGATCATTCTGTGGCATTTTATTTACTAAGAGATAAAATGGTGAATGGTGAAAGCATCCACCAGTTGCAGTACTGTTTGCATTGTGTCTTCTCTTCATGGCCAAGCTTTCTTTTCTTACCTCTGTGTTAGTGTCGCCGACTGGCCCCCATTATCAACGCATGCACTTACACTATGCCAGGCTGCATAACAGATGGAGTTTTCTTTTATGCTGGTCTGAGCAAATGACAATCGAGAACTGTCACCTCTAATGTAATTTCATGGGACAAAGTTTATTTCGGTAACAAAATAAGAACTAAATAAGACAACAGGTGATGCTAGATTAGTACAAATGAGATATGCTTCATTTTTCCCTCATCAAGAGCTTTAGTGATTAAACTCTAATTTGGACTGAATGACTAAACTAGCAGCTTCACTGAGGAGTGATGGCTGATGAAAATGGACCCATAACACTAAACATTTCCTTATCAGCAACCAGCAGCATCTGCTGCTTGATGAAGCTTTTCTGTTTTGTTTCACTTCTGCTCTAATATACAGGAGCAACACAACTTTTTAAAAAGAAACATAAGTCTGAACCAATGCATAAGTGGAACTTCTCTAAAACCAGACTAACAATGATATAATGACAGTCAGATTTTCAATAAGTTAATAATAATAAAGGAGTATTATATAGAAAATAAAGCATAATTATGTTCATTTTGAATTTATAATTTTATAATGATTCAAATAAGAAAACAGAGGACATCAGGTTTTATCTTCTCCTAGAGGATTTGATACATACAGGGCTGCAATTTGCTTTGATTTACGTTTGATTTTTCCCAGTACTCTTATTTAATTTTGTTTGACCACTGCAACATTCTCTGAGGAGATATCCACTTTACAAAAATTATGGCCCAATCTGGCTTTTGCTGGATCTTATTATGCTGCCAGCAAATGTATGCATGTGGAAGATCAAAGACACTGCTGTACATAGGATAGAATAAACAGATCTATATTGAATCTTTTTATTTTCCCTCTCAAGGACACAAATGTGGTTTTCACAAGGGATTCAGACATGATGAGTCTAAATTTTATCAGGCTGTACTGCAGCTTACAAAGGGAATGGCGATATCCTGAACCAGGAGGAACTGAAAAATGCAAGTCCTTGATTTTGAACAAGACGCTGATTGGATCAGACAGAATCTTTGGCAACCCGTTTAGCCTTGTCTGGATTAGCCAAGGTCATTCCACAAGGGACATAGCAGACTCTATCTAAGGAGCGGCCTGCCTTTTCATTTGTTTTTTTGCAAATGCCATGTTGCCTCTAGAGCACCTGCAGCCTACTATACCTGTCTGAGACTTCATTGAAATGATGGAGCATTTCAGTCGTAGGCCTTAACAGCATCAATTCATCAGCATTGGCTAAACCTCTAAGTGCCATTCACTTCCTGACAAATGGGGCATAGAAATAGGTGTAGGGTTTAATTTCCTTCTCCAGTGCCATGCAATTAGGGTAATATCAGTATGATGAATGTGATCACATTTTCTATTTATCTGCTTAACTTCAGTATCTCCTCTTATAGGGTCAAATACAGCAGAATTTAAAGTCACTCTTTGCTGTGCTTTAACCACAATTTATTTTAAACTAGCCATTATTTAGCATTAAATGTAGGTAGTTGGTGCAAAGTAATCACAAAGGTCATGTACAAGGGCAATGTGTGTGTGTGTGCATGTATGTGTGTTGTTTTTTGTCAGCTTATAACGTGTAGGCAGGGCAATTTCTTTACATTTTGGTGTCAGCATTCAGTGATGCTAATTGGCTGGGCTATTTACAATCTTAAAAAAATAAAATGCTATGACACATAAATTCATTTTCCTAATTCAATAGGAAGAGATGGATTCACATACTCATAGAACTAGAGTTCCTGTAATTACTGTCTCCCTTTTGTTTCTTTTTTCTGTTGTATCCTTCTAAACTCCTTTTTCTTGAAACTTGAAAATCTGTTGGTGCTCACCAGTTGAGGCAACACTGTTCAGTAATTTGTTGTTCAGTGAAATGAAAATACTGGTAAGAGTTTATGAATGTTGGTGTCACCAAAGCCATTTGAAATGTAGATCAGGGGGCTCATGCGTTTAATGTGGGGAGCTACTCAGTGATGAGTCCTAAAAATAAACAGTTTGACAGAGAGTAAAGCATTTTCAGCTTCAGGGAAAATCAAAAGAATTTTTGCTGTGCAAAGAGGAGATATTCAAGAGGTAGTGATTTGACAGTGGTAAAGAATGTCATACATGCGTTTTGTTTTGGGGTTTTTTTGGTGAATTGTTTGCTTTGTGTGTCTGTTACTTGGTAACTTGTGTGTTGTAGCTACAATTGCTGTCATTTGACCTTCTGACATTTTGTCCACATTCTTGTCCCTCATGGATAAGGCAGCAAAGAGCATTTATTCAACACTGTTCAGAGTATTGAGTATTGAAGTCTGTAAGGAAGAAAGAAAGAATTCTTTACTGTCACCTACAATGATACTCAGTACAACATAGTGAAGTTGTTTGTCTGCTTTTAACAGACTCAGGAAGAACAGAAAGGAAGACGGTGCCTGGGTGTTTGTGTGTGTGTGTGTGTGTGTGTGTGCGCGCGCGTGTGTGCTTCAGAGACTTACGTGGTGGTGACATGTGTGATGATTTTTAATAATTAATAATTATATCACTCATTAAACATTTATTAAGGCTTAAAGTTGGGATCATTTAAGGGTGTGGCCATTTTAAGTGAGAGCAGCTGTCTACTTACTAGGCATCACACAGCCATTGGCAGCATTGTGTGTCCTCCCCCTCCTCCTTCTCCTCCCAGTATGGTCACTTGTAGTTCAATAAACCAAGATGGTGACGGCAATAATGCCACCCTTGAGGCTGTAGTTCAGTACTCCACAAATCAATGGATAATGTGACAGTGGCTCAGTCCACTATTTAATTCATGGTGTTAACACATCTGCTGTACACACAAGTAAATAGATTGATATATCACCTACATTAAAAGGATTGAATGTAGCCTACTGTACACAGATGATGATGACCAAACCACGTCAGATTTAACAAACATGATGGATGCCACCTCTGCGTATATGAGTGTGTATGTACAAGAACAGCGAATCTGTATAACTGACGCCCCAATAATACCATATAAGGCTACGCTCCCTATCCAGTAGCCAGGAAGTGTGAATTCAGGAAAACTGCATAAGAGTGAAAAGAAGGAGTACTGCTCTCAGATCTTTTAGTAACATCAGCAGTGGAAATAAAGTATCTGCAAAGCAAAGGAACGGGAAAAAATAATGAGTGCAAACGTGGAAAAATGCATGCTCATCCAGCACCAATGTAGGACCCTATGAAATCTGTTTTATTTTTTCCGAATTTTGTTTTTTTTCCGAAATTCCCTTTTTTTTTCTTTTAAATCTTAATTTCCCAGCTAGCATAAGCAGCCACAGCACGATGTTTTTCCTTGTTTTTCACATGGCCTGCAGACCGCAAGTGGTCTTTGCACATATTTACACATTTCATGTGTATGTTGACAGAATTTGCAAAACAGCACATCACCTGATATATAGAAGTCGTTTGGCAACTGCTCACCTCTGCATTTTGGGGCAAGTGACAAATTTTGTAATTTTTTTTGCCGACTTTGCAAGCATCTTGGGCGGCAACGGCTGTAATTCGGTCAATCACAGCCGTGACGATATTACAGTACAACATTATGACCTCGAGTGTGATATTGCTTTTATACAACAGTACAACAACAGTTTAAATAGCAATGCTGAAGAAAGGTGACAAAATAGATTATTTAAGGGGTTTTTTTGGCTCCCCCAACAAAAACAGTTCCCTCAAGATTAAACTCTCACTGTTGCCTTGGCAACACAGCGCACACAGGCTGCCGCTGCACCAGCTCATTCAGGGGGACGGGGTACCGACCACTTTCTGTCCTTAATCACTCATCATTTCTGCACTGTATCAGTTGTGAAGGTCCTACACACATAACATCGGGTTTGGGTGATAAAATGCCTGTTGACTTATGTTGCAAAGCTCCATGTCAGCCACATTTGGCGTTAGCTAGTAACATCAGTATCAGGAGGAAGGTCTTGTCATTTTCTATCATTAACTACAGCTGATTTATTCATCCTTTTTGCACAGCATCAGTTGTAGGAGTCCCACAAATGTTGGAAAACTTAACAACGCTGTGTCTGTGTTCATAAGACAACCCTGTGGTGTATGAAGTTGTGTTGTCGGAGCTTCACAGTATTCACACACAACAACAGTTGTTTTGACTGCTATGTTGTATTCGTCTGCCACCGTTTCTTTGTAAGCTTTTTAAATTTCTCGCCTTTATGAGTTACTACTTTCGGAACTGGAAAGTAGCTTTTGTCTTTCTCCCAATTCAATCGGTTGGTACAGCCGTAAACAGCACAAAACTTAGGCATTTTGATAGCGCTTCTCCATTCAGAAATCACTTCCTGACCCCCATCTGCGGCCTGTCACAGTGACGTGACGTCATCTGTAACCCTCCTATGCTGCCATGGCAACACGTAAGCATTGATGCAGAGCAATACATACAAAGTGAAGAAACCGTGATGTTGTGGTGAAATACTGTCATGTTTTTAATGTCTGTTAGCCAAGCAAATTGCTTGGCTGGAACTAACTGTTGTATAAAATTGATTGAATTCAAAAAATGATTCAACCAATAACGGCCTCAGGGGATGTTTTTTACATGAAAGGCGGAAGTGGCAGACTTTCACATAAAAATACAAAATAATTCATTTTTTGTAAGTTTTTGTGATACACTTAAATTTGACTACAATAAGAGCAGGGGCATGGTCCAAAAGGGTTGAAAATGCATTTTTGACTTCAGCTCGACTTTAACTACAGTTCTTTTTATTGACTGATTCCGCGATTCCGTCTGCAATGCCGCGATTGCGGAAATCATAGAGACCCACCAACGGGCTGAAATTACAATAATAGATGAAGATTGTGTCTAGTTATTGGTGCCCTGCGGTACTTGTTCACTCCTTTTCTTAAAGGAATGAGTGCTTTTAATGCTGTGTCACCAGTGGGTTGCACTGTCACTGAGATATAAATAAAAAAGGTGTGATATGGCTTCAAAGAAACATCTGGCCACAGAAAAACTAATATTTAATTAGTGCAATATTATAGTTGTTTTGCAGTTACGGTTTCTCATAGTATTATGGTGTTATACAATAGCATATTACAATAGCCTATTTTAATTTTTTTTAATTGCATAGTCAAACAAAATAATACAACATTATTATTATGCGTAATTATACATATTTATCCACCATTGCTTCAAGGTAATTATAAAATATACAATCCATTGGAAAAACAGCAGACTAATTTTATATGACTCCTACGACAGGTCTGGACGGCTCATAAATGGTGTTTGTATCAGAAAGAAAATTCAAAGTACTTGAAAAATGGTGAATGTGGCAAGTTCTCCTACAGCAAACCATTTGTATGAATAATAAGACATAAAAAAAAAGTGCCAGGAAAATAAGCTATGTTAACTTAACTAACCTTAACTTTGAGCCCATTATTCTCTCTCCTAACAGCTGCGTAACAACTGTGCTTGAAGTTTGAGCATGGGAAAGAAAAGAGATCAGTCATATCGCTGTTAAAACTGGACACACTCTTTGATGAGATATTTTGCTAATGGACTTTGCATGCAAATAAGCTGTTTTGCTAATGCTGACACGTTTAGATTTGTACATGTTCATTAATGTGCTCTGTCCCCCTAAATAAATAAATATTTTTGTACTATTTAATAATAAAAATATGTAGTATGTGCACAGGTATGGTCATTATTATGCAGTGTATGTTATTAGAAAAAAACAGTAGTGCACAGGAAACTGCCTGATCTGTGTGACCTCTGTAGTATCTCTAAAGACAGAGGTCAAAAGGGAAGCTGGGAGGGCGTCACACTCTGTCCCATTCCATCTGCGCTGCCACTGTTTATGCATCGACGTTACCAAGCACAGGAAACGAGGTCCTCAGCACCTTTGGCTGGCTTTGGCAGGCACAAATTACAGGTGTGGTCAATGATAACAGGCTTTTAAATCGTCCATTTAAAAACACAGTCACTGTTTTATTCCTGCAGAGACTCAAAGTTGTTGTGCAGTGAGTTTAGAGTGATTTTATCATACACAGTTTTATTAATGTTAACAGATGTCATCAGTGCTACTTTAAAATCCTGCCTTCACCCAGACATAAATGTGCATTAGAAAACTCTTACACTCATTTTTCCGCAGAGGAGCATCCATAAGCACCTGCTATGGTAAATCAAATGACATCATGCTTGAGTGGTCTGTCGCAAAATACTGCGCTTGATTGACTCTGACCCCTAGCTTTTTTACATGAGCAACTTGTCAGTTTGTCCAGTCGTTGATAAGAGACAAAATCCCTTCTCGCTTAGAACGCCAGCATCACTCCCTATTTTCGCTGAGCCCTACAAACTGTCAAGAGATAGTGGCATTTCAAATGACTGCTGCTTATCTGAGCAAGCTGCGGTGCATTTGCCAAGGGTGGAATTGGTGATACACCAACCACATTACTGTTAGAAGATCAGCATCCTTAACTCAGTCTTAAGACTTCTTTCATGCAGAGGTGTCTGCATTTTTTTGTCCCAATGGAAATATTGTGAACTGCACAGTTATTAAGCATTACTGTATATATCACCGATAGCAACAGATGCTGTTTGAAGATAAAACACATTTTAAAAGGCACTATGTGAAATATTTTATCACCAATTACAGCACAGTTCCTCACTTTAAATCTCATGACTTTGAGATGAGGGAAAAGAAATCTTTACAATGCATTTTAATCACTCATATGGAGAAAAAAAGTTTTATTATATCTAACTATCCTTGCAAGTAACTGGAGTGTTTGTAATTAAATTGAAATGTTCCACTGGACCATTTACATGAATGGCACATCTATTTACACAGAATTAGCTTACATCTGAAGATACTTCTGCAAAACACTGGGGGGGGGGTAATTACATCCAATTAATGCCAGTGAGGACTAATTTGACAACTCTTCCTGACAGCCTGTTCTCTGTACCTACTCATCTGAAACATGAAGAACTAATTACAGGTGATTCTGATTGTAGATTAAATGAAAACATTTATTCTTTTAAACTTACATGCAGCAGTACCCAGTTAACAGTGTACTTTAAATAATGATTTTGTAAAGATAAGAAAAAAATCACCTTTTCTTTCTCTCCGTGTGTATCTGTATCATTATCTGTAGATAGTGTATCAGTGTTAAGCAAGCCTTTTCTCTCTTATCCTGGAACAGTCCTGTTTGGACAGGCTGAAATTGTTTATTGATTTAAAGTATAGCATAGAGTGACCTGGATATGTCATGGGTGGATATTAAGGGATTAGAGAGCCAAAATAAAATAAAATTTAAAAAAAGAGAATGCATGGAAAGAACTTCTTGAAGGGATTTGGGATTTGTTAAGAGGATTCATACCATCCATTCATACAACTTCAAGGTTCAGAGCCTCGAAGGGCTTTGCTAATGCTTGGCTGACTATTTACTGCAAATTGACCAGCACTCACAACTTCACGAAATAAAAAGAGAAACATACGGTGGCCCTTAAGTGCCAATCCCAATCACAAGATAAAAACACAACCGCAAAAAGTAAAACACAGCAACTAATCATAAAACACAATCGTCAATAGGAAAACACAACCACAAAACAAAAACACAACTGCAAAAAAAAAAAAGCTGTGTGCATACGTGCAGGTGCATGTGTGTGACTCTGCTTGCCTTTGCCCTCTGCAAAGGTATGTGCTCTCTGAGTGCCTATCTGTTGTGATTGGCACTTAAGGGCCATTGTAGAAATATGTGCAATCATTTTGAAATTGAAAAATTAATAAATATTGAGTGACAAAAAGGCTAAAAGTCAAAGGTGAAGCTGACAATATTAAAATTCAGAGAAGGATCGTCTGGGTGAGGCAAACTTTATGACGGTGAGAAATGGTGGCTCCTCAGGTCCTTCCTGCTGTAACATTAGTCATCATTGCCAGTTCTGTCATTTCAGGGTCAGGTGAAATATTCATCATCAGTTGACTGGGGAGACTTTTTTTTTTCTTATGAATGGAGGAAAAACAGGATATTTATGGACAAAGGAAGTAAATATCACAGCTCCCAATGGTCAGAGGCACCTGTGCTGAGTCGGATCATTGTTGAATTATTTGAGAATGAGGCTTCTTGCACTGGTCTCAAAAGTAATGCCAAGGACTCTGAATCTAGCAGCTGACAGAGAGTTTATAAAATTATGTCTGCTGAGTTGTGGTATAGCTTACGTCTCAAGGAGGAGTCCTCACCTGCTGCCATTTCTCCCAACACATCCTCTAACAATAAGCAGTCATGACTGTAAATTTGCTGCTACAGTGTGAGATACAGCACTCTGAGCCACAGTGGCTTAAAAACAGCAAGACAGTGAATAAATCTTACAACTAGGGTATGAAAATTTATTTTTGGTTGGGGTTTATACATTATACAATTTAAACCAAGCTGAAAGCTAGATAGATAGATAGATAGATAGATAGATAGATAGATAGATAGATAGATAGATAGGTTTATTTTGTTTTTACAGGAAATTTGTTTTCACATTCCGTACAGCTTTAAGAAAAGAAAAACACAGTATATAACAGAGACAGCAGAATCACACACACACACATTAGACAGAACAACAGTATCACAACTGTTTGAATTTACAGAAAGCAAGCTTGACTTTCATCATTTTGTCTAAATAAGTTACTAATACTTATAGATTCAGTTGAGATCTGCAGTACAGTTTTGAGTGACAACTTAATTATGTTCACAAGTTGATATTGATAGGATTTGCATACAAATTTAGACATTGATTGGAATTTTTTTTTTTTTCCCTGAAATCCGCTGTCGTAACTTCTCACCCTTGGTGCAGTGAAGTACACTAATATTACTGAGCAACCACACAAGGCACTAAGAAATAACCATAACTTGACGGTTGAATCTTTGCTCAAGATACTTCAACATATGAACAGAACAGAATGAGCTCAGGATAAAAACTTTTCCTAACCATACTGTTTGTGGACAGCATGCTCTCCCTCCTGAGTAACAGGTCAGAAATGAAACAGGCTTTAGACTTTCAGCCAGAGAGGACAGTCAGCATTGTTCCTGTCATTTGACACGTCCTGACTGCTAAAATTTATATGATAAAATTAGGTAGATCATTTCACAAGATATCTGTTGGTCTGTTGACCTGGAAATATATGATTTCACCTGCAGTCCCTCAGTGATGGGAGTGGTGCTTTAGATTTATTTTATTTGTAACCTTGTCAAATAACGTTAAGATGCAGTTGCAACAGTTCATATCACTTCAAAATCTGCTAATAACCCTCTAAGTTATAAACTTTCAATTCATTAAAGATTTGTATACAGTTTAAAATAATATTTATGGCTTGAAAATACACATTTTGTTCCAAATCTGCTTTAGCTGTTTAAGCTGCATACTGCATAACATAAAATCCCCACACTAAGTGAATGTATTATAAAAATGAGGAAAAGGAGGTAGAAAGTAAAAATTTAGAAAAACAATGTAAAGGAAAAAAAAGGCAATTCTGAGCAACAAGCAGAAGAATAGT
The DNA here is from genome assembly GCA_029874485.1 of Naso brachycentron. NCBI lineage: Eukaryota > Metazoa > Chordata > Actinopteri > Acanthuriformes > Acanthuridae > Naso > Naso brachycentron. The sequence continues at coordinate 1,265,523 of JAQFJA010000006.1, forward strand.
AAGACATCAAGGAAGTTGATATTACGATCTGCATTTAGCATCAGCTGAGTCATTTTTCAAGTTGCATCATCTGGAAATTGTATTGCAGCAATTGAAAAGTAAAAGTGGTTAAGAATGATT
>JAQFJA010000006.1:1274488-1285932 GCA_029874485.1 Naso brachycentron
TCCTTTATTAGATCTTGGCAGAGATGGAGACAGGTGATGGTGAGGTAGACAGAGAGATGTGACAGTGTCTGGCAGGAATCAAACTGGGCATTGTCATCTCAGTAAATGTTTTCTTCTGCACAATCTTAAGAAATTCTCATTTACACATATATGAAACAACAGTCTCACAGGCACTACTTTTAGAATAATGTGTCTCAGTCATGGGTGCATTGCAAATAAGGGTCATCATTAACATTTTGAATATGCAGAGGTCTGCCGTGGTTGAGTTGCTTGTGGCTACCAAGGTCACCAGCTGAACACAGAAAGCAAATGCTTCCCGCTGCAACATTACTGTAAGCCTATATGCCTCAAAATCCAGCATCACAAGTTAGGGCTTTTATAAAAGAAACACATCCTTATGTGCATACATGGACATTCCCACCTTTAGGGCAACTGGAGTGACACTGACAAATAATTCATCATGGATAGAATTTTCTGATTTCTCATGTAGATATTTTTCCAACTTTCCCAAACTGCCATCCATATGTCAGTGTCAAATATGATCTGAATGGTTGATTCATTCTGTCCCGAGGTATTAGTTCCGTTTGACTAATATCTGAATGGAAATTGCTCATTCAAATGCGTTCACCTTGAAGTGAGCAGAATCCGTCTCTGGAATGACAGTTCTGTCTAAACAAGCATTTACTGGAAGTTGCTCCTCTAACGTCAAATTGGACACTATTTTTGTTGCCAAATAAATTGTTTATAACCTCAAGGTTAAAGATGGCTCCTTTTACATATATACAAATGAACAATTTAATGTTGAAACTATTATTAGGGCTAAAATGGCACTCATAAGAAGGGTCTCTATCTCTGATAATCACAATAGGACTGTGCTGATAAACAGTTAGCAATGTAACTTCTAATTAATGAATGTTTGTGGGATTTAGATATGTATTTTTAAGGTTACTACTGTTTGCCAAGGAAAGACCTGGTCATTAAAGAATTAGGAAAAAAATGTGGTCATTGTATTTTTGTTGTAAACATAACTGAATACTGTCAGATCATTTCACTCTTCATTAGTCGCCTCTTCATCCCTATACACTTCAAAAACCAATTAGGCTTTTCCCCCCCAGGTAACAGCTGAAATGCCGTCTCAAAGTCATCCAAACCTTTTACAGAGCAACAATCCTAGATTTGATTCTTTCCTGACATATGTGTGCTACAACTGCATTCTCTTGCCAACACTGACACATATTTTAAAGCGATAGCTCAGTATTTTTGAAGTGGGCTTGTATGAGATTCTTATGCGTAGTCAGTCTATGACCTTCTACAGATGGTGATCAGTGGTGTGAAGAGAAGGGGGAAGAAGTCGCTACAGCTGAAGTCGGCATTGTACTGCTGCAGATGGGGTCAGCAGACAAATGGGGTTTTTGCCACATTTATAAATTCTTCCCAAAAAATCAACATCCATTCAATTGTACACTAAACTTACTATTTTTTTCACCGCTTTTGTTTGCCGCCAGACAACCATTTATTTTGGCACTTTTTCTGAACCATAGTTCCTGTGCCGGCTTCTGTCCTTCCACCGTGCACCGTATCACTCCACAAATCAGCTGTTTGGCTCAGATGGTGGTGAGACCAGACTGAAATCAAACTTTACTTTCCTCAAATAAATTTACATTTTGTGATTGCACTTTAGTTTCACCATACTAACAGCTAACACAAGTAATTTAGGTTGATATGAATATATCAGTCACATAGTCACTTTGTAATAAAATAAAGTAGGAACTAAAAAAATTCTCTGAAGACAAATCATCATTAGGCCCCTCTGGTCTGGGACATTTTTTCCAGTTTGTCTTTGGAAAATTGAAGAAGATCAACAGGACACCAGCATTCAGTAAGGCTGAATTTCTGCTCTTCAACAGCGTGTGCGAATCAGAAATAAAGAGCGAGACTTTTCCACTTTGTGATTATGACCTGAAATACCAGTGCTCTGGATGGTTGGTAATGCAGAGTGTATGTGAGGCACTCCCACCCTCTTTTTCAGAATGATCCTCAACTTGTGTTGTCACTTGGGTCCAATCCTAATTCACCGTTTACCCCTACCACCCAGCCCTACCCCTCCGTTTTGCATGTTTACGTTTAGATGAGAGGGGTCCCGATTCTTGTTGAGAATGAGTGGTGGGGTGGGGGGTAGGATGAAGTCTTTGGGCTGAATAGCCCTTCAAACAAAGATTTTTCAGGGGCACGCTTCAAATGGAGGGGTATGAGCTTTCTCTTGCAAATCACAGGTAAGATTGCTGCAGGAGCGACAAGGGTGACCAAAGAAACACACAAATCAAGTATTTTCTCAGTTAATAAAGATTTAAAAATTACGACAACCATTGTGTAATCCAGTAGATCCTAATTTGTGTGCAACTGCATCATTCATGTGTGAAAGGAATACACACAGCCTACTTATAGTAGCCCGTCCAGGGGAGGGGAGCACTTTCTATTTTCTGTCATTAACTATGGCTGATATTACCACTATTGCTGCACTGTATCAGTTCTGGAGGTCCCAGACACGTTGGAAAACTTACCAACGTCATGTCTGTGTTCAAAACATCATCTGGAGATGCATGAAGTTGTGCTGTACAGCTCCGGCAAAAACATGTTGTGTCTGCTTTCTGTGTAAGCTATCTGAGACTAATGACGTATCGCGTCTTGGAGGGGTGTCCCATTTTGAAGGGGTACATTTCAACCACTACCCCCTTTTGACTTTGTCCAAAAGAAAAGGAGCAAGGGGTAGGGGTAAAAATAAGACATGGGATTGGATTTTCACTTAAAGAAGTGAAAAATCTTAAATTTAGCATGCAATTGAACATATATTGATTTTTTAGGAAAGCATTTACATATCTGGCTAAAAATTGTTTTTCTTTTTGAAAGTGATACCGCTGAATAGACACAATATGCATAAGTACCTCATCCAACCCCACTTCAAAAATACTGAACTATCCCTTTAATACTATCAAGAGAAGATGTTTTGTCTCCTCAACTCAGTGTAAATATGTCCGTGTGGCTGAAGAGACAAACTAACACACAGTTTCTGGTGTCAGTCTCATTTTTCTGAATGCTTTAATGCAGGAGGATTCAAGTTTGACCTTCAAGTAGTTTTTATGTCCATTACTTGTATTCATTAGATATCCCTAAATGTTTGATATATTACCTAATTGACTGAAAAAAAGTTTTACACATTGAACATACAGTTAAAACCCCTACTAATATCTTCCATGTCAGCGCCGTGTCTTTGTGTGCACACTTTGTAAATACCACACACACACACACACACACACACATAAGTCAAGCAGAGGTCAGTGGAGAAGCACTCTGATAGTGTATCATCATGGGAGCACAATATTCCACCGATTGATAACACAAGATGTGTGAACATTCAAATCATTTACAGGTACCAGCTCTTAAATAATTCATGCCCTCATGCTACGCATACATTGACTGACTTTGCAACACATCGAGGAGCATTAGCAGGAAAAGAAAGAGAGACCTGGGATTGGATCAAACCTGACAAAGACCAGCACAGCTCCTTGAAAGCAAGGGAAGACCAACCTTACATTTTAAAGGCTCGCCACAGACATAAACAGCCTTTTGTTCCACAAGCTGTGACTTCAGTGAAGGCATCTGATTAAAGCTGTCTGATAAGTCAAGACTGAGGCAGATGTAGTTATCTGAGATCAAAGTTTGAATCATGTGCAGCTCTCCATGCCAGGAACACTTAAGCTCCTACACAGAATAAAGCCGACCTGAATGAAGTTGCTATTTGGTTTAAAAAAAAAGTCAGCAGAAGCAGTCAGTCTCGTCTAAAACAGAAATCCCACGCAGTCCTGCACTTCAGACACAACACAGCACAATTTTTAGCTTTTGATATTTGATTAATCAGCAATTCTGGTCTTCAGATTTTGTGAAAGTATCCCTCAAGTCCGTTGAGCATAATCAGACTAGCTCATAAAAATAATTACCTACAATTGTATGTAAAAGTACTTCAGTATTCCTGTTATCTGAAATTGACACAAAAAATTATCAGATAGTTGTGACTTAGTGCTTTACCACGACTTGCAACTTTGAAAACAAAACTTAAGAATACTCGTTAATACGTTGCACAAACAGCTATTTTAGTAAAACGGGATCATATTTTTCAGACAAATTGTCCTCATGTTTTCCTTCTGATGTCCTTCGACTGCCTCGACTCTCTGATTCACGGAGGTTCCTGAAGGCAACATGTAGGCTGGCTGCAGACTGAAGCTGCAGCTGCAGCAGCGGGTCGTTGTTGGAGACAGCTCTGCTAAAATAAAAGGCTGCAGACAGACAGAGCAGTCGCAGGACATCAGAGGGAAAATCAGTGGACATTTTCTCCGTGAAATGTGACCCAATTTGGCTAAAATTGCTGTTTTGTGTGACAACGCACAAAACAGACACAATGTTTTTATGTGCATCGTTAAGTTTTTATTTCAAAGCTGCAGGTTGCGGTCATTACATATTGTTACTAATAGAGAAATAAACTAAAGGAGGAACAGGGGGAGTAAAGAAGAAAACACATCTAACTACTCATAATGGAAGAATTTGCATAACATGCATAAATTAGTAGGCTTACATACTAAACTTGCCATGTCTCTTGTTTCAAGACAGTGTTGACTTTTTCAAACTAAGAATATCTTTGTCACTCTTGAGCCAAGTGCTGTGAATTCTTTACATGACCACTGAAATCATGTTTTAGTGAGTAGAGTAGATTTTTTTACTTTATTACAGAAAAACAAAAACAAAAGCAAATAAATGTCTTTTTGTTTGTCAAGCTAAACATGGAAGTGTGTGTAGTTTGAATGTATTTGGACTTAGAAGAAAAATATTTCCTGGTTAAGTTAATACCAGTGTTGTATTTGTCTCTGACTTATTTACTTTTACATTTTAGCCAACTGCAAATTGCTAATTAATCTCCAAGTGACAGGGTCGGTCACCTAACCAGCTTGAAACAAGCAAACAAACAAAATATCTTTAACTGTTTCTTGTTTTCAGAACTCACAGATCCCCTCTAAAAGTAATTTCAATGTTAGTGATGAGGGACAAAATCTACATTCCAGTGTTCAGCAGTCTGAATAAGACCAATTAAACTGATACATCTTTCAACATCACATATTTGTAGTATGAAAGTAGTATTTTGTTGTATTTTTTGCTGTGCCAAGTCTCCAATGCTTACTGAGTGCTGAACGGCTGCAGGAGATTTTCCATCCAGCAGGAAATAGGAAAGCATGGGAATGCTGAGGGAAGCTGTACAATATCATGGTGGAAATTAAGGACATTGGATCGGTAATGAACTGACATCTGTTTCTTACCTCAATGACTTGTAATTACATTTATTTCACTTTCAAAACAACTGCACAACCCAAGTATAACCTCGAACCTACCTTATTAAAGCTCATTTGCTTGATTTACTGCTAACAAGAAAGAATATCATGTGTCAAATTGTTACTATATTGCCAGTTCTTTTCTGAAAAAAATCACAAACCTCCTCTGGACTGACCTTCGAATGTAGCCTAAGCATTCATGACTAAGTTGTGTAACATTTGGGTTTGTGTGGCAGTGCAATCTAAGCTTCTGCAGATGACTGAACCCATTGAGTGAGTGCCCTTTATTCAGTCTACCCATGTTTTTGCTTGGATATTAGCTTGCTTTGGTCAGAGGCCAGTCCATTGTCTGCTGGCTCTGCCCATCCTTGCATGATATGAATGAAGATTAGCATGGATTGTTTGAATAAACCACCCAGGGTCTGGTGTTAATGCATCAAAGCAGGAAATTATGTGAATGTCACTGCATGTATAAGTGAAATAAATGAGAAACACAATCAGCCAGGAAAAACTGGACTGTATACGGCTGCAACCAATCAAAAAGACGTTGATTTAAGTAAAATGGCTTTGTTCATTTGAGCGTGTTAAAATCAATATGTCCACCTCCTTTTCTACAGCATGGGTAGTTGATCTAGGCCACTTAGTTTACCCTTTTTCTTTGCTCTCTGCCTATTCTTGTTTAGGTGATACATCAACAGTGATTCATGTGAGGCATGCAAAAGACAATGCCATTCTAATTTGTCATTTCTGGATGCTTGACACCCTCACACATGGTGGAGCTTTTGCAAGGTCAGCGGATGTACCTGACCCCCTGTGAAGCAGAACAGTGAGGTCAAAAGCATAATGCATCTGAAATGGAAAGCAGTTTTTCTTCGAACATGACACATAAGCATAAGTGAGTGCTGAAGAATCTGCACATACTTGTAATATGGTTGGGCAACATGTTAAAATTTTCCAGCTGGCTACTGTCAGCCCATCCACCGGCGACTGGCGATATATTCGTGCATGTGTGTGCCGTCATGTGCAGTGTGTAGTCACCACTGTTTATACATGGTGAGATTCAACGTGTCAGTCATGTAGGTCTACAACGCTTTTTCTCTCTCACAAGACAAGCGCTTCATGCTGAGGAGCGTGCAGGGAACAATGGATGTTTTTTAGCCTGAAAAATATGGATACAAAATGCTGCGTGTCACTTGTATCATTTTTTGACTTGCATAATTATTCATGTGTAATCAGCTCATATAATTATTTTTACTCTCACATGTTGAAATTTTTAATGTACTTGGGTGAAATTGAAGCGTAACAACGCCGATCCACCTTCACTGCATGTGCACTCCCGCAGCCGGAGACACACTTCCTATCAGGGGTAATTACCTCGACACCACACCGGCATTTCTTTGCGCTGGTCAGTTCTGCTCCTTGTCAATCCTCTCTAATGGCAGTTAGAAAACCACAGACTGCTTGCTCCCATTTTTGGTGCTTACAGGTTATTTATTTATTGAGTAAAATTTTTACAGAGGCAGACAATTAATTTAGCTGAATAAAATGTCAAAAATAGAACAAAATATCGGCTCCAGCAAACCAACTGGCGGTGGGTGGAGCCCATCACCAATGGTCGATATATTCATCCAATCGCCCGACTCTAACCTGTAACTCTTCTCTTAATGGTGTTTTTAATTAAACCCTCTTTAGCCATGCAGTGAATTGATAGAGGAAGCCACCAGAGTGTTTAAAGGACATCACATGACCACATAATGCAGCTTTAATCAACTGGAGGGGGTGTCTGTGAACAACTGGCTCTGCCCACCCCCTCCCTGTACCCTTGACTCTAATTAAGACCACGTATCTTAGATTTTGCTGAGGTCAGGGAGGGGTTTTAATTTAAAAACCATTAAGATGTGCACATAGTGAGGTCTTGTGTTGCATCCTAGGCAGATATCATTTTAATTAAGTCTTATCTTTACCCAATTTCTCCAGCACAAGACATCATCATAATTCCTCAGCCTTCGAATACAATGAACAGAAGTTTAGTAAACATGATGAGCTGCTCATATGTAACAACAAGTACTGACCTGTGAACCTCAGGCTTTTTTCCAACATGATGAATAATGTAGGCTGGTCTGCACATTTTTTGGATTTAAATCAGAAATATTTTGGTATTTAGCTCCAGCCTTAAAATGACGAAAACTACATAAATGGGATATACACCCAGGGCAGTGTGGATAATGCATTGTATTGTTAATCACAGCCCAGGGTCCACTTCCATTGTGCTAAAATGTTTGCCTTCTGCTGTTGAGATAATCATAAAATTGGTAATAAAATCTTGAGGAAGCCTCACACCTGCTAAAAGATATAATTGTCTTTTTGGCGCTGTATTGAGTGATGCACTTAGTGTGTTTATTGTAGAGAGAAAAGCTTTTTACTGTAAGGTCATTTATATATGGGAAAGATTGATGAACAGACATCGCAGACTGTTGCCTACAAACACAAGCCGTCAATGCTTTCACACTCGCCAAAAGACCAAAACAATGCCATGTGTCATTCGTATCTTTCTTGGAGATGACAAAGCTGTCATGTGCATTGTCATTGTCGCCTCTTATCCCAATATCTTAACACTTTGCCAAACCGATGTTAAGGTAAAGAAATGATCTTGTTCAGTCTTCTCGTGGGACTCAAAAGATGTGCTAATTTTGAGTGCTGCTGTTAGATGCGTAGCAAAGTGCCACTCTCATCCCCAGTGGCTCGCATCCCCTGCATGCATACAGATGGATTGGGAGAAACGCTGCTGGAGCCCATTAAAAAACAAAGTCAGTGTGGTTTAGTGAAGTTCAGACTCTTATTAACTTCAACACTTTGCCTAAAGTTACACTCCTCCTCATGCCATCAATCAAGGGAAAACATGGACTGAACATTCTGGAATAAAATATGCACCGTCCTTGTGTTCTGAATAAAACAACATTGAAAAAAGGCAGACAGCAACCTATGAAAAAGTTGGATATCACAGATCATGTTTATTACAAATAAGCACAATATGAATACAAAGACGACTTTTCCATCTTTTTTTGAGCCTACAAGCTGGTTATGCAGCTTTTAATCAGAGACATCAGTGCAGATCTTTCCATGCAGAGATCAATTATTGAAATGAACTCTTTGATGTCATTTAGAGGGTTTTTGACTTGAAAAAAAATCCCTGTGGTAGGATTTGTCTAAATAAGTGAATTTCATTTCAGACTACAGCATGTCACACTTGATGGACACTGATGGAAACACTGATATGTGCTGGATTAACGTGCTAGGGGAGCTCAGGCAAAAATTAGCTGCTTTTACCCCCAAGAATGTATAACGTCTACACTTCCTGCTGCTAAAATACATGGCCACAGAATGCCACATTCTGATTTATTAATAATTAGTAATATGCAACATAAACCTTGTCTTAAATGAAAAAAAAAACAGTCTTAAAACTTGATTTTGGTCTGTCACCTACTTTGAGAACCAATAAATTACAAGTGATCCAAATTAAAATGAGAGTGAATTTTGTAACAGTCCACAAGACAACATCTCTGCGTGTCCCCTGCATGAAGACTAACTCAGTGTTCATTTTATGGTGAAAATAAGTCATATCAAGACTTTTCGTTTCACATTTTATGAATTGATTTTTTTTTTGTCATGATGTTTAATAGGAGTGTCCCCTCTTAACCTCAGTAAGGGCCCACTGGAGGTCCCTCGACCCCAGTTTGAAAGCCACCTGGGCTACTCTAACCCTTGTGAATATTAGAACACTGCAGGCTGCAAACCATATGGTCCTCATGACACAGGCAAGTGATGCTACCTGGATTAACAGAGAGAGAGAGAGAGAGGGGGAGAGAGAGACCCTAGCGGAGTACTCCGGGCGCTGTAGCCTACTTAACACGAAAAAGATACAGCGTATTCAGCTTTTTGCTTTGAGTGCACACAGCTTTACAGAGACTCAGCCAGACAAGGGGAAAAGGGGGAACACCGAGTGAGAGGGAAAAAAAGAAAAAACGCACAAGGAGACTTGGCTGATGTATCTCTCAGAGAGCATCCATTTCACGGCGATTACAGTTTGAAGCGGAGGAGACGGTGCGCAATTCTCTGAGAAACACACGGTGCTTCTCTCTCCTCCGAAGTCAGTTTCCTAGAGCGGCTGGCGGGCGAAAAGACACTTTTTCTGCCTGCATCGACACGGACAGTGGTTCATGACAGCCCTGTTTACTTGGAGCAAAAGCAGGTCGTCCGCAGTTGCAGTAGGCGATACAACGGCGTGTTTGTAGAGTGGATTGTGCGATTCGCAGCTGAAGACGCAAAAGGAATATCTAACGGTTCAAGTTTTCCTGGAAGTTGCGCAGTGACAGAGAAACATGGGAATTTGTGGCTGTTTGGCGGTGCCTGGGAAATGCCTCGTCGTCCTCGGACTTAAATTGTTATTCCTTGTACCTGCAGGAGTTCCAGCTAGAAGCGGAGATTCTGTATTAAAGGACAACATCACCGTCAAACAGGGGGACAGCGCCGTCTTAAAGTAAGTCTTTCACTCTATTTTGTAATCACACATCAGTAGTTTCATCTCCTCTTGTGCGCCATGCGAATTGACTCCTGTTCTACAGCGTGTGTTGCCTAACCAAGTGCAGCGGTCCGGGAGTTACTAAAGGTCATTATCAGCGATATAAAAATGCACAAATTCTTGTTTCGACCCATCGATGAAACTACTGATGCTGCCTGTGTATCATTTGCAAGTTATAATATGACGTGCAAAAGTGTGTTTGTAGCTTTTTCTGCCCGTTGCCCTTGAATGTTATTGATTCGGTTGGTTAATGTCTTGTTGAGGATGCACAGAGCTGAGATAGTCAAATTCAGCATTAGGAGGGGTCGAGTGTGTATTGATTACAGAGTGTGATAGCAGTGTAATTCTGACTTTAATTCTCAGAACTGTGTTGTTTTCGTCACACTTCAGGAAATGTTTTGAAGACTGAATCGAGTGTGTTTCTGCCAGCTTACATCACTTGAGCCCAAATGTCCAGATTGTGCTATACATGCTGTTATGAGGTCATGAATGTACGGTGGCCTGATCACACTTCATTATCTGGATTACAGTTTTAAACCTACAGTTCTGTCATGATATTCCTCCATAGAGGTTACCTTGTATCACATGTGTGGTGTTTTCTATCTTTCTCTCCTCATTGTGATTTTTTTCTGTTTTTTCCCTCATAACTGTGATGTGGGTTTGCTGTAGTTCTTTTATTAGAGTAGACCAGGTGTGGTGCTAGAAAGTCAGAATATTTGTGAAAGGCTGTGAGATAAACACACACACACACACACACACTGTACAAACAGTGTTTGTTTATCATACCAAATCATTAGACTGTAATATGTAACAGATTACAGTCTCACCTGACACTGAATCACAGGGCTAACATACATAATATTTGATTATATTTGAATATGGAAAACATCAGGTAGAAGTTGTGGTCAGGTTATTAGAATTAATACAGAAAAAAAAAATAAAAAACAACAACAACAAAACAACAACAGTACAATAAATAGAAAACAATCAGCTTGATTGAACACAGTGTAATCAAAATATGCATGATAGTGAGAAATAATAAACATGTGGACCATAATTTTCAACATGTGCTAAACAGTTGCACTCATCTGTTTGGTGTGCACGTGAAATACAGTGTTGATTACCTTTGATTTTAAACAGACTGAGATTTGCAAATTGCATGCTCTGACAGCAGACAGACATGTGCAGTACAAATGTGAGTGTGATAAGCTGGTAATGAAGTCACATTATGATGCCGAAGAGAGGCTGCACGTTCAGTACCTCAGACTGTCGGTGCAGGGCAGCACAGTTCAGCAGGCTCCAGGCTGGCTGAGATATGAGGAATCTGGACAAGAATTATTGTACAGTCTGATGACTGCTGACACATACGAGCAGCTAAACAGCTTGCTGTTGCATCTTGGGTAGACCAGGTGAAGGGTGACCATGCACCGTAACTGCTCCAGTTTACCACAGAAAGTGTTGTCCAAGATCAACAACAGAGCGAGTCCTTC
>JAQFJA010000006.1:1385143-1398817 GCA_029874485.1 Naso brachycentron
ATGTTGTATGCATTTTAAAAGGAAATTATTTAATTCAACTTAAACCTGGGCCCTATTTCTTTGTGTTTTGGTGTGTACCTAACCAATACAAGTTTTTACCTAATAAAGTGGAATTGGTCTGGCAATTAGCCCTAAGTAGAAGCTGCGACATAGTCGCAATGTAGGCTAATCCATTGGGGCAGGTCTGACTTTAGCATCTCATCGGTCTTCAGTAAGTCTTTAAGAATGCTTATTTTTCATTCTTTATAAAATTAAACCTGCTCAGTGTCTGATGTGTTTCTTAGTTGAATTTTGTTTTTTTTTTCATACTCTTAGTATTCTCCACCGCTTTAGAATTTAGAGACCATGCCCTTTGTGCCCTGTTTTTCCTGCTATAAAAGCTTGTTTACTTCACAGATGCTTTAAGTATCTCTGGGTAAGCATGCACAAAACAGAGTGGATATTTTTCAACAACATGCACTCCAAAGCTACTCTGAGTTTTATTTTGTGAGTTTTATTTTTCCAAAAGTTGTTGTTTTTTTTCTTTTGTATGGGAAGGGTTTAGTCTTTAAGGAAAGATCTGAAATGCTCTTTTTTTAAATCAGATAATATTTGTACCGTGGTGGGCCGTGACCCATAACACACAAGTTTCTTTTTCTTTTTTTTTTGAAGTTTCTATTCATTTTCAAAAACTCTACTTTTGCATTTTATTCAAGTGTTCAATTATATTCAAGTGTATACTGAATCCTTTCACTACAGCTAGTCTGCTCTAAATGCAGGGAATGAGTGTAGAGGGAGAATGAGGGCAACCATGACTGCAGATGCAACTGCCACTGTTGCCAAGACAACAGCTAAATGAGGGAATGCTGTCTGAGAATACTTAAGGTTTGTTAATCTTTTGTTAATCTTAATTTGCTAATCTTTAATGCACAACAGTGAACGTTATTGTTATTCCAATGACACTGTTCATTGATATTTTTAATTTTCAAATTAAATATATTTGTGTTTATATTACTTTGAAAGGTTCCCTTAAATTTTAGTTTTCACTTTTATTAGCTATTTTTGTAAGATTTCTTTCATTGTTGGAGTAATTGTACTTTTACTTGAGTATAGGTTTCTGTACTCTATCCACTAGTGTTACCATGCAAACTATTCAAAACTTTTAATACTGAAAACAAACAAACAAACAAACAACAAAAAAAAACACTAACACCCTCTAACATCTGGCTTGCTTTTTGTTTGTTTTGTTTTGTTTTTGCAATGGCAACGGGTACATCTTACGTTCATTTTCAGATCACATGACTCTGCAGTAGTCATGGGTTATTTCTCAGCCTCATCAGGTCCAATCAGCAGTGATGTAAGAACTACAGCCTGGTGGACACACTACTTTTTTGCCTTTTTGTGATTCTATACTATGACATGCATTGAACTTGAACATCATTTATTCCTTTTTAACAATGTGCATTGGCAACTTTGTTCTTCACACCATGCAAGAGATAACAAGAAAGAGAGGTGAGAGAGATAAAGAGACAATGAGAAAGATAAGTGACACTGTGAGAGATACTGCAATACACAGCAACATATTAGTAGCACTCTTCCATCATTTAGTAAGTGTTGAAATAAAACGAAAAAGGATTTTTTTGCCTGAGTATAACATATCAAAAAGTAAAATTATTGAATGTCCATGCTGGTTTCTACTGTTCCACTTGGTCCAGTGCAGTCTTGGAGTAAAAACAAACAAGAAGAAGAAGAAACAAAGAAACAAAAAACAACAGAAAGGCAAACTCTTCTCCTGGTAAAGGAAAAAGTACGGAGCCAATAAAGGGAGTTTAAGTATCTCGTGAGCACGAGAAACTATCATGTGCACACACAATAGTTTTTTGTGCTGAGTTTCTGATTGCTTAACTGATGTCTGATGAGACATTCACTGAATTTCAGCTTCTGTTAGTGTGGAAATGACGGTACAGGAGTTAGTCGTACTATACTTTAACCTGAGACTTCATTATTGAGTATTTAAACCTCTAGCTCAGTGACAGAGCGCAGATGTTGGGAGTGCAGGCACACAGACACACACACATACCAACCGGCACACAGATACACTGAAATAATTATCTGTATATTAAGCCAGGAAAAAAATGTGCCATTCAACTAATGCCACCAGGTGCCAGTGCACACAGCAGACAACATACACACATACACATACACACGCAAACACATACACACGCAAACATGTCCATTAACGCATGAAAAACATATTCAAATACGCACAGTTGAACTGGTCCAAAAGCCAACTTGCACAGCACAAAACAACAAAGCCAAATATGGTTACAGAACTAATGAATGAAAGCTTAAAGGACAGAATGAGGAACTAAATTAGTAACACAATTATAAAAACACAAATGCTTAGCTATAACAATCATGTTCCAAATTATACGAAGCCCCTGAAGTCCTGAAAGGTTTAGTTTAGTTTATGAGGATCCCCATTAGCCTCTGCATTGCAGCAGCTATTCTTCCTGAAGTTGTTTTTTTTCTTTTGTGCGCAGAAGATAATTTTCTTGTGCGCATAAGTTATCTTGTGCACATCCATTAGCATTACGCATCTGTGGCAGCACAGAGCATATATGTTTACAGCAATCACACTGACTGAGTAACCAGCCAAAATGATCTTGACTATCAGTGATACCCCTCCTCCTGTGATATCGTGACATGTGAACACGTTTAATTCACTGAAGTTTAGTTATGGTGACAATATGTAGTGCAATGATTGTGTGAGAGCTGCATTGGCTTTATTTCCAGTCTTTGATCATTTTAGGTATTAAATTTATACAATCCCTGCATGTGGTGCAGATGTGTAAGTGTGTGTGTGTGTGTGTGTGTGTGTGTGTGTGTGTGTGTGCTTGCCAGAGTGCTGTTGTCTACCACGCATTTGTGTTCACTGCAGCAATTTGACTTGCAACACCTATGTGAAAACTAAAATTATACTTGCTCAATAATGCGCAGGAGGCTTTTCATTTTTTATGTTGATTGATCCTGGATTTCTACAGCAGAGGATCTTTTCAGTCACCAAACAGCACACTCTGCTGCGCACCTCCCGATCTGTCTTTGCAGCACGGTTCCATTAAAAATTTAGTTAATGAATAATTGGACCGACATCATAACTGCATGCCAACAAGAGCCTATAGCTATGAAATAAATCTAGGCTACATATTTACATATATAGGCTCTAAGAAAACATATACAATATTTCTGCAAATGCATGTGAGCTTATACGAAAATTATCTTGTGCACACAAGATAGTAACTTGTGCGCTAAAGGAAAAACAAAAAAAGCCTTTCTAGACTTCATGGGCACCGTATACATAAGATATGAACTAAAAAAAAAATGCACTGACAAACTAACTCCACATATAGGTTGTTAATAAGCGGAATAGCTGTGCTCACTGCTCGCTGTCACAGCTGCTGCAAACATTTCCAGTAATGCCCATGTTAAAATGTTCAAAATTTAAAATCTATTGAAAAAAGATTGATGTAAGTTGGCTTTTGGTTAAACTGTCTGTATTTGGATATGGTTTTGTCCTCTGGCGCAGTGTGTTAATGGACCCGTTTGATATGTGTGTATGTTGTCTGCTCTGGGCACCGGTGCCTGGTAACATTGGTTCTAAGAACAGCACACTTTCTTCCTGGCATCAGTGAATGTGCAGATGATGATTAGTGTGTCTGTGTGCCTATGTGTGCACGCTGGTATGTGTGTGTCTGTGTGCTTGCACTCCCGATGTCTGTCCCCTGTCACTGAGCCAGAAGTTTGAATACTTCATAATGTAGTCCCAGGTTAAAGTATTGTACAGCTAACTCCTGTACTGTCATTTCCACAGAAACAAAAGCCAAAAAGCAACTATCTCCTGTGCACACAACAGTTTCTCATGCTCACAAGATATTATTTACTTATTTTTATAATTTTTGCCCATGACCCTTTGAATAATGGCTCTGTAGAATAATGGAAAAAGACATATACATGGTAAATTTGGCATAAGAATGGCTCCGCTGATGAAAGAATTGATGCTTATTTTGCTACAGGCCCTGGATAGATAATCTCTCTTTAGAAACTCCCCCCAAAATACTAGTGTGTTAGTAGTGCTTGGCAATACTAAATAGCTGAAATATGTCCTTGGCGTAGTTTATGGGATAAGATTATTGTTTATACTAAACCTCTTACCTGTTTTCATCACTCTTATTCTAAGACCTTTCACAAAAATACTCGCAGAGTTAAATCTGAAAGGGTCTTTCCAGGAAAACATGACTTCCATTCAGAATATAAAGTGGAATTTTAAAGTTGTGAAACTAGATCATCTGGCAGGACACACTTTTGCACATATTGTTCTGGTGATGCACAACAGTTTGCCTACCTGTTTGCAGAAGGTGAGATTGCGAGTAAGAAGACTTCAGCCTCACCTTGTAGGAACTCTAACTGTTTCCAGATACAGAAGCAGGTGTTTTTAACAGCTCTTATCAATAATGCAGCAGTTCCTCGGAGGATTCGCTCTAAGCCCAACCAGAAGATGTTGCGAGCAAATGTAAGTTTTGGAAAGCTGATGAATGCCTCAACATGCTGATCGACTCTTGGGACTTTTCCCTTTGAAATTCACACTCCTATCAGGTGTTCTGTAGTACATACACTAGTTCACCTTTGACCAAGAATATGCAATCGATGCTAATGAATTATTTGTATTCTGTTTAAATCCTTGGACAGCACGGTGGTGCAGTGGTTAGCATTATCACCTCATAACATGGAGGTTTTTGGGTCAAAACCACTGACTGGCTCTCTGTTGGGAGTTTGCGTGTTACCACCACAGTCCAAAGACAGACAGGTTAGATGGCAGCTGTAAATTGTGCAATTTGTGCCCATAGGTGTGAATGTAAGTGAAGGATTGTTTGTCTGTATGTGTCAGGTGGTCCACTACCTCACTTCTAATGTTAGTTAGGTTGGCAATAGCCCCCCCACGACCATCCAAAAGATAAAAGATAGATGGATGAGTGTTTGAAGCTTTTGCATTAAAGGAAAAAAAAAAAAAATTAGCTCTCATGATTGTCCTTTCTCCAAACCCGGGTTACAGCACTTTCACGACGGCAGCTCCATAAGGCTTTTAATTCATTCAGTGGTTTTAATTTGAAAGGACCTGATGAGGGAAAACACCTATTGATTGATCATTGTTCTCCAAAAAGGTCATGCATTTGAAATGAATGAGGCAAACGAGGGAGGAAATGGGAGAATGCTCAGCAATTAAATTATGATGCAGCAGGAGGTGGGGCTGGGGTGGCATCAAGTGGAATGAACAGCACATTCAGGGGAGTTAACATGGCCCATCATCAGAGGTGCAAGGGAGAAAAGGAAAAATGATTCTTCTGTCAGAGGAGCTCAGGTGGTGGGGTGAGGGGAAGAGAGGGCATCATAACTGCTGCTGTGCCCTGTGCCCAACAGCAGTGATTAGAAAAGAGACAAACACACACATGGAGCATGTACAGCGAAAAAAACCTATGTACAAAAGTATTCAAAGAGGCTCACTGGGGCCTAATCACTTTTTAAAAATGTATAGAGTGCAGCAGTGTTCACACTAACGCAGGAGTTTTTTGTGCAACTTATTGGATGTGTCAGAAAAGTCAAACATAAAAAAAGGGTGGATAGACTGTAGAGTTAGGTGATAGGTTAAAATTTTCCAGCCATCCACTGTCAGCCCGTCAACCAGCGATTGTGCATATTTGCACAGGTGTATGTCAGCAGGCGCAGTGTGTAACATTAGTCACCGCTTGTTATACTGCACACTGAGTGTCTCATCATGTAACGTTACATGGTTTATCACAAGACAAGCGCTGCATGTCTATGCTGAGTAGCACGCAGGGATGAATGGATGGATTTGTGTCTGAAAATTACGAAATGCTGCGAGTCACTTTGCAACAATTTTTGAACTTGTGCAATTATTCGTATGTATATTCTCAGCTCTTCAGCGAGAATCGAGCTGCTCTGCTCGTCAACCCGCTCAAGCAACATGCACAAAGAGCCCTGCGTCACAGACGGTCTGCCGGTGAATGAACATTTATTTTCATAGATAAGCCATATGTTACTTTGCAACCTTGTCGATATGACAGCAATACCAACAATGATGAATTAAACGGTTGTGTAATTTATTTATTTTTTTTACTTAATTGAGTGAAATCAAAGCGTAGTAACGTGGGTCTGCCTTCACTGGATGCATGCACACTCCCACAGCCGGGGACACACTTCCTATCAGTGGTAACGTTAACACTAGGTCAGTGCTGCTCCTTGACTCCTTTCTAATCACAGTTAGAAAACCATAGTCTCTGCCCATTTCTATTTTTGCTGCTTACAGTTTATTATTTATTGAGAGAAATGTTTTGGGAGGCGTTTGATTAATCTTACAAAATAAAATGTCATAAACAGACCAAAATAAAGGCTCCAACAAACCAACCACCGATGATGGTCGATATTCGTCCAGTTGCCCAACCCTAACAGATAGGCATGAAAAGATATTATATTGCTGCAACCAGTGACAGCATGGCACGCTTTGCTCAAATGAGAAATGGAGGAGGTGAGACACTGGTAATTATTGCAAGGTTACTTATTGGAGATATGGCATTTTCTGTTATATGGAGATGTGGTCACCCATAAATATGGTAATGATAGCGCACATTTGGCTGCCTCATATCAGTCAGATATTGATTTACTGGTAAACTGTTCCAGCAGTATGAGCCATGTGGCCTGCAAGTCCAAACCCATTGTTCAGAGCACAAGATGTATGAGAGCAAATCGTAAAATTTTCACATGTTCAAAACAGTCACACAAATGGCACATGTAATCCCAATGAGAGACTAAAACTAAAGGTATGAGACTTTCATTTTAATCTTTGCATTATATCTATTTAAGACATAAGAACCAATAGAGTTCATTGAGTTACTGAGTCATTTGAAATACATGTTTCCCATATGTTCAATAACATGGTATTATGCCACAGTCAGCACTGCATAACTTTTTTTAAAAATGCAAAGCATATTCACATTGCTTTGCAAATTTGCAAGTGTATCATTGTTTCTGTGCTATTCTAAGTTTCTGTTATTTGTCAAACGTTTAAACAAACTAATTATTTCACAATGCCATAATTAGGACATTGTGAAACAAAGTTTAACTGTTTTTCAGTATGTAATTTGTTATTCTCTGCTGAGAAAGCATTTTTTTTATCGCCATATCAAATTAGACTGTCCCCATTCTGTCAAGATGTGAGAAACTGAGCCAAGAAAGTGGGAGCACTCTCTGTGTGAATGGATTTTTTTTCTTTCTTTTTGCTCAGGCAGAATGTGGGTCACAAGCAAGTGAGATATGGAGCTAGAACAGTGACAGTAAAATTTGGCACTGAAAACAAAACTTGACTGAAAAAGGAAACACTGGCACTGCAACTTGCATTTGAAAAAGTTGTGTTGGCACTGAAATGAGTTCCACTGAACAGTAAAATACAGTCATAATTTCATTTTATGCTGAGTTTTTTGTTTGTGTTTTGTCTTTTTTCAATAATAAACTTGATTTTTTTTCTTCATGTCTCTCTTTTATCAATGGCATTTTTTGTCTGCTGTCTTTTTTTTCTCAAATTCAAGATTTAACTTTTTGTGACTGGTGTGGAGAGGAGGAGTCGGGTGGGGCAATGACGGTGTAGTATACATTTCAGATTATTAAACAGAATGTATAAATCTCTTTTATTCTGCCTTTGTTTTTCCATTATAGAAGTGTATAGTTGATGTAAATTGCATTAATAGATGTGAGTTAAAATGAAAGCAGAGTGGCTTCACCACAGTGAGCCTCTGACATGAACACAGACTCAAGTAATTTCAGCATTTTCAATGTATGTTTTGCAATTTTATGAAGTTTAGGTAAATGCTGGTTAAGCCAGCATTGATAAATGGCCTGCCAACATTTCATTCAGTAAAACATTCCGTAATTAGTAAGAGTAAACCCTGAAGAAACCTTGCTTTGATTACACATTTACTGTAGTAAAAAAAAAGGTACATAGAGCAAGCACCACTGTAATTACAGAACTTTGTCTGTAGTTAGTGTTTCACCAATAACTGATGTAAAACAGTTGCTCAACAAATTTTGCATATTCGACAGATTCCTTCAGCTGGGAGTCTGGGACTCTTAATCACTCATACATTAACTGTTGTATTGATAGTGATGCATTTTTGATTGCGTGAAGGCACTTTTTAGCCATTTTCAACCAGAAACTTGCAACAAATGGATAATATACCAATACAATTTCAAAATTATTGACAATATATAGCTTTTATAGCTGACAACTGTTCATACACATGGCCATGTCTACTCACAGCTGTGAGTGTATAAGAAAAATGTGAGCCCAAGACTTTTTTGCATCTAAAAATATTCCAGTCCTAATAAAATTTGGATATTTTATGAAGTTATATTTGTGCCACCTTAGTGAGCAAGCAGTGGGGGACTCTTGCAAGCACATACTTATATTTTGAACAGAAAATTTTCATCTGAGCAAACAAAAATTTGTCCTGTTGGCGTTCAACTCTGCCTACATGCTCGCTCAATCTCTACTCGGTGTGCTGATTAGCACCTGCACGCTCGTGCACAGCGTCTCCTCTCTCAACATCTCATCGGTGCTCTCAACTCAGCCTGAACGCTCACTCGAGGTGGCACAGCCTAATTACAATGAAACCAAATTACTGTCATCCATCGAGAGCAGAATATCTCTGCTCACGCGAGCAAAAATAAGATCCTCGTGTGCTTGCAAATAAGATCCATGCGAGCGCAAAAGAGGTTCTAGTGCACAGAACCATACTTGAGAGTAGAACATTTCTGCTCGTGAATCATGTTTTGAGTGGGCCCAGAATCTGAACAACTACTATCACTGCTTTTCTGCTCCAGTTTCACCTGTTCGTTCATGTCTGTTTTTTCTTTTAGATAGGAAGAGGGCAGACCACATCCCTAAATAACTGGTCATCTTACTGTGATTTCTGATTAACCGTTTGCTTTAGTATCTGCGCGAGGACGGTAGAAGCTGCCCGACAAACTATAAACTAACAAACTGCACTAGGACCTCATTTGTGCTCGCACGGATCTTATTTGCAAGCACACGAGGATCTTATTTGCACACGTGCGAGCAATGTTCTATGCACGCGGATCACATTTGCGCTCACGCAAACATGTTTCTGTGTGCTCAGATCTCATTTGCACGTGCATAAGGATCTTATTTTTGCTCGCGTGAGCAGAGATATTCTGCTCTCGATGAATGATGATGGTGATTTGGCTTCATTATAATCAGGCTGTGCCACCTCGAGTGAGCGTTCAGGCTGAGTTGAGAGCACCAATGAGATTGTGAGAGAGAGGAGACGCTGTGCACGAGCGCGCAGGTGCTAATCAGCACACCGAGTAGAGATTGAGCGAGCATGTAGGCAGAGGTGAACGCCAACAGGACAATTTTTTAAATTTTTTTTTTGCTCAGATGAAAATTTTCTGTTCAAAATATTAGTATGTGCTTGCAAGAGTCCCCCACTGCTTGCTCACTAAGGTGGCACAAATATAATTCCATAATAATTTGAAGAATAAAATGTGCCTGAAGAGTGATAAGTCTGTTTCTATTAAGAGGCCTGTGCCTTCTAACTGTGCCAGAACTCTTGTCAGTAGGCGGGGAGGGATCAGTGGAATACTTTTTGTTTTTGTAATCTTCAGAAAAATGCAGCCGTCCTTTCCCTATGTATTGTATACTTGTATGATCAGTATATGCTGCAAACAATTGTTTGATGTGTGAAATGGAAAATCAAAAGAAATGTTTAAGCAACCAAAAAAAGAAAGCAAACCAAATAATTAATGTTTGAACAAATTAAAAAAGGTATGATACGGGATTGTGATACTACTTTAAACCTTGTGTGTGAAACAGTTAAATTAGGCTGAGAATTTTTTTACCATTGAAGATTATATTTCCTGAGAATGACTCAGGAAATATAATCTATAAGTTTCTATTGTCTGTTATTTTTTAGTTAGAATTTCAAGGGGAAAAAAGAACACATATTTAATGCTGATGAAATCAATCAATGGAATACAGATTATATAAAGCAATTTTATACATGATTGTAATGTGTTAAAACACTTAACAGATAAAAAGGGGACTCCAACATTTCCTACAAAAGAAGCCGTTTCTTTGACAGCATTAGGGCATTAGCAGCCTTGTACCAGGAGCACTACACATCAAATGAAACATAAAATAGCAGTTCTGCAATTGATTTTCTGAAGAACCAGGGGGCAACATTCATGACAGGTGCCATTAGTAACCTCTCTAATGAGTACTGACTTTTGTGGCATATTCAAGCCAACACCACAGCTTCAGTAGTCTACTCTTTATCAGGGGATACACCCATGCACAGTGAACATGCTAGTATGGATATTTATACCTGCCAACATTATACTCAGAGGTAAAGGGAGATTTTTTTTTCCCTGTAAATGACACTATCCCAAAGCTTCTGCCCAAATATAAACCTAATTTGAGATTAATAGCATAAATACAAGGATGTAAAGGCAAAATTACTTTTAATTTACTTTTAATTCATCTTTTATCCACAGCTTAAGGTAAAACAGATTTGGAAAAACATATGAAATGTACAGGAAGGGCAATGACTAAGTGATGTCCTGGGGTCCAACCCAGGTCTTTTAGCTTATCAGCAAGATGGTCCTGTGTTCGATACCCACAGGGGTAGAACCTATCTGAACTGAGTTTGCATGTTCTCCTCGTGCCTACGTGGGTTCCCTCCAGGTCCCCGGGCTTCCTCCTAAATTCCAAAGACATTTAGGTTAATTGGTGACTCTAACTTACCGTAGATGTGTGAGCGTGAATGGTTGTTCGTCTTTGTATGTCAGCCCTGCGATGAACTGGCAACTTGTCCAGGGTGTACCCCGCCCTCACTCATTGTCAGCTGGGATTGGCTCCAGCCTCTCTGCAACCATGCAAAGACTAAGTGGTTAAGGATAATGAATGAATGATATAAAATGTATACAAAAGTGATAAAAAGCAAATACCAAATATGGCGATAAACAAGCCAGGGATTTCTAGTATAGTAAACATATTTGGCAACATCTTTTCTAATTTTGAATCAACCTTACATATCATACAAAACAAATGGTATTTGCTGACATAGCTACTGATAGAAAGGGAAAGGTCTCGTGTAGAGATGTCAGGGTTAACCAATTTTACTAAATGTCATGGTAGGATAACCGTAAGATCTCTGTAAGCTACGGTATTGCTCGTGACATGTTATTTATGCAGGAGGCGCTGAAAATATTTCATGAGTCACAACCGGAGTCACATTGTGTGTGTGTTTGTGTGTGGTCACACTGTGCGCAGCTGTCACTTAACTTACCCAGGAAGTTGAAAAGTTTTAAATGGCAGAGGGAACTGATATTCCAAAGTTATATCCACCAAAGAAACGAATTGACTTATGTCTGCAGTGTACGATCATTTCAGATTTAAAAAATAAAGTGACCAGTGCATTGTGGTCATTGATAGATATCCCATCTGCAGAGCCTGCTGTCAGAAAGTTGCTGCTAAAGACTCCAAGATGTCTTATTTGTCCCAACATCGTCAGAATAATCATTCATCCTTCCTTGCTCAAGTCAAAGTAAAAAATTGCATATATCAGCTAAATGTACTAAGGTGGCTCTAAACTGTTAAACTCCTCTGGAGCAATAAAAGTCACTGGAGTTCACAGACTAACGGACACTTCTGAGGCAGGAGGGGGAGAGCGGGAAAAGGAGGGGCTCTCTCTCTTTCGACCTTTTGATAAAAAATGCTTTATTTGCATGAATGTTTAGTGAATACTATTGCTAAAGCCAAACATAATTGTATAAAACAATTTTAATTAGACAATTCAACATACAATATATCATCATCAGTTTTAGGCTGTCCAGTTAGTTGTTAAAGTGTAGACCAAATGTTTACTTCCTTTAAAATAAGTCATAGCCAAATAGTCAATATACAAGTCTAATATTTGTTTGGCTACATAAAATTGATTATAAAGCTTAATGGGAAAAGAAAGGAGAGAAAAAGACTTACATTAAAATTATATTGTTGTATTTATTTGTAATATAATTCTATATATTACTGTGTGTGTGTGTGTGTGTGTGTTTATAATCGATAAAACAACGTCAATCGTAACAATTATAACTGTGATATTTTCTTTGACAAAAAACATGACACCAAAATCTGACAGTGTGACATCCCTAGTCTCACACTAAGTTAAGGGAAATTTGTTGCAGTTATTTTCAGCAGCAGACTGCATAGTGGGAGGCTTATGCCAGTGCAGTGACCAGTGACATCCAGCAGAGTTGTTGGTGCATGTTCACCTTCACTTCCAGGTTGGGTTGTGAGTTGCCACGACCCGTATTCCACATAAAAATTGGAAAAAAACTCATGATCAATATTACTATAAAATCAGTATAACAGGGAAATTACAAGTCAGAAGAGCACTGGAATAAAGAGTTTAAAAAAAAGGAATACTCCCCCAAATCTGGAATGTTGGCAGGTATAGATTTGATGTAATACACAGTGTAGTCCCATACAATCAGCCGTCAGTTCATGCACGTGTGCCTGTGCACGTGTGTTTGTGAGAGAGAGCTCATTTCTGTGACTCCATACCAGCTGAGTACAGAAAATAGCACCATTAGGTAACTTGACCTACTAGTTAACTTAAGCATTTGAGTCATTAGTAAGCATGGCTTGGAGCAAATGGCATGAATTCACAGATATACCACTAGCAATGGTTTTTATACAGTGCCACTCTATGTCAAGTATGTCAAGTATCGTGGTCTGGGTGAATACTCAATGCTGATTGGCTGCATGGTGTCCGTTAAAAAGTGATATAGGACACCAATGAAGAAGTTCCAGTCAAATTATCTGTTCATTGTTCAAAATCAGCCTACTGTGCTGGCTCAGCCAGTATCTCTATAAGCCACATAAGTTCAGCTACATGTAGCAAGTATCATGAAAAAAGTACTGTTAATATTGCAAATTTGCCTTTATGTAATCTAGCCAACAAACCTCTACCTGCATTGTCATCAGCTATTTAGAACAGAGTCCATCTGTGCCTCCTCTTCAGACCAACACATGATGGCGACACACACAGCCCGTGAGAAGTGTGCTGCCCCTGTGAGCTTACTCACACTTTGTACCACATAAGCAATCATCTCACACGATGTCCGCTGCTGAACTTGCTACTTCACGATGCTTGTATTGCCAATCATTCGTCCATGAAAATGTTGATATATAAAACAAACTCCATTAACTGCACACTAGATCCTCTTGAATATTTGCAAAAGGGCAAGAGTTGGTTGGAGTATTGGGTGGACAAGTTGATAACAGATTGGTTTATTGTCCCTTCCTTATGTTTTGCAAGTTTTGTTTGTTGTTTTTGTTTGTTTAATTTCTCTATCCTCTTGTTAATGTTTTTATATTATATGTCATGTAAAAAGTTGGTCAAAAAAAGAGAAAAAAAAAAGATATCGATTTAGGGACAATGGTATGACTGGATAGCTAGCTTGTCTAGTTTATTTATATTATTATTATTATTATTATTATTATTATTATTATTATTATATAACTTAATATTTATAGAACTGTCCAAA
>JAQFJA010000006.1:1525121-1543466 GCA_029874485.1 Naso brachycentron
ATAATGTGTTGTATGTTTCAATGACAAGTTTTACAAATATTGTTTAATATACATCAACTTCAGAAAAACAGCAATGCACTTTCAATGAAGATCTCTATGTGTAAGATACTGAGCCTCCTGCTTTTCTTTCTTTTTTTTTTCTTCATCTTTGTTGCATTTTGCTAAAGCATTGGCCCACACCTGAGCCAAGCTATGTTTTGGAACAAAGAGGTTATTTTGGTATCAATCTTCATATCACTGTCTCAAATGCTATTACTGTAGGTGGAAACAGGCTGCTGTGTCATACAGTACTCTCTCCAAATGCTTGAAATCATTTAGTATTGAAAAAAGGTACAGACTTGCACCTAATTTTAATCCTTTCAAACCAAAAATGTCTCATTTTTAACATTAAATAAGTAAAAGAAAACAAGAAGCAATGTTTTTAGTTTTGATTCAAACGTACGATGCCAGATGTGATAAAGTGTGGATGGGTGGAGAAGCTGCTTCTCTTAAGATAACTGACATTTATGCTTTCTTGTGTAGCAGAATACTGCAGGTTCTCTGTCTGTAAGCTTCCTTAAAATAAAGTCTCACAACAATCCTGCTTAAAAAAAATAATAATCGGAGAAAAAAAAAATCAGCATACAATTATTCAAGTCTGTGCTCACAACTGCAAGTATTTCACTCATTTAATCCCAGCATTCACCAGTGCTCTTCAGTACCCAGTATTTCTGCCTCTCAGCACTTTCACCTGCACAGGTTTTTCACACTGTGGAGGTAATGAAGCTGTAAAATGTGAATCACAAGAGCTGTAATGCAACATTTTACTGGTGAATATACAATTTGACTATTACATGCCAAACCATTTTAATCATTTGCATATATATTTTTAATCTATTTGACTGTTATTAAAATGTGAAATATTCTAATGTATATCTAGTTTTCTAATTGCCTCGTGCATGCAGATGGAATGATAATATGTTTTTTTAATTAGTTTGAGTTTGACTCTCAAGGGCAAGTTAGTCATTTGTGTCTGTGTCTGAAAGGCCTTGAGAAGCTCTGCCTGGCCAACAAAAGAAAAAATCCATTACATATCTCAATATGGCAACCTGCATTCATGGATTTCAAAGCCTTTCTGACTTTAAAGTACACTGACTGCTTTTCTCCCTCTACAAAAGCATAATTTGGTAAACAAAACTATCATGTCCCCACATCTGCAGATACGAAAACACGTCATATTCAGTTGCAGTGATATTACATGGTTAATATGGATGCATTTTTGTATGAAATCCTCCCCATAAGCTCTTAGCACTGTGGTATGAGGATAGAACAAGTGGTTGTTCTTCAGGCTTGACAGCATCGAAGCTATTTTATAGTTCAGATGTTGAAAGGGAGAGAATGAGATGTCACCATCCAGAACAACGAGCCTCCAGGCAGCACATTCCCAGGAAGCTATATGGTCACGTCACTTGACTTGCTGGGAGCGCTGCAGCTCATAATCGAGCTTCCACCTCCACACAGACTATAAATGCCACTGCTCTGCAACCCTCTGCATTTCACCTTTATGAAGTTGTCAAGTAAATGAATAAGCAAGGTGAAGCCTCCTGTGGTGACATCGGATGCTCCCCATCTAAAACACCTGTTTAGTCAATCACTAATCACTCACTACCACCGTTTGGATCAACACATGCTAAGTCAGTCAGTTAGGGATGGTGTGTCACCCAAACACGTGAAGAGAAGGTGAAAAGCAGTTACACAGGTTTATTTATTGTAGTCTATCTAATTTGTACATTCTGGAGGGAGTAACATAAAACACATGTTACACAACGAGGAGAAAGTTAACCGATAAACGGATTCTCTGTGCGGAGATTAAACACTGGCCGTAAAGTTTCTGTTTCTTGATTCTTTGTCATTAGTTTAACATTACTGGTGAAAAAAGATCACTTCATTCAGTGAGCTGCTCAGATGCATCTTTTAAGTGAAACATTTTCTTGCATGTTCTTCAAAGCACAAGTTAAGCCATGAATTAATCAGCTCACCTTAAACGTCAAAATGACAACTTGAAGAGGTTTTAAGAGGACTTATTTATCACAAATAGATATTATACTCGTTCAGTAGTGAAATGTCTGAACATCAACAATAATTCATTTGTGTTTGCCTTTCTGTCATGTAAAATGCACATGCATTTCTACTGGTTTGTGCAGGTGAAATATTTTTCACCTGGAGAAAAAGTGACAGAGCGCCCTTGCTGTGCACAGCACAACATGGCAGCACAGAACCACCCGCCAAGTAAGGGTACTAAGCCAGATCTAGGGGTACCATTCCAAAGTGTATTATACTGTGCCAAACCAAGCTGTACTGCTCAATGGAAACAAGGCTAATGTGTTAGGGAATCACCTATGCAGCTCCTTTAGCTCAAAAGTTAACTCAGTGTTTCAGTTTGAAGGCACACAAACTCCAAACAAACTCAGAAAAAAAAAGAAAAAGAAAAAAAGAAAGACGTTAAACCAACTGCTGGCTGTCTGGCAACAAACTGCAAAGACTGCAACTATCTGGTGAACACAGCAGAACACTGAGCAGCTTAAGAGTCAGATATTTCCCAAAGGATGGAATAGAGACCAAAGCAGAACTAAAGAGTGGCTACTGGACATTCAACTGGTGGCCAAAACTTGACTTTAAATGTATGAACATGGTATTCTCTGTCTGCTTGACATGTAAATAGGCAACTGTTTGATTTTGCATTCACCTGTGTTTGCATCTTGTGGCCACTTAATGCAGCTTTAAAACACAGTCTTAAATTTCTGCAACATTTCCCTTTCTGTTTAATTAACAATGGTCATTTACAAAAAGATTAGTTTAAATAAATAAAAATGCTGTGAAATATGTGTCTATGATAGCTGTGCCTTGAAGTGATTAGCATTAGTTGTGAGCTAAACAAAGACCACAAGGAGAGAATGACAAAGTGAGTGAAAACAAGCCCCCATCTACTTGATAATGATTACGTCTTCTCAAGCTAATGATAATCACACAGGCCTAATTGGGAGGTCTGAATTGGAGGACCTCTGGGAAAAACTTGGTGAAGGCTCTAAGTGACATCTCCGCTTCAGATACTGTCAAGATGTCATTGAGCAAACCCTTAACCTCCTCAGACTCCACCGGAGCAGACTGGACATGTCTCATGACCCAGTGTGAAGCAGTGCATTGCTGTAAAAACACATTTACTCAGCATAGTCTCGCTCTTCACCTTGAGTGAGCTGACGTTCTGCTGGTGAAGCAGAATTTGGGTCCTTAAAAACATAACATTCCCAATATGACTGAAGGCAACAACAGCCCTTTTATATGTAGTAAATTGGACTGAATCAGGGTGGAAAAGACTGACAGATGACTGGCGTCAATGTTTAGTGTGTCATGATGTCTGTGCTGATCAGCTCTCTATAGGACTGTCTCGCTAATCAGCATAATCGTTTTAATGACCACTTAGACAGTCCTCCACACATGTCAGTCAAACTGTGATGTAAATAAATGAGGATAGCACATTTCAGGAAAGGACAAGTGATGGGTTCAGTGTGATGCCACACAACAATAAAACCCTTTAGAGGAGATCATGAAAAATGCTCCTTTTTAGCTTTTCCCAGCATTCACCTGAACAGTACACATGATTCACGAATGCGTAGGTGCTGATACTTAAAGAATACAATCAAATCAGCAAAACTGTTGTCATTTGATGTCAGTGAGAGAGAGAAAGAAATTCCAAACCTGATGTGCATGAGTGGATTAAAGCAGATGTCTAAAGAAAGATAGGCACCATGGAATAAAGCATTAATGTTGGAGCTGGTGTTTTCAAGTTGGTCTGAAAATACCAGTGTTGTACAGTAACAAAGTAGAAATACTTTGTAACTGCACTTAAGATTTTTTTGGGTATCTGTACTTAAGTTTACTATTTCTATTTCTGTAGATTTTCACTTTTACTTTACTATATTTTCCAAAGAAAACAGATACTTTTACTCTGTTACATTTTCCATAACCATCTTAGTTATTGATTACTAAATAAAACCAGAATTAATTTGGTACTAGCCAATGATTTTTTTTGTTTTTTTGTTTCAGTAGCTGATAATGTTGGATCACAGACTGCAAGAAGTTGGATCACTGTAAATCATGTTAGGTGTGAGTGCAAACACGGGCTCTTAAGTCGCAGTACAAGTAGTATCTTGGTTTTTACTTTGGCTGCTGTTGTCTTCATGTTTTATGTTTGATTTTATATCATTTTGGTGTCATCATGAAGAAGCAGTCGCCCTGTTAAATTTGGCTTTAGCTAAACTTTTGCTTGTTGTGTTCAAATCAAGCCCACAGGAATTCAGAAAGTTCAGAAAGCTTTCTAAAAGCACTTTTTTTATAGCACTTTATTTGCATTTTGTTTTATGACTGAGATATCCTGTCCTTATGTTGATTAGAGGCTACATAAATTAAAAGTAAACAGTTTTTAAAAAGTCGAACTTGACTGCTTTTTACATGTACTTTTACTTTCAATACTGAAGTACATTTACATGCACTGTACCTTTGGTACTTAAGTACAGTAAATACCAGCTACTTCAAGACTTTTACTCAAGATATATTCTAATAGGCGACTTTCACTTTTACCAAGTTATTGTCCAGTGAGATGTCTTTATTTTCACTCAGTTATGGCTTTTGGATACTTCATACAAGACTGGTTGATACATTTTAGACAGCAAAATCATTCAGATGAAGTTGTTTGAGTTACATGTTAATGTCTAACATTGAATGTTGACGGAAAAAAACTATTCCAATTATGTGTGTTAATTACAGGCTGTCTGGCCTAAAACCAGCTATTGTAATGGCTAGACCATGTGAGACCTGTACAATATACGCTGTACCTAATATTATGACCCACCCCAGGATGTGGTCCAATGACAGTTTTGTGAACAGATATTGTAAAATGAAAAATTATTTGTTGTCACTGAACATTTTGTAGATATGTTTCTTGCAAAATTTGTTCTAGGAACTTAGTAAACAGAATTTCTAGGAGACAGGGTTGACACAAAATGTAACTCCATATTAAAAACAATCTTTCTTGTGTGTAAAGCAGTATAATTGTTAACTGTTGTTAGTGTTTTATTGGTGCTTTATTCCTGTCTGCTTTCAGATATGCTTCCTCTGGAGAAAATAGCAGATATTTGCTGTAAATGCTGGCTAATTGGCCCATGATGCATCAGGCAGCAGGATGCTTTCCTATCGTTCCTAACGTTCTAACCCTTTTCCTGCAAACCGATCAATTACGATTTCATATAACATATGTCCTCTTTACACTACAAGTCTGGCATCATTACAGTAATTAAGAGACACAGCAGTTGCATTAATATAACAGGCGCTTTGCAGTCTTTTCAAATACCATTTTATCATAAAGAAGTGAACTAGCTGAACACTAAGAAATTATTAGATCATCTAGTAAGAAACCAACATGTAGTTGATGCTGAGAAAATGACAGGAACAAAGTCAATACAGCATCAAGTAACAACAAAAAGCAGCTCCAGATAAGCTGCAGTACCTTTCAAAGTGTAATGTACATTAAGTTAAAAGCCACAGGCCACATGTGCATAAAATGGACCACGCTGGTGTTCAAGACAGCAAGTTAAATGATTATCTTTGCTGCTTTGTACTGTGATCCCTCTTGATGACTTCCAGATGGTCATCCTCCATCTATAAGACTCTCTGTGTCCACAAGGGAAGCTGGGTAATGAGGTCTCTGTCATTGGCATTAAAATAGGGAGCAACACAACAGGAGGATCCCTGCAAGCAGGTCAGCTCAATACCTCAACCTACTGTATTTGGTAAAATGCTAAAAAAAAAAAAAAGTGAAAAATGTTGATCAATGAAATGTGTGTTAAATCGTTCACACATTTATCACACAAACTTTACCCATGTAGAATGAAGCTCAGAGTTCAATTGGATCTCTAGAGAGACCGGTGTGAAAAAAAGACAATGTGACTGTGTTTTTGTGATTTCCCTGTTGTATGCAAGTGATTGCATGTCTAATTGTGCTGAAGCACTTGCAGATGTGTGGACAGGAAGCACTTGACTTGGGGTTTGGGCTCTTCGAGAAAAACAATAATTAAGAGTGAACAAACAGTGATGATAACAGCTGTGGGAGATGCACTGTGGTTGAGGGGCTGTGAAGCTGGCTGGTTGTGGTCTGGAGGAAGTTTCCAGTTGGCACAGAATCAGAGGACAATTGTGTCTGGAAGCTCGCGCTTCACTACGCCCCTCATCCCCAACACTCAGCACAAG
The DNA here is from genome assembly GCA_029874485.1 of Naso brachycentron. NCBI lineage: Eukaryota > Metazoa > Chordata > Actinopteri > Acanthuriformes > Acanthuridae > Naso > Naso brachycentron. Next base: position 1,531,404 of record JAQFJA010000006.1, read on the forward strand.
CAAGCATTTGCCAAGATCTTAATCACAGTAGGCTCAAGCAATCAATACAAAAGTGGCCTTAGGTGTAAGACATCACTAAGGGGAACTGACCATTACTTTCTAATAAAGAGATTGATGGCGGTGAAGTCGTCTTTATCACCCCTTAGGAATTGCTTCCTGATTGCAGAGCATATCAAGTGTACTTTTGTAGTGACACGTCCTCTCAGACCAGGAAGCTCCCTGCCCCCAACAAACATCTCATTTTGATCCTTGTCTTAGTACAAGAGCTATGTATGAAAAGAAAATGGACAAGGCCAAATATCATATGGCTACAAATCCATGTAAACAAATGCACACATAGGGTCACCCTGAGCAACATTCAAAAAGTGGCACACACTAAAAGATTGAAAAAATTTAAATCGACTTTAAAAATGTGAGACACCCCACATGGTGACAAGTAATGCTATGAGATGACCAACACAGCACACCATACATTCTATCCACCAACAACCAGTCTCGACTCTCAAAACTCGAAATCTCGTGCGGTCAAATGCAACTTTAGAGTAAACAAATATGGCAGACTACCTGATAGCCAGCCTGGTTAGCCAGGTTAGCTACCTATTACATCCATTGCAGTAGCAATTTTGATCCAACTACTCTCCTATTCAGTTCGACTGTGGTATGTTTGATGCAACACGTTGCATAAATACTCGTGTTGTAAGGTGGTCCTTCATTTATGAGGTCATTCATTCTCATTCACATTTATACTTTATTATACATTATACGTTTATCATCGTCGCCATGGCTTTGTTTGTTTTGCTTCCGTCTTTAGTCAGCTTGCTTCCTGATTGGCTTTCATTCCGTGTCACGTAACAATCCACAGAGCACGTTCTCAGCTGTCCTCGGTGTTGCCCTGACACAACAGGATTTCTGATCGTAAATACTGAACATGTTTAATATTTATGATTTCAAATCGGGGTGGCCCCGACTGTCTTCCCGGCAGATCAGACAGGGCAAAATCACTTTTAATACACCTGACACCACAGGAAAATCTGGCAAGATAATCTTAGAACCATCAGATAATTGGGCCTTTGCTGACTTTGGTCAGAAGAAGGGAATTGGGACCATAATTCTTGTAGTGTGTATCCTGCTTTAGGCAATGCACTCACTAACTCACCTACACTCACCTCAGACTGCCAGCCCAAATCAGATTTTTGGCATACCCAGATTGTATTCAGATTGGTTTCAGGAAGTCTGAACAGGAAAAAACCACATGAAATCTGATTTTTGTAAATTAGATCCAAACCACATGGCGAGGTGATTTGAAATGTGATTCAAAACCCACTTGTACAGATGAGACTTCAGTCCGGATGCTCTGCTTGTTCAAATCAGTTATCAGAGTGTCTTTTGCGTCACTTCATGGACACTGGGTGCCTGACTGGAGTGTCTTGACAGACAAGACAGGGTGCTAGACGACCACAGATCCTAACAAATGTCCTGCGGCACATTATAAAATTTGCACGCCACATCTCATCATCATATGTCCCAAGGACGACATGCTCTCACCAGTCAGTGCTTTGGGTACAGTGCAAACCTCCTGCTGCAATGTGAAGTAGGCCATGACTGCAGCTCAGGAAATTGTAATATTCATCGGTCTGTCTGATGCAGCTGAGTTTGGCAAAGCAAATTGATAGCGCAAGTGTTTGGATAGCAACATGATGTATCTCTATTTTTCCATTTGTCGTACTTTTGCTTGTAAAGCAGTTCACCAGCGCATGTACTGACACCGACATCATTACAATAGTAACCCATCCAGATAGGTTGGTACAGAGTGGTGATGTCTGGACGCAACAAATCGGATCTGATCACTTGCAAATGAGGCCTCATTCACACAGGTCACAGCAATAAAAGGCATGAATGCACAGTATGAAAAAAAAAAAACGCTTTATCCTTAGATGTCATAACAAGCCAGAGAGCAGGGGAACAGTTCAGTAATTATTAATGGCACTGATGTGTGGATGTTTGTTTTTTCATCTCAGCACTTTTTTTCTCTTTTGTGTGTGTGTGTGTGTGAGAGAGAGAGAGAGACTCAAACATACCGATACAACAGCTGTTTTAAAAGAGTTGCCCCCCTACACCCACCCACACCCACTTACACACACACAAACACAAATACACACCCTTTGCTTCCCTTGAGTGGAGGCACTTTAATAAACACATTTTTGCTGCTCTATGGATTTTTTTCACTAAAGCTTTATAAAAGTGGCAGCTTAAGGCAGAAAGGTGCATATATCTAATTATTATGTGTTTATATTCCTTTTGTTGACTAAATCAAGCCTCCAGGAGTTCTCCTACGGGAGTGGGGAAAGGAGCTTACTGTGACTAATAACACATTAACCAAAGAAATATGCTAAGCCTTGTGGCAACCCAAACTTTAGATGTTTTTTAGGCAGAAAGTTTTCATGCATATTCAAGAAAAAAAAGTTTTTGCATGCTTTAATATCATCAGGTTCTGTACTCTGTTAACATACAGAGATAGAGAGCCAGCACTATTCAATGATATGTTTCATTATGGGCTTCAGGGACCCTGTTTTACAAAGGAAAGTTTAAACTAGATCTTATTTTGGTTGTCATGAACATCATGATTTTCCATTAACATTGTGCTAAAATGAATGGCTGAGACTTGCTAAAGCTATGACTTCAATAAGCCAACTGTTTTGCAAGAATAGCTGAACTATTTAGTGGAAAATCAACTGAATTACACATCTGAAATATCTGAATTAATCCCTGATTGCACAGGAATACTTTAGTCACACAACTCAAATTAAAGTAGGTCTACAAACTTTCAAGGGGTGTTTCCAACAGACAGCTTGGATTCAAAGCTCATTACTTGCCCCTTTTTTAGTGTCTATCCTGTGGCTGCTATCTTACTATTTCCAACAACTTCTTCTGTCCCAGTGGACAGTTATTCTGGACAGGAACAATATCCAAAATAAAAAGTAATACATAGTATTATGCTTAAAGAAAGAAAGAAAAAAAATATTGTCACTTGTAGCCTCCCTTTTTAGCATTTCTAAACTTGCCATCAACAATTCAAGAATAAATCATCATCATATATGTAATGTTTTCTTTTCATGAATTTATAGTTCAAGTTTATTTATTTAGCACCTTTAAAAACAACCATAGGTGACCAAAGTGTTGAACAGGCTCAGAGAACAAGATGTTTTAAAAAACCACACACACACAAACAAAGCGTACAAGGCAAGACAAACAATACATGAAGACAAGTGTCACAGCTCAACTCGACTGAAAGCCAGTGAATAGAGGTAGGTCTTACAAGCAAGAAACTGAAAGTTTTAGTAGTCTGAGCAGTTCTCATCTAAATAGGTAAACTATTCCACATTTAAAAACTTAAAACAAGCAGAAAAACTCTCAAAATCAATTCTGATGCGGACAGGAAGCCAGTGGAATGAGGCTTGAACTAGATTGATTTGTTCATGCCTTCTTGTCTCAGAAAATGACAATTCATGACGTTTAACTGTTTAAATCTACGTATTCACTGTGTGTGCACATGTACAGCAAGTATGAAACTGCTTGTTTAAAATTTGAATATATATTATATACAATTACATAGATAAAACACTGGTTTATATAACTATAACATATACAGGCCTACATAGGTGCTTCAAGAGGAGGAGTCCCAGTTGTTGACAAATACATTACCTTTAGGGGGTTAAAGTTAAGTCACCATCTCTTCCTGTTGAGTTTGAGAGTGTCTTTACTTTGCACCACTTTCAGCAGACAGTGATAAAATTGCACTGTGATTCCAGCGCAGTATTTGGTTTTTGACCTTGACAGCAGTTCACATAACACACTGTGTGCTATTATTGACTTCCTCTCACATGATATGTTTGATTGTTTATCTTCTGCTGCAACTCACTAAAGATCGGGTTGGTGTCCCTTGAACCTGCTGGCCTTTCGCAGAGGAAATTAAAGCTCCAAATGCAATGTGCCATCAAAACAAAACAAGATAAATAGACCTTAACTGCCTCTTGATCAAATACTATCGATGTAACACTTTACAGAGACAGCTACCTTGTTTAGTGTTAGTTGCATCATAAAGCCTTAGTTAAGCACTGACAAAGTCAGTATAAGTGAAATATTTGCAGAGACCGCATGGAGAACAGTTTTATTATTTTATTTATTTACCTTAAGCTGAAATTGTGCTGTTGGGAAGGGGTGCCAAGATTGCAGCTGCAGTGCACAAATCCTGTTTTTATATTTTTATTTTTTCATTTGTTTTTTGATTGTATGACTGTAACATCATCTTATCATTGCATTTTGTATCATATATAAAATATCATCAATGCAATTTTACATTTATGCAGATTGTGACTTTAAAGAAATGCTGTGACAGGATCTGCTGATCTGTCTCAACCTGTCATCTTTTTTGGCTGTACTGTTTAAGGTGGCAGCTTGAGGACTGCAGCACTTAACAACACACCTCCAGGTCAAGGTCATGGTTCCATTTGTGCCTCATGGCTTGACTCAGTGCTCTGGATTGTCTTTTCTGCTCCAGTTTAGAATGTTGCAGCTGGGCAAAACATGAACATATTAAGCACCAAATAATAGTGGAAACCAAAACACATCCAGTGTTTCCGCTGTGAACACTGTAATAAAAAAAAGAAAGAAGTGCCAAGTGAGAAACTTGGATTGAGATGACAGTAAGAGCATGGCAGCAGTGCTATGCCACACATAAACATGCACACATAAACACACACAAAACCTGGACAATTCTGAGTTACCCATCAATTCCTCTCTCCTATCTAAAGATGATGCAGCTGCTGTGCTACTTGGTCCTGTGCCATGGCAGAGGGGTCATTGAGATTAAACGCCGGCCTTAGACTTGCCTTTTAGTTGATGAGGCCTGTCAAGGCAGAGAGAGAGGGAGTGTGTAGAAATAGAAGCCGAAGTGCGTCGAAGACCATCAGCCCAACAACATTTACTATGGCTTAGTAGTCTAGAGTCCAGACAGATGTTCCTCCGGTACATTAGACTTTTCAGCTGTGCTGGACATTGGTGCTCTGTAAGAGTGTAAGAGTAAGTGAGTAATTAAAATGGAAATATTTAGATAAACATGTGTGGGCAAGATGCAAGTGCATCAATAGAGCAGCTGTGAATGTATGCAATTTTGGTAAGAAATTGAGATAAATCAGTTGTTAAATGCTAAAGTATTTGATCATTAGATGTTTTATGCATTTGTTTAGAAATGGAACTGACACAATGATTTAATATTTTGATATTTTTATTCTTCCTAAATTGAACCCACGTTACGTCAGTGTGCGCTGCAGGTAACTTATGTGAGACTCAGCTTGCTATGCATCGCTGGGTCTCAGGTCCATACCACAAACAGTGGTAGAAAGACTCCTACTACGTACTCCTATTTGTCCCTACATGCCGTACTGACAAAAACACAGTTCTTGTCTGGTCACCAAGGTTGTAAGCCCTCACGTCAGAATATTCCTTTTTTTTAATATTGCATATTTTTCAATAATGATGGTGTTTTGGTCTGCCTAGAACACCTCTCAAATGCTCAGGGTTAAAACTTATCATCTTCTGCTCTACAGCAACACCATCAGTCAGGAAGGTGCACTGCAATGGTCATACTGAAAGATTTAGCGGACAATCAAAAACAGATAAGAACACATTAATAATACCACACAGTTCTCATTTTAATCTTTTCATTTTCAGTGGAGTAATGGTTTAGTGTAATTGTTTTTTAGGCTTTTCTCCACATTTAATCTTTATTGGATAAACCATTGATAATTAAATAATCAATACTCATTGAATTGCGTAGCATCATTCCTTTGCATTGTCCAGTCACATTGTATTGCATAAAATTGCACTGTGTTGAATCACATTGTGTTGAATTTTATTGCATCATGATTGGAGTGTGAATCGTATCATACCACATCAGTAGTTGCAGCATATGTATCTTTAATGCATCAGATCATTGGCAGTGTATTGAGATACGTATTGTATCGGCCTCACACCAAAAATGCCCCACCCAAATATATACATATATTTATTTCCTTAAATATTTGAAAAAAACCCACAACTTAATCCCTTTTATTAATACATTTTTTTGTATAAAAGACAAACAAAACAAACAAAACTGCTGCTACATGCTGAGTTAAGGACTGGCTCAGTCGTGGGAAGGCTAACATTATAATACATAAAGTGTTTGGCTAAAAAAGTGCATCTGGTTGTGTATAAATTAATTCCAATATCCAATGAGATCATGCAGGTCTGAGGCAAAGGTTAGAGTAGGCTGGAGCTATTTGCTAAACTCAAACATCTTCCTATGTTTCAACAATGTCCATCAGACCCTCACAATTTATATGACGAAATAGTGTATGAAATGGAAAATATAAACTAACAGGAACATAAAACTGATTACATGTTTAGATATGGCTCCTATCTACTTGAAAAGGGGGCATGATCCCTCAGTACCTAAATATTGTCATTCCTTCCCCCCTTTTTGCTGTGTCAGCGAGGTGTCACCATATAACTCCCCCCTCACACACACAAAAATAATCCTCTTGTTCAGTCGAGCAGTGAACATCACCTGGACACCTCCTGAACAGTCAAGTTTAAAAGTACACATGTGGTGAATTACTTCACTTTGAGTGTGCACATTATGCTTGTGTGTGCATATGTGTGTGTGTGTGTGTACATGTGTGTGCGTGCGTGTGCTCCTTTGCCCTTTCTTCAGGAAAAGGCCACACTGAAAGCTCATTTTAAGCCTTGTAATTGCACTTAATTTACCAAAAATTAATATCCTCTTTTGATTTCAGAAGCTTATCAATGTAACAGTCCTCATTTACTGATGCTGTACTAGACAAAGTGCTTTGAGTTTACTTCTAATGTCACGAGCTAATGGGCTTACAATGCAATCCATACATGTGAATATGTGAATATAGCTTAGACTGATGGAAATGTCACTAGCTGTACAATTGTTCAATTGCACAATTATTGCTCAAATTGGAATATTGATTGTTGCTACTGTAAATGTTAATTGATCATTGAAGTCATAAGGATTTATCCTCTCGAAACATTGAACATCTCTCAATCTTACTGTGCCACTTAAGGTAGAGTTAAGCTGGCTACAAATCAGACCAGTTGTGCTCAACCTTTTTAGGGTACTGGACCACCTGCATATTTTATATTTGAAATCCTGATAATCACTGAACCCCCCCCCACCCCTCCTGCTCTGGCCAAAAAATAGTCTATTTTCGCAAGTAGTTCTTCTTCTTTGTCTTTTTCTTCTTCTTTGAATAATGGCAGTTGTCATCTTCTTCTTAGTGTTCGTGTGTTTGCTTGTAACTTAACTTCAAGTGCTGTATGCTGAATTTTGCAAGTTAATGAGTTTTCAACAACACACTCCTGCAAACTTTTAACAATAAAGCCTTATTGAGAAATAACTGAAACACTTGAGGGCTCTTAATAAGAAAGGAATATAGAAAGTGTTGAATTTGTATTAACAGCATAATGCTGTAAATATCAAACATGTTCAATATTTAATGTGTCACTAAACCCCCAGAGTTTTGGCTGATGTACATCCTTTCTGAAATTTAAAAAAAATGCATCTGGAATGTGGAAAAACGTATCAATTCGGGCAACGCTAGGAGGCGGGGCTTTACTAAGAGTAGACTGGGAGAATTGTGTAGTTTCAGTATAATGATTATAGTCAGATTAAGCTGTTAGCATATTTTAGTTTTCACACGTGTCCACAGTTCATTTAATAAAGAGCTTCTCTCCACTGGACTCCCCCTCCTACTCTCTCTTTTCACAGCGATGAAGAGAAAATGAAACTAAACTCCAGTCAGCTATTTCTTCATTTCTTCAACACATCTGAGTTAAACTCAACACTTAACTGTGAGAAAACGGCTTGCACATGCAATCTCCTTCACCACACCTGCCTCTGTTTTGTTTTTTTTTTTTAAGAGGGGGTGGGGTGGGGTGGGGTGCAGGGCTTGGTTGGTGACGAAAGCGAGCACTGCACACGTCACATTTCACTGATCAACCAAGTAAAATGCATAAAAAAAACTGAATTGAAATAGCCAGGTTTCAACTACTAGATGGCAATCACTACACACATTTAAAACAGAATATGGACAAGTCATTAATCAATCAAAAACACCACCAAACACTTATTAGTTTCGCTTTTCATCTGAAAAAGTGGTTTATGTGTTTAGTCTCTCTTTAAGAATCAAGATCAGGGAGGCTTCGACTTGAGGGGGAGCCATAAAAATAATGGAACTGACACCACACATTAGAGGATTATTTGGACAAATAATCAGTTGGACCACGCCGATCAGGTCACACCTTCGTTCATCCTAGTGTGTAGCCTGTTTTCGAGTATCACTAAAGTTAGTCAGATTCATCCCATGGGGACCATGAATGACTATACAAAATTCATTCTTTAGTCTGGGTGGAAAACTGACTGAATGACAGCCCAGCATTGCCAACCATAGTACAATGAATTGCCTGTTGTTGTCTTGTTTGTTTATCACGCTTAAAACAGCATTAATACCTGATTCAGTCATTTGCAAGGTCAAGCTCAAACTTTCTTTCTGAAAATATATGAAATAACAGCCACTTTAATGCTGTTATTTATACAATAAGACTGATCATCTAATGCATTTTCAAAACCATAATGCAAGGTGACCTGTGTTCATCAGTTGGTCCATCACCAGAATCCCCAAAAAGGAGATTGGTATTTTAATTTAAAACACCAACCTTCAAGTTAAAAGTTGGGACTCTATTTGCACATTAATACTGTGTATGACTCCTCAGCTTTCTTGACATTTAAATTCTTAGATTAAAAGTGCAGTTTTATTGCTACCAGATGTTATCAATGGAGCCAAAACAAGAGAAAGGGCATTGCCTGGATTAGTGACATTTTATTTCAAGCTAGCCCAAGTTGATTAAAGAACAGTCAAGGACTTGCTGATATTGCTGCTGTTAAAATATACAAGAGCTGTGCTCTACATAATTGAATTAGCATCCTGAAAACAAATCTGTTTTATGATTTTTGGAAGATACAAAGCTGTTGTACACCCACACCCCATACTTTTGTTGCCCCAGTTAACAGTAGTAAATATGATAAGTCCTTCAGCCAACATTAGTGTGAGACATATGTGTGCTCACATCTTTAGGCAAAAAGACAACGGAGGCAGAAGAGGAGAGTGACGCAGGTTCAAGGTGAGCACCAAGACACTGTACTACTTAGACACTTGCATAGCAATATTATTGGCAGCATGTTCAAGTTCATCATTTAGATTGTCCAAGGAAAATTGCTATGTCACAAGCAACATGATAAAGAAAACAAAAACAAAACCAGAAAACCCATGAAGTGTAACGGCCCCGATGTAGTATGACCAAGTGAGTCTCGACTGATGCTTCAAGGCTTTTTCTTCATTAAAACATTCAGGAATTGTAGATGCCCATAAAGCACTATGAAAACTATAAAAGCAAATACAATACATATTTATATTTTATAGTTTTACATATTAGTTTTCACAGCGCGACGAAATAGACCAATAGCAAAAATACAACTATTAAAATAGTTCATTGTCTATAATTAAGGTTGCTGAATAACTTAAACCCTTACTGAAATTACCAATAGGCAGCAAGTCACAGAGTAAATTACGATATTGAAATGAAAAGTAATCAGTAACATTTGAAATAATGTTGCACTCAATAAATTTAAATGCACTCACCCAATTACATCAGTCAATAAACATCACTGGTAGTCAAAGACCACAAATTAAAAGAATAATACACTTTACCCTTGGGTATAACCCATTATCAATCATCAAATCACTTAATCGAACAGATCATATGCATACAAGACCCCCACTGTGCAAAGTTAGACAACGTTACACGCTGATACTAAACATATATATGCACAGCGTTCACACAAACAAAACACTGCTACGTGCCCTCCAAACAATAGCTGGACAACTCAACCCATTCGCACCTATAAAAGTGATCAAACTGCTTCATGTACCTGATTCTGTTCACCAATGGTGTTAAAACAGATTCGCATTAAGCTCTCGTACTCTTTCACCTACAACACAAACAAAACGTTATGAAATTTCTTCTGAGGAACAACTTGATTCAAAGTGCTCTTAGCAAAGCGATTAAGATTTACATCCCTCGTGTCTGTTCACCAAATATGTTAGACAGGATAACAAGTAGCCCTCGTCTCCTTTCGTCTCATTTTATATTTGTCTTAAAAGCACTTCCAGATTTAAGCTCTCCGCTCTGCTTTCTCTTCCATGTTCATCATGCCAATGAATCGATCCATGTCAGGTCATGAACTGCTTTTTAAATACCAGGGGCTACCTGGTCACCTGTGCAGGGACAGAGTGACAACTACAGTGAAGGAAGAGTGCCACCTTGAGGAATATTACTGGTTACTACAGGGGGTTAAGCCATCCAAAGTAATCATAATTCTAACAAACAAGCAAATACTTATGAAAAGAAAACATCATTTACAAATAGACCCAAACCCAAATAGTAATATAAATCCTTAGAAATCAAAACAAAAAGCAGTCTTTAGCAGTTACATGAATTATTAAGATGAGCTGAAAACACACAGGTGATACCCGCAGGTGAGGGAGAAACACAAAGCCAATTTGATAACTTTAGTGCTACTGTTGAAATTAGTTTTTTTTAAGTTTTTACCCTTTTTTGTAAAAAACTTTTTTTTTTTTTTTAAAGTTTCAACAAGTTGCTACTGGAGGTTGTTTTGAAAGCTCCCAAGGAAAACTGTTATCTCTTAAGATTCTATTGCCGTCATAATAATTAGAATTAAAAAGGCCCTGTCCCAATATCCGCACTTGCACCCTTGTGTCCATCAATTGCACATTCACACTAAAGGGTGCAAGACTGTAGGGTGTCCCAGTTCTCTAGTTTTGTTCTCCAGGGCTGATGGTACATGCCCTCCTGCGCCTTTAAATGCACCCTTTGTGCGCATCAAAACACACTCCATGGAAGGCTATTACCCAGAATCCCTGTTGTGTCGTGACGTTTCACATAGCTAACTAGTGGAAAAACAAAACAGAGTTAAAAAAAAAAAAAAAAAGTGAAAAAAGGTGGTGTCACATTATAGTTATTATTAGAGGGACACACCACCAAATTAAATTAAATTGAAATGTAGAAAGGAAATTGTACATGTCTGCCAACTGATATATATTGTACCGTTATTGTTATACTGTTTACTTACCTGTTGGTCGGGCATCTGCATCGGTGTTTGGATCTGGCTTTGAAGCCTTTCCCGTGGTTCAGAATTTTCCAGATAATCCTCTAGGGGTGATTTCTGATTAATTTTGGCAGCAGTACTGCAAACAGTGCGACCATAGTCAGTGCTATCTTTCATCTCCTAGGTGATCCTAACAGAAGTGATGTAGATAAGTGATGTGTACAGACTTGTCGCAATTCTGCTCTGAAAAGGCTTCAGACTCTCACGCACTTTCGCCCCTAAGTGCACATTTTCTCAACGTCATATGTGCGCACCTCAAGGAAGACCTTAGGGCGCAGTGCGGATATTGGGACAGGGCCAGCATATCATTTACAGATTGTACTTGCAGTATGCAGCCATGATAAAGGGAAACTCCGACAGTAACATCCTTTACAAATGCGGTTAAATACCACTGACTTTCTGGAAAAGCTTTATTTTTTACTCCAACTCCGTGTGGTGACTACAATTGTAATGAGGCTCTCTTTTATAGAAAGGGCCAATTTTGCATCAAATATGTGGACATTACCAAATTTGAATTGTGGCAATGCTGATGCAGGTGCATTTCACCCATTGTGGATGCTTTGTGAAACACAGTTTTTGACTTATTTGTATGGGTTTTGGAGCCACAAAAGCAGTGCAATGGTTTGTGAATGTGCCCCATACAGACTTTTACTGTATTTGCACAATGCTCAAGCCATCTTGTATGCTTTGATACTGCAAGTGTAGAAAATAAATAAAACCCAAGCCGACACTAAGTACAGACTGCACGTTTT
>JAQFJA010000006.1:1570731-1581158 GCA_029874485.1 Naso brachycentron
CCGGTATGATCAGTACGACAGTGAGTGCTGAGATGCTCACATCCATCTTCCACCGTGGCTTGTTGCTGGGTAATGTGGGTGGCTGTGCTGGGCGTCATAGAGACACATTGCCCAGCCTTAGGAGCTGGCCAAGTTTGGAAATCTTTTAACGATCGACTATGGGCATCTATCACGCTGACATTTCTCCTGAATGTAGACCTTGCAGAAACAACTGGTGGGAGTGTGTTACCTATATCAGCATCTACATCAAGAGGTAAACCACAACTTTGGTTCAGTTTACAGTTTAGGGAGCTTTAGAGGAAATATTTTGTATTTTGGAATAGTATTACTTAGCTGCAAAAAGTGATGTCAAAGCAAAAATCAACACGAGAAAAAAAAAATTTCAAGAAAGACACGGTGGAAAAAGAGATAGAGGCGACTAAAACATAATGGTCTAAATAAAAAATAAATAAAAAAACAGGCAGAAAGTGAGAGTCCACCAGAGGGCTGTCTACAGCAATAATTACAGAGTTTCCCTTCATAACCATAAAAAGACATAATTTAACAGTTTGATGGTGTTGCTTTTATTAGCCAATCTGAGCAGATGGCAGTTGAAGCATCCTGGATGGTTTTTTTTAGGCTGAGGGCCGAGGATTAATGGAAATAGCAGAGAGCTGAGGGTGTCAAGAAAACTGCTGCCTGTGGACATTAAAATGACTTATTACATGTTTATGTGACAGTGTATTTTCTTTCTGTGAAATTATCGCTCTCCTTCCCTTCCTCTGCCTCTCTCTCTGTTAATCTGCCAACTGCCACCTTTGAGGGTTTTTACGTTTGTAATTGTGGTCAAATTGAATGAGGTACTCAGGTGAAACGGCACCTTTCAAACACACTCTAATGTTAAGAGCTCTCCTTGTGAGTGAATGTTTACCTTGTGCACCTCTGTGTAACTGTCCATCCTTCACGTTTGGTATTTGTTTAACTCTCTCACTTCAACAACTAATTGATACCCAGTGTTTAATGTATTGCAGTCTGAATTTCCCTTGTGTGATTTCTATGAAACTCTGATAATGATCGAGTTGTCTATTACCCCTGGGTAGGTTGATATCAAGGGACCTGTGTTATTAGTAAATAGTTTTAAGATGAATAGGCACCCTACCTCCCTTTGAAACATTCAAGTTTTCTAAAGCTTTTTTTATAAAGTGAAATTCCCAAGGTTTATTTTCACATCATCAACATCGGGGAAGAATAGATGTTTTGAAGATAACCTTGATTTTGTTTCTCTATCTCTCTCTCTCTCCTGTCTCAAGTGAATGTGTTTTCAGATAAAATAAAATTCATTTTATATTGAATTGAACTTCATTTTGCAGAGCTTGTGCAAAAGTCAGTTGCTGAGGAAAAACTTTTACACTGTCTGTTTAGGGTAGCCTTACATAGACATAGATGAGTATGTTTAATGGCTTGCCACGATTCTGAATCAACATGGAACTGTGTGCATTTAGGCATAGATTCATGGTCATGCTCATAATGAATACATATGGTTTGTGAGTTTTAATATAGTACATAATAAAGTATAACAGTTAAGTTAATTACACTCAAAGTTTGTTCCTCATAGATATGTGCAGCACATCACCAACACCAATTTGTAATATTTTTAAAATGACAATTTTGTTGATAAAGGTGTATCTTAAGAGTCCGTGTCTACATGTTGACTTTTTCGACTGGAAAAGCGCTGGTGAAACGCTCTGCAGTGCTGGGATGAAGCACTCATGTGCTGAGAGAAAAAGTGCTGAATGTCGAGAGAAAAAACGCTGCACTTGCGTGGTGTCGCTATGACAACAATATTTTGACAAGAGCCGCTGAATGATCAACACTGCTCTGTTGCTTTAACTATCCGTTTTCTGTTTGAAATCCTTTCCCTCATACCGTGTACAGATGATAAGCTTATTCATGATAATGGAACCCCTATCACAGCTGTAGCAAACAGACATGGATCACGGAGGATGTGGGTGCATGACATGAACACACACAAACACACAAACGGGCTCTCCTCTGTGTGTTATTATAGTTTTTGTCTGACATATCATACTGCAGGGAGACGGCCAACACCAACTTATCCTCAATCATGTGTCCTGACCGATCTACGACTCACCAAAACAACGAAACAACACAATGCTACTGCTCCTTGAAAAAGAGCACCGATGACATCACCAGCACTTTTATGAAAAGTTGTGAATATGAAACTTTGAAGTGCTTGAAGCACTCAGGCCAGCCGCACAAAAAAGGCAGAGTGATGGAAAAAAAGCTGGGCCCTGCACTTTTTCTCTGTGTGACCACCTGCTGCTGCAGATGTTCTCTTCTCATTGAGAACAACTGAAAAACGATGCTGGCACTCAGAAAAAACCTCCATGTGGACACTGACCATAAGACTAAACTGTTTAACCCTCAACAATCTGACACCCAGTCCTGCCCAACCTGGTTGCTCAAAAGAGCTTTTTGCAAGTTCAGGTTTTTGGAAGAGGAAGCGACCATCAGTCAAAGACTGAATATAAAAAACACACACAGATGTAGGGGAAAAAAAAAGAAGCTTGACATTAGTATACAATGAAGCATAAATCCATTTAGAAAATGTCAAAAGTCAGAATGTTCTTGGTGAAGCACTAAACAAAAGCCCACTGAACAACAACATTACAAGCTCACTGATTTAACCTGCCAGACAGCATCCTTATTTTTCTCAGATTAATGAGATCACAGGTGCACAGACATGGAATTGTTTTACATTCATGCCATTGGAAATATGTTTATCCACAGACACAGCATGGAGTACAGACAGGAAGACAGAGCTGCTGCACTGGTTCCATCTTCGCTGAACAGAAATAGAATTCCTTGGCATCAAATATTTTCCAGAGGAATTCAGATCCTACCTTTGATTTACGATCTTATCACACTAAATTGATCTACCACAGCAGCGCCTAGTGAATTGGTTACCTTGAGATGTCATCGAAGCTCTGAGCCCACAATATGGAAAACCTGTGATCTGTGTGAGGCTTCAGTAAGCGAGCAGAAGAGTTGTGTTTAAATGGAGGGAAGTGTCTGAAAAAACAGGTGGGTTGTCATTTGCTCACATTTAAAGGTTGAGTGCCTTGATCTCTCTTGAACTGCTCTTTCATCAAATTGTAGCTTTCATCTGATAAAACATGGCTGTAGATCTTGTTCCCTGTCAGCGAAGTCTCCAACAGCACTCAAGTTAGCTGAGTAAATGAAATAACTCCCCGCTTGAGCTGATGAAAATTTCATGAAGTATACAAGAAAGGGAAATGCAGGAGTTTAACTAGGAAATGCGACTGTTTGGGATGACAGTTCAGTTATTAGACGTGATGGCAACCTGACCCTTCATCGGCATGCCCGCGAGACGATATTTACTGTGACTGCCATTCCTCATATATCAACAAAAAATCTGGGCAAAGGATATTGGCCATTTATTACAATTACAATTACATTTTCACAACATCCTGCTCATTTCACCACTGCTTTCACCTGAACACCTTGTGCAAATAGGAAGGACAAATCAGCATCAGTGTCTGATGAGGACAAGACCTGGATGGGATGGTGGGAGAGTGATATCTTTATAAGAGGATTTGTCAGATTGGTTTTCTCAGTGTGATGGCAGGAGAGGCTGCAAAGACACATGCCCTCTATCTGGTAACAAAAATGAGGATCATCTGCTCTCAAAAAGTGCAGGGACAAGGATGAAGACATTTAATACCCCAGAGGAACATGGAGAGTTTAAAGGTTCTGATGATGAGTCATGTTCAGGGAAGAGGGCACGCACATGTACACTCACCTTCCTCCAACCCTTTTAGACAGGTTTGAGACAGATCACATAACATGTGGAAATGAGTAAGAGCTCAGCATCATTCACAACAGATTCATGCATACATGAAAAGGTTGCAGAGGTTAGAATATTTTTTTTTACATGACAGGAATGTGGAACACCTGGTTTTTCTTATTCTGTTTACATGATTCTACCATAATTTTATTATTGTCACAGTTTACGGTGCAGGTATGTCAGACTCCTCCAAATCCAGACACTGTCAATTCTGGAGGTCACCAACTACGCCATAATAGGGCCATTGCCTTTAAGGGGGAGGTTCAGATGAAATTAGATTTGGCTTGAGAGAGAGAAAGACAGAGTAAGAGAGAGAGTAAGAGAGAGAGAGAGATGAAAAGCTACACTGACAATGAACCTACCTGCACTTCTATAAAACTGAAAGAAAAGTCAGAATCTGATCATTATGATTGAATATCTGAACTTATACGCTACACCTTGTTTCTAGCATGAATGGATTTACAGTATCTACACCATGAAGAGTGAGTTGTGATGGCAGTAGTGTGTGCATCATGTCTGTGTGTTTAGCTTTGCTGTGTTATGGCTCTGGTAAATTGTGTCAATCGTGTTGGACGAGAGTGGGGCAAAAAACATATATTAATACAAACATTTGGAAGCTGCTCTTATCTGTTCAGAGCTCGATAAATGGAGCGAAGCCTGCGAGCTAGTTCAGGCAGGCAACTCGAGCTGTGCTGCATCACTCTCTCGTCATATCTCACATCACCAACATTCACACCCACTCAATTACGCGGTCTTTTTAGAGTGCGCGTCTTACCCATCATCCTCTTTGCCTAACTCAGCATCCCAGCGCTATTCTTTTCAGCCCCACCACCGCCCCAGCATCCACCTGTAGGCTCCGGGGGGGTTAAGGTTGTCGCTCATCACTCCCATTTATTTTAATGAATTCCATTCTGGGAGTGATGAAGCCGGAGCCTTGACGCCAAACTCAAATGCATAATAAAGCTGCTACAAACATTTTAATCGTGAGTTGTCTGACTGAACTTTGGATTATCATTCAGTTAGATTTAATTCTGGAGCTTTGTTTCTGCAGACAAACAGACCCAGCAGAATTCAAAATGAGATGTTTGTAAGAAGTATGGAAGTCTGCAGCTGCAAGCTCACTGTTTGTTTTTTTTATTGTGCTTCGAGACTGTTTATAGTTCCACTGTGCTTGGAGATGAAGATGCAGACAAAAATGGGCCACAGGGACCTTTTAGTTCCTTGAAGTCCCTGGAACTAAAAGTTCCTGGGACTTTTGGTTGAAATGTACCTACACATATGAGCTGTTAAAAAGTCAATATCCTAAAAGTGAGAGTACAAATTGTACATATCCATGATTTGTAAAAACAAACTAAATATCTGAGGCTGGAAGACGGGATGCTCTGAGGGACCGGATTGAGTCAGAGTTTCTTGTGTCTGGACTCGTGGTTTGGTTTCTTACCCGTCTGGACTCCAGACAGACGAGAATAGATTAGGATGCATGATGGGGGATAAATGCGTTTGTCTTGAGCATGTGTGTCTGTCTGAGCATCCAAAATGAGAATGAATGATGGCAGGAAAGTGATTGGACATCACTGGCGTTTTGTTTCATTTGCTGTAATGGACTGAAAGGGACCACACACACACACACACACACACACTTACAGACTTGACGACCAAAGAAATGTCACATTTGTTTTGCCTTCATTAGTTATAAAACACATTCAAGTGATGCAACATTTCATGGGTCTGTGGACTGATGAGGCTCCTAATGGGCGAAGAAGTGAGACGAGTCAGAAAAATAGAGATTTGGGAAACTTAATGAATACGCTGATGCAACTTCATGGGTATTGTTGCTGATTAAGTTACCAAAAAGTTCACAGAACATCAGGATCAAATAGACATCTTTGTTATCAGGAAGGAGAAGCTGCTGTGCATACAGAGAGGAGCACTTTGTCTCCCCTAAACTCTGTTTGATGAGGACAGAACAAATAAGGACGGAGCAGCAGAGCATCAAAGGGGCTGGAGGTGTGTCTTATTGCTCATGAGTTTAACTTTTTACTTCTGAAGATAAACTTTTGCTCATGTTAGTCTCCACTACTTCAAAATGGACTAAGCTTGCTCGTAGCTCTTAAACTGAGCTTCTTAGAAAAGTTTGGTCTCATCTTGAACTGTTAATGTAAAGTTCAGCTTCATTTCTCTTTGTCCTCTCAGAAATTTTCAGCAACATCAAGATCCTTTAAGGAACTTTTAACTGGTTCTGAATCAGTCTAAATTTAATCCTGATGCTTCACATTTTACCTCCATCAGCAAACAAGAACACCGGCGAGCACATTGCAGATTACTTCCTGTCTGTTAAAATGTCTTTGCCCGCTCCGCTCAGTCAGCAGAACCAAAACGCTTTACGGCACACAGACCGAAGAGACTTTTCTTTACGTCTTTTCAGTATTTTGTGCAAATAAGTGGCGAGTTTCTTTCTCTCTCGCACTAGACCAGATCTTTACAACAGGAAGCAGTACCTCCTTTGTCCACACCCAGCGCTACAATCAACACAAAATAAAAGTATCTCTGAGGAGCTTTAAGAAATCCCCATTGTCAGCCCTCATGTGACCTCAGCGACTACTCTGAGCCTGTCTACAGTCTGAATCAATGTTATGCACAAACTGTCTCAAGACTTTTGTCACCATGTAGGAACCATCAGACAGTGCAGACTCCTTCACTTTACTTCAAAGAGCGTGGTGCAGGTTGGAGACCCCAGTCGCTCAATGTGTAGGAAAATAATGTGGGAACTAGATTTTCATAATAATATGCTTGTATATGTACACTACAGTGACTTCTGGGGTCGTTTTTTATTTTTGTGCTTTTATTTTGTAATCTTGGAGCCAACACTGTGACATAGAGAAAGGGAGTCGCTCTAGAGACAGCCTCCATATTTCCTCGGGATTGTCAGATGTCTAACACTAGTTTTGAGGAGGAGGAGGTCATAAATTATGCAAATGATAATTATGTAAATTATGATGGACCGCAGCCTTATAATTTACTACAACACTGCAAAAGTTACCGACCCAGCTCTAAAACAAAAATAATACGCTGATTAAGTCCGGCCACAGCAACGAGCAACGAGTAAGAAACACAGGTAGCTGCACATTATGAGCCCAAATAACCCAAATTAACCATGAAGTAGTCTCACCTCATGTAATGTGGTTTCTCCACTCTGATTTGTGCCAAATTAGTTAGTTTAGTTTAGTTCAGGCATGAGAAAAAGTCTCTTGGCTCATGTTCGTCCTCAGCTCATTTTTAATCCTGCTCCTGTGTCGTTGTAGAAAAGGCTCAGGCAGCCGCCAGTTAACGAGTCAGTGAAGCAGCATGGCCGCTGCAGACAGTCCGGCTCCAGGACGACTCTCGCCTCAACAGATCAGTAAAGTTTGTTGAAGCCAAAGTTTGTCTCCGTGTCCTGATACGGTACGCCCATAGTGCTGAAAACTGCCTGTCCAGCTACGTTAGCTAAGCCTCCAGCACAGTCGTGCTAGAAACTGATCATCTGTACGAGTTAGCCGCAGTGTGGCTAACGTTAGCAGCACAGTAACTAACTAACTGACTACAACCACAGAGTAACAGCTACTCACTATGACCGACCATACTGACTAACGTGAATATACACTGATTAACTGACTAACTGACTGACTAACTAGTGAAACTACTGATCTGATGAACTACCAACCTACTGTGCACAGTGCACTGCAGAGGGGAGGAGCTACACAGGTATCCCTCCAGTGACATGTCATGTGTTTGTTAACAAAATAAAAGCCACTGGTTTTTTCTCCAAAAAGAAAACATTTTTCCTCTGCATTTTTAGCCCATGTGTTTTTAAAAACATGTAATACTGCATTAACTTTTTAAATGGTCATATGGACAAGATTAAGAATAAATTTCATAAAAAATTAACCTGCACCATGCACTTTAAATCAGCAGTTTTTCTGTGGCAGTCCTGCATTGCAGTCTACGTAGGCTACGGACACTAATGCTAACAGCATGCTAACCACAGCTAGCGGGAAGTGCTTAAGATTTAGTATCACACATTCTGATGCAGGCTTAATTTTTTTATGGTTAGGGGATGATGTCATCATGCGCATGTATACACGTAGTCAAAGCAAATATATTTTCAGCTAATTTAGATTGCAGAGGGGACCAGAAAATGTGGGTTGAAAGACATTTAGAGCCTAATTGCACAATTGTAGTTAAGGAGCCTAATGATCTATATGTCACTTATGTTTTTCTAAAATAGAAAACAAGTGAAAGACTGAAGGTTATTTTGGAAAAATTGTTACAACGTGGGATATGGACTAAAATAAAGTTTTAATCATATCATTATTATTCCTGTGGGGCCAATACTGCTTCAAATGGAAACGTTTCTATTGTATGTTTTTATATTATGTTAAAATAGCCATTATTAAAGAAAGGAAGAAAAACATCAAAATAACAGGCCCTTCACACTTACTGTATGAATGCTGGTGTATTTTTGAAGTATTGTCCAGACCACAACTGAGAAACAAAACAATATAACAAAAGTGAATGTGTCATTTGTAACACATGAATTCTACTAATCATCCTGCAATCGCATGATTCTTTTCTCACTTTGTCCTTCACTCTTTAATTTTCTATTTCAAATATTGGTAAGAGAAGAAGCTGCCCTGAAGAAAGCTGAAGTTAGTGGAAGTGGATCTATAGTGAAGGAGTGGCAGCAGTAACTGCATCATTAGTGTGGATTTTTTTCCTGACCACCATCTGAACGAGCTCTTGAGTCGACCCCTTTGATTAGAACCGCTCTTCGTCTCAGTCACCCCTCGAGCCAGACCAGACTAAACCAGTCTGAGTCCAAACCACTCGGGGCGAGTGCTTTGGTGGGCTGCCATGTCCTCTGTGCTCAGGAGACAAACAACCCCTTAGATGTACTTAATGCATCCAACCAACAACATTTCAGGTGCAGTCCAAGAAATACTCCCTCAGTATTGCTTTTCTCCAGAGCCTGTGCTCTGTCGTTTTCTACCTGACTGGTCACAAATAAAAAGCAATGTGACATCTGGCAGTCGCAATGGCTGTATGACACAAACTGCTGGGCTTCAAAGAACAGCATTGACTGTATTTCAATCTAAATATTTATACTATGATGTTGCTGACATTATGATCATTTTAAATGACATTTTTGGTTAACATCTTCATTCTGTTTTTCTTTCCTTTTGTTGAGGTAAACTGGAGGAACACTATGAAATTCTGTAAAGCTTGTTTCTGTCTGCAGACTTCCACATGTCGTTTAGTACACCTGACAGCTGACTTGCTGCATATGGTAATACAAGCAGTCATGCAACAGAGATGGTTTTGAAATGAATGGAAATTTAAGGTCAGGGAGGTCTTAACTGCAGGCCTATTTTTGTTTTTTGTTTTTTTATTGTTTTTTGTTTTCCCAGTGTATCTAAGATCAGGCTAAATTTCAGTTCTCAGTGAAAGTTTTTAGTAATTTATGGTTTGGACTTTTGACTCTCATGGAAAATCACCTTCTAGGTAAAGAGGCCTGGGATCCAACCTGAATAAAGCGTAGCGTAAAAGCATGCAGGGGACAACAAAAATTAGTTCTACATCTGTGATCCTCCCAGCGGAATTACTGACCTAATAACAAGCAGGAATGTCGCAGAGACATTTTGTTCTCTGACGTGAAATAAAGAGAAAAAAACCCCAAAACATTTGTTCTTGATCTTTTCACCTCTTCTCCCTCCAGCGTGTACAGGCACTACAGGC
This sequence comes from Naso brachycentron, assembly GCA_029874485.1. Lineage (NCBI taxonomy): Eukaryota > Metazoa > Chordata > Actinopteri > Acanthuriformes > Acanthuridae > Naso > Naso brachycentron. Next base: position 1,580,372 of record JAQFJA010000006.1, read on the forward strand.
TCATATTTACACACACTTGCACACATTCACACACACTAACATGCTAACATTGAAAAAAAAAAACACTGACTGTGCAGGTGTGAAAAAACACAAAGCACATTATGCAGAAACCTCTTCCACTGACTTTCATAACTTTTAGTCAGACAGTGGGAAAGGTCTGTCTGTCGTTTACTTATGACTTATTTTTCATTTATTCTTGGTGACTGTCCTGTCTTTCCCCTTTAAATATACTCGACCTCCTCCCTAAGTGGACTTTCAGTTTTTGCCCTACATCACCTGGCTTAATCCTTAGCTTCCATCATAAATTCTTTGCCATCTTGAGGTTGCCACCTAAGAATAACCATAAATATGGATCATAATATGCTGCTTGCACAGACGACCCTACAGTATACTGCCGGGATGTTGGGGAGAACTTTTCATGTGAGGCCAATAACTCAGCTGATAATTAACATAACGTTGCAGTAGGTGACTTTCAGCTAATATCAATAACTTTTTGTGTTCTATTTGGAAAAAATGTCACAATACCCACAGACAGCTGTTGGTAAGCGACGTGGTCTGAGAGTATGGAGAGATCTCTGATCTCTTTTCCCATCACACCTTTGTATTCAGGATTAATAAAAATCCTATCGCTTCTCATCTGTTTGCTGCTCTCTGTACTCTCTGTCCTGATTGGCTGGTCTACGCAGCACTTCTTAGTGACAGGTGATGTTGGTACGAGCTGATTAGCTCACCGTGCTCTGACTCGCCTCTGCCAACAACAGAGTGTCTGCGAGCCACACCGTCAGTC
>JAQFJA010000006.1:1893836-1903956 GCA_029874485.1 Naso brachycentron
ACCACTCTCTCTCTCTCTCTCTCTCTCTCTCTCTCTCTCTCTCTCTCACACACACACACACACACACACACACACAGACACACACCTTTCAGAACTGTTTTATCACAAACTGAATCTTTCACTGTGAATTTCAATACAATCCACTCGTCCTTTAAACTGGATTTGCCATTCCTTCCTGCCTTTTGAAAAGCAATTATTGTCATCATCAAAATGTGATTCTGATTAACAGGCGGCAGAGAGAAAAAAAATACGTGGAGAACAGGCCATGCAGAAGGTGATCAATTAAAAGATTAAGCGTTTTGCAACACATGGACGCATCTGCATTTGGGCCTAATAGCAGGGCCATCAGCTCATTTTCAGGAAGCCTGCCGCCTACTGAAAGCGTACTTCTCACATCAAAGCATCCACGTCTGTCTTAGCCTCCCAATGAGCAGAAAGGGATGCTAATTTGGCCCCCTTCATGTATAGCAGTAAAAGACTCCTTCAATTAACTGAATTTCAATGGCAAAAAACGAGTAGGTAGGACCTAAAAAAGATGCAAAGAGACTCAGTCTGGATAAGCAGGGTTTCTCATTAAATTAAAAAAGGGCTCTGTCATTTGTTTCCAACCACGCATCTGAGGACTTAACACTAAAAACACAGAGCTTCAAAGAGTCCATGATGGGTTAAATAGAGACTATAATCTAATTAAAATATTGCACAGAGGTAAATTGTGCTTTGATAATAATCTAAGGGGTTCAATTAGTAAAATGAGCAGCTTGAGAGTGTTTTGTGTTGGGGGGAGTTTCTACCAAGAACACAGCAACGTGGGACTACAGCCAAATCAGGTAAGCTTATCATCCATCATTTGAGCAGGATTTCCTGCACTGTACACCAGAGAAATGGAGAACAGAAAAAATCAGACTCACATCAAAGGGTGTATGGGTTATTTTAGCTTAAACAGTATAACCAGATTTATGGTGAGAGGATACAAAAGCAATCATGTGGCTATAATAATAATAAGGGAATCACCTCAAATATAAGTGTGGGCATTAGCCAGTGATCTGGGATATTTGAAAATGGTTTGTCTAATGACAGGGTATTTGCAGGTTTCAACAAATCAAATTTAAGACTTTTTAAGACCGTTATGATAGCAATTTAAGACCCATTTCATGTCCATACTGGCAGGAAAGTACTAAGGATTAAGGTTGCAACTATAGACTATTTTAGTAATTGAGTATTCTACTGATTACCCCCCCCTCCTTTTTAAAGCAGCCCATCCAGGAAAAGAATAGGCATCCTTTCTTAACAGTGGCGTGTTACAAACAGTGTATGTAAGACTACTCTTGCATATTTAGGTAATTCAAAAATAGGACTGTGGTTGACCTATTTGCACATTGTCATTTAACTTTTGCTGCTTGACATCAGGGAGTAAAGGAGGATGATTATGAAACTGACATTAGCCACAACGAGGTGCAGATTTTGCATTCAATACTTTCCCACAGTGCGACTATAGGCTGAGACAACTATTAGGCATTTTGAGTGAACTATTCTTATTCCTTAGTCCATCCACTCATGGAAAAAAAAAAAAACATTGCAAATAGTCTGTGGGGCTGTAGTTTCTTTTGTAAACAGTCTCTTGGAATAGCTGATCTGCAAAAGCTAAGATCATAGGAGATTTAGAAGTGGGTATACTCAATGCAGACTGAAAAAGAAGTGAGTATGGTCCGTATACCTGTGTATACCTTGCACTGCACCACTGAAAGCAGTTCTAAACAAAAGAGAAATTAAGACATGTCCCTTCCATTAACAATTCATTTTATTGTTTTTTTAAAAAAAATCAAAATTAAAAAAAAAAAGAAATTGCAATATCTGTCTGTGCTGAAGCTGTCCATGGAACAACTCTGCGATTTCCTGAAAGAAGGTGTAATTAATTGCTACATGTATTGCTGGGCCTAAAAAAATATTGGGTTCATAAGACTTACAAATTTACATTTCTCAATCCATACAAAACGCAGCCGCCTGCCTTCTGACTGGAAAGAAACGGCGTGATCACATCAGTCCCATCCTTGCATATTTGCACTGGTTACCAGTAAATTTTAGGATCCAGTTCAAGATTTTATTAATTGTTTTTAAGTGTTTGAATGGTCTGGCACCGTCTTATTTATCTGAGCTTTTACAGCCCCACAGTACTCCCAGAGCACTTCGGTCATCAAACCAGCTGCTCTTGGCAGTACCACGGTCCACACTCTGTACTCGAGGGGACCGAGCCTTCTCAGTGGCGGCCCCAAAGCTGTGGAACAGCTGACCTTTCCACGTTAGAGCTGCACAGTCTGCTGATCACTTTAAAACATTATTGAAAACCTACTTTTTCTCTTTGGCGTTCAGTCCCAGCTCGGCAAGAATCCTTGGCCTTTTTATATACTTTTTAATCTTTTATTTTTCCTTTCATGCTAACTCTGTTTTAATTGAGCTTTTATTATTCTTTGATTGTTTTTTGCTTATTATTGTATTTGTGTGTTACTATTATATTTGTGTGTGACTACAGTATACTTTGATAACTGTACAGCACTTTGGTCAACTGAGGTTGTTTTTAAATGCGCTTTATAAATAAACTTTGACTTGACTTGACTGCAGAAACAGCAGTCAGTATATATAAAGACCTGTACAAACTCACAGTCCAATATAAAATTCCTAATGTAGAAAGGTTTATTTAGGATTTCCAAAAGCCAAAGAAAAAGGGGGGGTCTTAAGCTGAGATTTGAATGCTTCAATAAAGGAAGCAGATCTAATGTGGTGGGGTCAATTGTTCCGCAATTTGGGGCCTGCAACAGAAAAAGCATGGTCACCCTTGAACCTCTGCTGAGCTCAAGGAATGACCAGAGGGGACTGATCAGAGGACTTGAGTGGTCTTGGTGAAGTGTAGGAAGTTAAAAGATCAGATAGATAGAAGGAGGCCAAGTAATGGAGTGCTTTAAAAACACATGATAAAATTTCAAAATGAACTCTAAAATTGACAGGGAGCCAGTGGTGGGAGACAAGTATGAGGGAGGTATGCTCACGATTGCAGAAACCAGTGAAAACCTTGCAGCAGTGTTCAGCACATGCTGTGGAAGTGAGAGGGAGGACTGGCTTACTCCTGTATATCATGTATAGCGAATTGCAGTGGTCGAGGCGGGAGGTGATAAAAGCATGGATTGCTCTCTCACAGTCCTCAAAAGATAAAAATGGTTTTATTTTAGCTTGGGCTCGTAATTGGAAAAAGCTGCCTCTCACCACAGAATTTATTTATTCATCAAATTTTAAAGGCAGGGTTGAAGAACACCGCAAGGTTTTTTACCTGTGGGTTTACACAGCAACAAGAACTTTTGGGACAGCCAGTCTTAAATGTCATAAAAACAGTCAAGCAGAGGTTGCAGGGACTGATGGGAATAGCTTTTTAGCGGGACATATATTTGCGTATCATTAGGTAAGGAATGGAAAGAGATGACGTGTTTCCTAATGAGGTATATGCTCTCCAGCGGGAGCATGTACAGGGAAAAAAGAAGATTTGCAAGAACTGAGCCCTGGGGGACCCCACAGGTAAGGGGGGCCGAGGAGGACGAGGCATTCCCAATGCTGACCAAAAAACTTCTATTTTCAAGGTATGACTTAAACCACTGTTAAGCTGTTCCTTGTATCCCAATTGATTGCTCAAGGTCTATTTATAAGCAGTTGATGGTCTACCGTATCAAATGCTGTGCTAAGATCTAAAAGTATTTAAAATGACACAATCCCCATTGTCTGCTGCTAAAAGTAAATATTTAGGAACTTTAAAAAGGCTGATTCAGTGCTGTGGTGCTTAACCAGATTGAAACTAGTAGCTCAGGAGCTCATTTAGCCTTGCAGCTGGGAACCATTTTAGCTGACTCTGCAAAGCAAGATGCCTGAAATCATTCTTTTACATTTTTGTGAGTGATGCCATTAATTATAACAATATAAAATAATCAAAAACAAAATATCGGTTTCCAAGTCAGGGAAGCACTACTGGGGCTGAGTATTGCTTAGGATTTTATCTTTATTTTATGAATACTCCTCTGTGCCTTGATTTTTATCAAAAATTGTCTGGTTTATTTTTCTATTACAAAAAGTTGGGATTTTTTGTTTATTTTAAAGAATGAATTTATTAAAGGAATGGAATTGATTTTTATCATAAATTAGTTCCAGAAGGCCTTAAATAGACCATGTGATGGAATTCACAATGAGCATCAGCCAGTATTGTCTCTAACGATCTGTGAACAAACACTAAAATCCTAATCAAGTAACAATAAGAAGTTTGTGACAATAAGAAGAACCCACACACCAGCAAGGGCTAGACTTGGGCGGCACTTAAGGATGCGTCACCCTTGTGACATTTAACGTGTCCTGGTTACAGATGAAGTAAAAGATGCTTCCAGTTTTTGCTGGGGAAGGTAGGAGCATCCACAGCAGCAGTGTATCCTCAAAGAGTAACACTTTCCAACTGCAAAAGAGGGCATATAGACCAAACATCAATTTACCATATGACAGTCTCCAATATCACACATTGAGCTAGAAAAGTAAAACAAAAAAACAGAAAATAATTGTGATTAAATTATAACTGAATATTCCTTGTTATTGTGTGCAATAGTGGTTTAATATCTGCAATAGCCAGATATTAAACCACATGCACTACAACACAGAATAAGCACCAGCAGAATGTGGTTAAGTCTTGTTGGACCATTCACAGATTTTTTCCATTAGAGTGCAACAATACCCATCTGCTCATCAGGTGGTCAGATTCATGCAGCTACTTTCTGTAATCAGCACCAACCCACAGTGTCCTCTCCTTAGACACTAAAGGCAATTAGCTTAAAAATGATTACTTGACATTTAACTCCGCACCCCCACACCCTTTCTACGAGCCAGTGAATTGCTGACATTTGAAGCAGACTCAGGTGCCTGAAGGCTAACATTTTACTCAGACAAAGCTTGCATCGAGGTCCTAAACCTTGCTGCCAACTGTTGCTACACTTTCTACAGTGTGATTTGAGGGGTCAGAGGTCACTTTGGCTCCACAAATGCACTACTGGAGCTGAGTTTAAAGTTCAACCATCAAAATAAATGAGACAAGGCAATGAAACTACGAAGGTGCACAGCCTTCGTGTAGACTCTTCTGTAAAAGCCAGTGGTCATAGCCTTCATGATTTTCATTTTAGCTGTGGATAACTATACAGACCTGTGAGACTGTGGTCTTCTCTGAAAGGTAAGGCAAATCTTGACCCCAACCCACAATTAAGTTGTTACATCACTGTAAAATGTTCAGTCTACACACAGTATCTAATACATAAAAATTATATGAATGTCTGAGGCAGGTCTACGAAACGAAATTCTGTTTTTGTTAAAACTGTTCTAAAAAGGTGTTGAGTAATCCTAACAGTAATTCTGGAGGCTGTAGATTGTGATGTTCTCATTGCACACGTTGACACAATAATATAACTAAAAAATAATGTTCCGTTAACTTACAATATCAGTTATCCTTGATTATCCACTATTTATATCAACTTCATATCATGGACATTGTAATGTACTTAATTGAGTTACACTCTATACACTCTACCTTCCTGTCAGCACTGGGCTTAAGTCATCATGGCTGCTGTCTAAGTCACAAGGTCTGGTTAAACCTTGTTAAACTTACCTTCTCTACAGTTTGGGTTGTCTACTGATAGATAATGCTCCAAAATAAGAAAACACAGAGGCTCCATCATCATAACCAGGACAATGTTTGCCTCACATCCAGACCTACCTGCAGTGTATTACACATTCACTTTATTTTATACTTTATACTCACTTAAAATAGCTTTTAGTTCCAATATAATCCTTTTACAGTTTTGGGATGTTGGTATGTTCTGACTCTTGCCCCTATCACCAGCCTGAGGAAAAAATATATATATTTCACGACTCTTACTATATTATTAATGTAAAAAGGTAATCTCTGCAGTGCTGGCCTGTTGCTACTGCCTCGTTTTACAGTTTAATCCAAATTTGGTGAGCTGCATCTCTCTCGATCAGAGAGAAAAGATAACTCAGATAACTGAAACCATGATTAAATATGCACTTTGTCTCCGATACTCCTTGATCTTTAATTGTACTTTTGTGTACTGTATTCTATGCAGTGTCCCGTCTCTTATCTGGACTGAGTTTGATGTTTGAATGAATGAATGAATAATGGATTACATAAAAGTCCATTATCACCAGATAAATGCCCTGTTCATGTGGCAATGATATTATAAGATAGAGTCAGTCTTAGGAAGGGTCTTGTGCTCAGAATGTCATGCAGCAGTCAATAAAAGTCCTTCAAACTGGAGTCTTTATGTGTGGGGGCTTCAACTCTGCCAGATATTGTGTAGCACTCATCCCACCAGGTATTGGGGTGCCCATTTCTTTTTATTATCTTTGCAGTGATATTTAAAGCCTGTTGACTTATGTATTCAGCAAGCAATTTTTGCTTGCTGCCCTCCCTGTATTTGGCAGCTGCATCTGTTTCTTGTAGCCCAGATTATGAAGTGCCATCGAAGAGTTCTGACGCTGTTGTCGGTGCATATGAAAGGAGTGCTGCACAGAAATTTGCATTTAACCATGGCAAGCAATGACTTTCAAAAGACAGCATGTCAAGTTACATTGCTTGATCAGTATCAGCACCCGTGTACAACCTATTTTTGTGACCACTGGTATGTGCACATTTGCGATTTCCTGATTCCCGAGCAGAAGCAGCATTGTATTACAATCTCCAAATTGAAGATTAGTGCGTTAGGTCAGAAGCTCAACCAAGAGCATGCTGGTGAATTCGTCCCCCAGGGTCAGACTATTACAGTGCAACCACACTTGGCCCACTTGTCCCGTACCGCGCCACAGCTACATCATTGTTGTTGCCTTTCTTTGAGTTGAGAAAAAAAAGGAAAGAAAGAAAATAAAAGTCCAACATACTTATTTCAGTTTAAAGTACACCACATATAAATAACTGTGTTTTTGTCCGTATATACACCCATTCATAGCAGTTTACTGAATTGCAGAAAGACCTGTATCAAAATGAAAGTGTCAGTTCTTAATTATACATAATTATTCATTAAATTTAGTTGATATCTATCCCACTCTAAGAACTTCCATAGAGCAGGACTGAGTTTCCATATAGATGGAACAAATTGAATGAGCTATATGAGGCAAATCAAAAGTGGATTCTACTTTAGGAAAATTCAGCCACAAACATTTGCTTCACCTGTTGTTCTGTCTTTCTCAACATATCTCAGAATCCATAAGTGAAAACTTTGTGGGCTTATACAGTATGATTATTTTTTCTGTAAAATTGTTCTAAGTAAAAGATTAATTAAGAAGAAAAGAAATGGCACCTAAAAAGTACAGAATAACTATCAAGAGTCATGCTCTAGTGTCTTCGAAAAGGTTTTATTTTAGTGATGATCATTAGTAAGTCTATAGTTAACAGAGGTCAACAGTGAAGCCAAGACCTGTCCCTAAAGTTTCTGCTTTCAGCTTTTAGTAAAGATAAAATTACAGTTTCACAGCTAACTATACAAAAACACAAAAGGATATTTATTTTTAATTATAAATTTATACCAGTATGTATTCTTTATACAAAAAACATACAGATTTATTATCTCTAAAAACAATATTGGATCTGCACTATACACAAGGCAGGTTCAGATTTTTATTTCATTATGTAGCTTCCCAGTAGTGTTTCTTATGTATAAAAATTTAAACATTCAAGTTTTGGTTGGAGTACTTTTGTTTTGGCATCAAAATGCTTTTTTCTCACCCTTTCCTAAAAATCTTTTTCCCATGAGACCTGATGTAGGTTTCTGCATGATGATGTTGCTTTTCATAAACCCCATAGTTTGCCTAATGTGCCTCCTCTCGTTGCGACTAAGAGCTCCGGACTTACACACGCACACACACATACTGTACATTCATAGCAGACAACAGGCCACAGCGGACAGAATGAAACACGCGCTTCGGCTGAATTCACAAAATTCTGCAAATGGTTGTTTTTGGGGTTTAGAACGTAACCGCTGTGAAACAATCAGAAAATGACCTGTTATTTCTCTGAGTCACTGCTTTGTTTGTGCTGACACTGCTCCCTCTTCATTCACTCTCTAGCTTGTTCACAACTGTGGCTCTCTCTGTCCCTCTCTGTCTCCCTGGTTGAGCTGGAGAGAAGTACCAACTTTGAACAGTGCTTTTACAAACAGTGAATGAGGAATCCTGCATAATTTGCCATTAAATAGAGATTTAATTAGAATCAAATAGCATCGATTTTCAACCCCCAAGCTCAAATCCTACAAGCTATCACTTTTGTCATTTTCCATGCTTACACTGTCAACTTTTGCCTGTGGGTTGAGGGAATGCATCAGTGTTGTAATCGTCTATCATGGAAAATATTATCATCTGGGGAGGCTGAAGTCAGACAATCAAATTATAATTGTCTGTTGTGTCATTTCCATTCAGCCACAGGCGAGGCTGAAAATTTCTGCGTGTCTTGCAGCAACTATAGTGAGTAACGTGAAATATTTACATTATTTCCAATTACACAAAAATTTGGGCAGCTACATAAATTCTACATAATGTACACTTACACACTATGTCTGAATGATCTGCACAAAAAATTTATTAAAAGGGAACATGTATGGACCAGAAAAAAAAAGCTTCTTTCCAAGCTTGAGTACTGATGTGTCTTCAATGAGAAGGATTAAGATAAAAAAGGAGAGATGCAGGTGAGCAGAATGTGGATGCAATTAAGGGAGTAAGGATGTACTAAGGTGGATAGCTCAGTTATCGTCATGTGACCTCAGCAAGGAATTTTGGTCACATGTTAACAGTTCTAAAATGGGAGGGGTTTGTTAACTCAATTTAGTAACATTGCATTTATATGATGTAATGGCTCTTCAATAGTATTTTATCACATAATTAACTGCAGTGTTTCACACAGATGAGCTGCTTTGGGGTGGAGGATGGTCTGTGTGAGAATAATGGGACGGACTTGCAAAATGTATTTATCAGTTACTTTCTAATATCCGTACCACCCTTTGCATTAGAGCAAATGTTATAATTGATTTATTTAAAAAGAAAATATGTCACTTTTAAAGTTGGTTTGCCTGCTACTCCTGCTATTTCCTTCTTTTAGCAAATTAGTGTGAAGAACTCTGGGAGCAGATGTCAGAAGTTGAGTGTTCATTGTAACGTATACTTGTGTGTTAATTGCTTGCCAAACCAATCAGAGCACACATGAACAAGTTGCTTCCAAAGTTACCATGTGCCACACTGCAGACAAAGTGCGCATTTAATTGGCTCTTTTTTTTTTTTTAAGTAGAGTTCAGCATGGTGCTCATTGACATGAAAAGCACCAGTGCTACATTACATCACTTCCTGCAAACTTCAGAGATAACAGTGAGGGCAAAACAGCACCACTGATCTGTTTTTACAGAATGATCTCAGATCTTTCCTCAGCTAAAAACACAAAAACAAAGAATCTGTGACCATGTTAGTGGATCATTCTCTATGGAGTTTGTTGGTTGCTGGTGTCAACTACATTTATCTTCACTAATCTCCCCTCTACTCCAGTTCTTGTGTGTTGATAAATTACAGTAGTGGCGTTCAAAATTTGTTGCTGCAGAATGAATATAGGAAAACAACTGCACTGTAACAGTGCAGAAACCCATTCTCTAAGAGGGAATCATGCAAGGACATCTCTTGACTTTAGTGCTTACTTTTTCTTAAATATTAAATTTAGTCCAGAAACAGGTTACAGTGTTATGCCTAAACTTTAACTTTGATTAAAATGCTCTTGCATAAAACTGAGGTTTTTGTCATGTTTAATATGTCAGCACTTCACATGCTAAATTTAATTCATTTCTAAGTGTTGGCAGGGCTCCAGACTCCAGATATTTTTTTTCACCAGAAGCAATGTTGCTCTCTACTGAAAATTTTACGCACACTACCACAAATTTTTGGAGCATCACTTTAGTTGACATGCAGTGAAACACATTCACATTTTGTTTCCATCTTAACTGTATTACTGATAAATGGACTGGTTAAACAAAACCAATAGCAAGAAATTCCAAAATTGATGTAG
>JAQFJA010000006.1:1913687-1924378 GCA_029874485.1 Naso brachycentron
GCATATACCTTTAAATCAAAATGAACCCAAATGCCCCATCATTCTGGTCAAAGTAATTTTCTACATCTTAGACAATTAGAATGGTGGGGTGCTATATATATATATATATATATGTATATATATATAAATTGATTGTCTCACTCACTCGTGCACAAAATACATTTCTAGGGCTGCCTTGCCTCCTGCGATCCAGCCAAAAATACATACAAAATGTATGAATGGTTCACCTTTTCCACTGTCCCGGGTTACTCTCCAGAATTCTGTTGTGAAGTTGCGCATTTATCCCTTTCCAAGACATATGGGAGGTCTTTTCTGGATTTGCTTGTTTATATCCAGGGAACAATGCAAGCTCAACTTCAGATGCAGAGCACCAATTACGACAACCACATAGAGATGACATGCTGATGATGGAATCCTCGCCCTTCTGCTGAAGTATTGGAAAGAGATGAGATGATGTGTTGAGGTTGACGCTAAGGTGGAAGGCGTGGGGCAAATGCTTTGATAAAGCTGTCTCCTGGAGTTTTGACTGAGTTACAGCAGCTGTTTTTCCCATTGGGGGGCTCAGACAGTCTCTCTGCTCAGCTTCGATCCATGAGGCAAGGGGCTGCTGCTGTTGAGGAGGGTCTGGAAATTCTGTCCGCTGGGCTTTCTTGCCTTTGCTGATCTGGATTACCTGGGGTTAGAGTAGGATATTAGAGAATAATTTTTTTTCATTGATGGAATAATAAATACAGTAACTTAATAGCCAACTGGCACACTCTAAGTATGGACTTATTTTTACCATTGCCACATTTAAAGACCGGTCCTGTGAATATTTTCAATTCCTCTGCATTCCTGAGAGGCATATTATTTTCAATGTATAGTTTGAGCTGTGTCTAATGGTGGAGCACAAAGCAGTAACTTTAAATTAAGGCCTACCCTTTTACACCACCACATCAGTGACAGACAAACATGAGATCTAAAAAGGGTTCACAATTCTTTCCCAAGTGTAAGAATGGCTGGTGCTCTTCTTTGCATGATCTCACCAAATTATTTAGCAAGAGGTCTATGAGCCTGTGTCTCATGCATCAAATGCAGCTGATTTTGCAAACACCAGCTCTGACCATTCCAGTGGAAAATATTCATACTCTTCTGCTTGGCAGCATTTGGGTGGCTGCTCAAGTGTTAAAAATAATTTTGATAATACGTAATAATTATGCTTCTCTGATCCTCTCATTGTTTGCTGTAATTCCTCTTCATATATGTATTTTTTTATTGTCTCTGGCAAATCCCACTGCAACAATGCACCAGTGATTGCGTCCAGAAAAGGAAAATAAAACTCAGGGTGACAGGGTGCCCTTACACAGCAGCAGGTACTTTGCCCTCGCTTGAACATAGGTAATTAAGCTTCCATATGATTCCAATACTGCAAGATAAACTAGATTTTACTAGACTTTTACACTACTGTTAAGGCTGACATGTCAATCAGTTGAAAATAAAACTGCTGTGTTTTTGGCCTACTTCAGGAACAAAGAGAAAGCAACACGCTGATATTGGAAGAAGAATTTGAAAACAAATTCTTTATATTCTTTATGTCTACACACAGGAAGTGCAGTCTTAAAGTCAAATAAAGCCTACCCAACTACACCTATTCAGGGGTATCAATATGACATACACTTCTATCAATGTCAGTCTTCTTCAATCACATCATATTACATCATCATCATCACTGTTTCATTTGTTCATAATCTTCCTGTTTGTGGCAGTGAAATATGTTCTGATAATACTGTGATAAAAATCATTTAGCTAACTTCAGCACTCCCCTCAGTGGCAGTGAACCATCAGACTGGATCAATGATATTGACAGGCTGAAGAATTTTTTCATTCAATGCTGCTAATTCTGTGAGTTTGAATGGGTGAAGGTCACAAGGAATGAGTGGATCCAGTTGTAACACATCCATCCAATAATCCAGCTAGTGTGTTTCTGATTACATCTGATAGATGCTACTATTGCTGCTGAGAAGAATTTAGGGATCTGTATGTCAAACCACCCAGACCTTATGCTGTTTCAATATGTAAGCTGTATGATCCTTTGTCTATGCACTTGAGAAATTATTGTGCTTTTGGTAATTAACTAAATCTTTTTGAGATTAAAGAGAGACATGTAGACATTAAGGTGTTGTTTCATATGATTAATGAGTGAAGAGCAATTGTTTGAGAATCAGGTGTCAGTGACTACCGTATGTCCAGCGGTGTACACACTCAAACACACAAACATTTTGCGTCTCTCACCTTTACCCATTCCCCCACCATTGCCTTTTGTCACCCATTATAAACATCCTAATCAGTTGGAGCAAATGATCATGCCTGTATTGCACTTTGAGCATGGTAAGCTGTGTAATATCTTTTCTACTAAATTGGGGGGCCCGTAATTGCTTCTCTGCAAGACGATGTCACAACAAAGTCTGGCAATTGCAGCTCGCTGTATTACCTCCTGTACCCAGGAAACATCTGCTTTTCACAATGAAGACTTCAAAGGATCTCTGGATCTTGACTTGCATTTAGCTGCTATTGTGGCCAGCCCAGGTAATCTTGATTAGGTGTTTAGACTGAGGCAGGGTACACAGTGGCAGAGAGCTCCCCAGAGCTTTGGACTAAAGCTATTAAAAGATTGTACATTATGTTCCCCTGGCTTTGAAGTAAGGGCCTGCAAGAGGAGAAGCGACTCTAAGGGGTGAGTGCAATAGCAGAAGATTGATCTGCTACTTCTGTCTTTATCAAAGGATGCCCAAGCTCCGTTGAAGCCAATCATTGCTACCGCCACTCTGCTACTTGGCTGGGCCAAACATTTGCTGCATTAGGAAATTGTGTACATTTAATAACACGTCTAATTATCACAAGTTGCCTTCAGAATGGCAGTTCTCCTCAAAAGACCAAAAGGGTTGTTTTAAACAGGCCTTGTCACAACTGGCTTGTCTGGACTCAGTGATTTGTTAAAATTGATGCAATGTTGTACACTGAGTGTTGCTATCTTTTGCAAGGATGCATAGATGGATGGTAAAAGCACAACAAGCTTTTCAATAAAATTTGTGTGGTTATCCTAGTCCTGAAATTTTTTTGTACATTTTGAACATCTCTCTCTCTCTCTCTGACCTTTAATATTACTCTTGCCAAGTTGCTAACTGAAGGTAGTACGCCTAGATAACAAATGTCTCATGAGGTACCTATTTAATCTTCAATACTTAATTTAGTGTGTGTGAAAATAAACAGCCCTGCCTCAACCCCAGAGGCCAGAGAAAAAAGACCACTCTGACAAAGAGACATCACAAGAAGATGCTGTCTAAATAACTAACTGGAAACTGTGACTGTGTGGAATCAATAGAATTTACTTGTGAATTTGATTTCAGTGAGCATTTCACAATTAAACCAAATTCACCATGAGCACTTGCTGTGTTACTTAAGTCATTCTCTTATTAAATAAATATCAAGTCCATACAAATCTCATATGTTAGTGTTACTTTAGCTTGGATTGTCCCTGTAGGCATTTGTGGTCATAATGCTGCAATGAACTGCAGTAGTTTATTTACTTTGTGTTACGGAAATTGTAATATGCTTTGTCTTACATTATACTGTTTGCACAACACACCCAATTCATAGATTAATCCATTAGTGAAACAAGATCAAGACTATATGTAAATTGGTGCCTCCTTCTTTTAAGCCCTATGTTCCCCATTAAGTAAGACACAGCTTTGGGAGGACAAGGCAATGGAAAACTAGTAAGCGAATTCAGAGGGAAAATGACAAAACACAAGGGTTCAGGAGAGGGAAAGGCTCTAGGTCTGTTTACCAATGCACAAAGCTAACGGCTCTTGACTATGTAAATGGTGATGATATGAGACATTGAAGAGGGCTGGGGCTCAGATGGGTGAACAAGGTTGGGGGTATTATAGCCAGCAAACAGTCTTGTGGCCCGACAAATGGGGAATGCGGGCCATCCCAACCAATTATGCCACTGTGCCAGGTGCAGGGATGTCTAAGAGCCTATTGGTAACCATGCGTCTCTGATGTTCTTGTTGTACACATCAACTCATAATAAGCCCTGCATAGCCAGACATGACTCTTTTCATATGGTGAAGGAGAAGGCAGATAAAAACAGCCATGCTCCTCTGCCAAATTAATTTTCCAGACTGGGTCAGAGCAAACATCATATTGTCTGAAATGTCAATAAAGACACATAGACACCAATAATATTACTAAATGAACATTAGCTTGGCTGATGCAGGGTGAAGGGATGAAGGGAAATAACACAAAAAACAAATGAGCAAACATTTATGGCAAATATTCTGCTCATAATAAAAATCCAAATTTAAGCAACTGAACAGTAAGTGTCTTCGAAATAATATGAAACTTTAAAGAGTAAATTAGGTGACACCTGGCTACTTTTCTTATCACCTGACTTGACAGTAAACACAGATGTTACAAACATATGAAGAGATAGCAATTTGTGGTGCATATGTAATAACAAGCACCAGAACTGGCCTCCGTGTTGAAAGCATCTTAATACCAACAAAAACTTAAGTGTAAAACTGTCCTCAGTCAAACCTAACCTAAGCTTAATTCACTGAAGTGTAACAATAGCTCAGCTGCTCAAGAGTCTTTATCAACACTAGTGCAGCTCCTGGTGTCTGTTTCTGTAACTGCAACCTGAGCCATGCCAAAGAGTGACAATAACAGAGCAGTTTGTTGTCAGATTTCAAGGATCAAATTCTCATTTTGTGATTCTAAACATACACAGATGCTATTGGTTGAGCAAACACAAAATTTTATACAAACCTTATTTCTGTTATGAGGCATGTCCTGCTTAAGTGCATGCACCATCACATATGAGTCACATTTTGATGTGTTGCATCCAAGGGTTATTTTGTTACGTTCCACTATGTTCTCTGTGAGTCTTTCTGGTTTTTTGTTTGATAAAACCGTAGGTATAGAAAATGCTGATGTACTTATATCCCGTGCTTGAGTGGGTCTAACTTGTGTGTTTCTCAGTTGTCCCTTAAGTTCTTGGCTGTTCGTAGCATGAACTACATCCTCTGCCAGCTCAGGAGACCCATTGATATTTTCACCAGCACTGTCACAGCTATTTTCATGCATCTTTCTGAATCCTCTCTGTAAAGTTTTGTCACTTTCATTTTTAGTGAAAATGCTGGACGACCTTGAAAGATCAGCCTCAGGTGATCTAAGGTGTGGCACATGGTTGTGGCAGTGGGGAGATGATACTGAGCCGTTCTGATAATCTTCTGGGTGTAGGTGGTATGGCAGGTCTGACAGATTATCAGCCATATGAGGAGTCAGACCAACAGCTGGGCTTGTGCTGACAATGTATCTGTATCCTCCTTTCATTACCAGTTCCTGCTCGTTGCCACACTGACTAGATTTCTCTTTGGGGACTTGGTAATATTCCTTGACAGAAATTTGTGGACTCTCATTGAAGGAGCCAGATCCCTTCAAGTTAGTCCTCAAGTTGTGGTCAAAGCGCAGGTCAGAATTGGCATCATCAGAGAGCAGCTGGCTGTGCAGTTAAAGAAAGAGAAACACAATTAATGTTTGTTCGGTAAAACGAGCCTGAGACTAAGATTTGCATCATTAAATTATAGCTCTATTTGAGCTAAAAAAAAAAAAAAAAAAGAAAAAAAAAAAGAGGGACCTTTTGTGAGGAGTTAGCATGTTCTACCTGTGTCTTCATGGGTTCTCTCCAGTCGCTCTGGCTTCCTCTCACAGTAAAAGACATGCAGTTTAACTTGTTACTCTCAATTGCCAGTAAGTGTGAATGTAAGTGTGAGTGGTTGTTTCTATTTGTCAGCCCTGTGATGAACTAGCGACCTGTCAAGGATGCACCTCACCTCACCCAATGTCAGCAGTGCTTCGCTACCCCCATGACCCTCCAAAGGATAAGCAGTTATGGACGTAATCATCAAAGAATATGTCGAAATATGTATGGTAGAGTCATAATCATTTTATTAGTAACTGTTTTAATGGTTGGTAAGCGGCTTTAGAAATTAAATTTCCATATCCAAAAGGGGTTTAACAGACACCTGAAAGTCGCATACGGCTGTAGTGAGAGGTCAAAGGAACAAGAGGCATTACACCATTATTAAAATGATGATTTTCTCAAACAATGAGGGCTAGGCCTTATCAGAGACTTCTGAAATGGAAACAGAAGAGAGGGATTATGAGCCTGTATTTACCGATAATTTTCGTATTTTCACCTCCAGGCTCACTAATGAGAGTGTATTTGAGAGCTACTAGCGGGGGAATGGTTCACAAACGGTAATTTTCAGCTTATGAAATGGCTTGAAAATTGCAGGCTAAAATGCTCTTTCTGATGGTGATGAAAAGATCTCATTAAAATAAATAGCAGAGAGCCTCTTTGTTGTGCTTACTGGCAGGACGAGGGGAGCCTAATTCTCCTGCCAGGATGTTGTGCATCAGGGGGGAGGGTTGCCTAGGTGTAGGGCCCTTCACTTCGATGAGGCCAAAAGGGTAAGGGATGTCTCTCTAATGACTTAGACTCAAACAAGTTGGAGAATGTATTACAGATAACATGCAGCTGGGCATCATGTCTCTGACACTGGCAAAGCACTACAGCCTTATTTTGAGTCCAAAATACAGACACCTAAATACAAAAGCCAGTGAGGTATATTGTGACAAACACTGAAAGGGAAAATAAAAAAATGGTCATATAGATGATAATCAAATATCATTTTGTAATATTTCGAGTGAGAGAGGTGTAAAATATAGTGAACAGGAATGAATGGAGTTGCTTAAATAGGAATTCTTTGCTTGAATGAGGAAAACCAACTGGGCTTCTAAACTAAACCATGGCAATGTGTGAAAAGGCCTACCCACTTTTAGGAGGCAGTAGAGAGGACTATGAGGATATGATGATGGAAATGAGACTGTTCAGACAGCCTTGGCTCTATGAAATGGAGCCTTTTGTGAGAATATGTCATGGTCATTTTTCTCTGAAACAATGTATTTTGGAAGCGGACCCACACTGGGTGGACATCAATCTGTACAGGTTAATGATGGGAAAATGGAGTATGCCCCTTTTCTATTTTGAAGGGAAATACTATCTGAGGGAAAGAGGAGAGAAAACAACGCTATGAATCGACATGAGTGCGTGAACAGATGTGATGTTTTGCCTCACCATAGCTGTCTTCCTCTGCTCCATCAAAAGAGAGGAAAGTGATTCAACAACGATCCTTGTTAATGGACCACGAGTGACCACTTATTGTGATCCACCCAAACAAAACAAAAATCTAATTCCCATCGAAAGAAAGGCGTTATTCTGAATGCACCTGAATTAGGCCATTCTCACACCAATGTACCATGTGCCTGCATTTTAATAAATACCTGACACCATTTAATTGTTAAGTGATGAATGAAGGCTATTTATCTTTAATCATCCATGTGCTGTTTAATAGTAAGGGGCCTGATTGATGTTTTATCAAAGTATCACTATTATCTGTTTAATTTTAATTAATATAGATTGTGAAATAGTGAAAGTGACAGCCCAGTTCAATAGGCAAATTAAACAAGGTCAGGCACAATCTCATTCTGGTGAGTTGCTTACATAATGCCACATGTTTATAGAATTACTGTGATACACGTGGCTGTACACATTTTGTTACCAATCAGCTTTATTTATTTATTCAGTTATTTATTTTTTACAGCAAGGTCTATACCCCACTCAATTCTATAACCATGCACCATGACAGTGAATGATAATCAATACATAACAAATAGCCTTTTTGATAACTTTTTTCACCAAGAAATAAAGACTGCAGAATTTATCAATTGTGCCACTAAAATCAGTTACTGCCATCTACTGGCCGAACTGCATAACTCCACATCAAAAATACTCAGATGTATTTGAGGGCCAAGTCTGGTGACAACAGATCAACTGATCAATCAAAGGCCAAAAATTACAAGAATAGTTTGTATATCCAGAGCCTAATAAAGCTCATTCCTCTGTGCAATAGAGTTCCATGTTCTTGCTCATTAATGGGCCACTCTGTTGTACTGGGTGTCAAACATTTGCTTGTTTTGTGTTCTTACATGTCTGGATTTGCTGCTTTACCTTGATATTTATGATACAGATATCAAAGTAAAGCAGTAAATATGTAAATGAAGAGTCAGTGTGTATGACTGTTAGTTAAATAAAGAGGCAATTAGAAGATGTCACACTGGGCACCAGAAATTGTAATGAGCCTTTTCAATAGACTGGATGATTAATCACTAAATAATAAAAACATTTTGAAAATTAATCAATTATGATAATTATTTTTAGTTGCAGTCCTACCATTAACACCTGCATTGTAGTTTATTTTGACTCAGTCCCACATACACCACCCTGCTGCATGATATACCCACTACTAATTTATCAACAAATACACTTTTTACTCCTCTTAATAATATTTGCTTAAAACTGCAGTACCCGGCAGTACTTAACATTTTCTAAAAATAAAGTATACATTTGACACATTTTTAAAAGGTCATGTCTGCATTAGGAGCTTGGAGCTGAGCGATGCAGACAGGGTAGAGAAGTCAAAAAACTAGCACGTGTTTTTGTATTTTAAAGGAATTTGTTCATGGTGCTAAATATAGAGAATATCATTAGCCCTGTCATTTTACAACAACCTAAACCCTTTTTTTTTCTCCTATCTGGTTTGAGTACTAACTTTTCCACAGAGATATAGAGGCGTTCTCAGAGTGTGCTCAATACAGCCTGATACCATTGTTAGGACTTAAATCATGTGTTGGGTGTTTTTATGCTTTGATGCTACTTCTCTTTAACACCAAATGAGTTCCTAGCCTGTCTGATGACAGATCTTCCAAAGATGGTCTGGAAAGGAATATCTGCCCTCCAAACCTTCTTTTCAGGATCTGTCATCCGACGGCAGACAAAATTCTTGCAGACCCCTCACACGTCCCATACTGATTATGAATTACTACGATCACACAGACGTTACAGAGCCAGCAAATTCAAGAGCAGTCGTTTTAAGCTCTCATTTCCCCCTACATCGATTACTTTACTCAATAAACAATCATCCTACCCTTACTTATGTTAGAGCTTGCCTCTAGCAAAGGGTCAATGTCATATCCAACTCCTGCACCTTGCCCTTGCACTACAACTATGGTTTGTCTTTTATTAATAGATTTTAGGTGCTGTAGGCATATCTTATTTATTTGCCATTTTCAATATTTCCTTGTGCTCTTCTGGTGCAGCACACTACTTCAATGTGTTTTGTGTTTACTGTCTACTTTTACTTCTGCAGTTAGTACTGTGCCTGTACAGGTCATTGCATACTACTATATGATGTTCTCACTGTATGACATGTGTAGTGTTTTTTTAATTGTACTTTACTATTGTATGCTATGCTATGTATTGTGGTGTTATTACAGCTTTACTGTAACACTATTGCCTGAGACAAAGGTCCCTTTGGGAAAATAAAGTATATCTAATCTATTCTAATCTAATCTAATCTAATCTATTTGACAGTCTAATGGAATTTTTGTAACCTACCTTGTTTCTTCTCTTCTATCTGTCAGTATCTCCTGTAACAGGGTGGAGTTCTTCTTGGCATGTGGGTGTGCTACATCCTCCAGGCTATCATAAACCTGAAGATCTTCAGATTGATCATAATTTGCACCTTCATCCTCTCCATCCTGATGCTTTAAGCTGTCAGCTTTCTCCTGCTGAAGCATTAAATATTTGTCTTGATTGATACACATTTGTAGCTGCACCTTTTTCTGGGTCAAGCTCTCTGTGTCGGACTTCATGGAGTCCCACTCACTGGCATGAACTGATGGTCTCGGAGAAGAGTGCTTCTCTTGCTCAGTCTTTAACACTTGCCACATCCTTTTATGTTTGAGTCCTTCATCCATGTTTATGTTGTTGGAGTAGAGTCTGCTTCATGA
Source organism: Naso brachycentron (assembly GCA_029874485.1). Taxonomy (NCBI): domain Eukaryota; kingdom Metazoa; phylum Chordata; class Actinopteri; order Acanthuriformes; family Acanthuridae; genus Naso; species Naso brachycentron. The sequence goes on from JAQFJA010000006.1 coordinate 1,923,648, forward strand.
AGATGATGATCTACTTGATAACTTACAAACACTGCAACAAACAAACAAAAAGACAGCTTTATGCACAAGATGAACAGCAGACTGCAAGAGTGGAAGTGTTTTAAGCATTCATGTAATTATTTCATGGCTTTTAACTTATTTTTATCTGGGTAAAGAACAGGTTTTTGATCTGAAGCATCTTAAACTGTATTTTAGACTCTTTTCTCACAACCTTGAGACAAAAGTCAGAAATAACCCAAGTTCACAATGCACAATGCACTTCAACTAGTCACTGAATGCCTGTTTCAGCGTCTTCTTGAGCATGATAACAATAGCAGCCTTTTGACCCATTTTTATATGCAGTATAATTTGGTTTAGTTTATTAAATGTATTTACAAGAGGAACCACGCACAAAATATTACAATTTCTAAAAGAGGAAATATGCAGATTTTGTTACTAGCAAATTTGGATCTGCAGTACCTGGATAAGTGAAAGAAAACAATATAACAAGCCAACAATCTCGGCTACGAATGGACCAAGAGCCTATTAATACCCACAGGCAAGACACACACACACACACACACACACACACACACACGCAAAGTAAAACACTTCATAAAAATAATAACATAAACAGTACATAAACACAGCAGATATATCAATACATAAATATATCAACAGTTAAAAATGCAGGTTGTTAAAATGTAAGATTAAAGCTAAAAACAGGCCTGCTGTTGATTTAAGAGTCCCTT
>JAQFJA010000006.1:1924478-1935443 GCA_029874485.1 Naso brachycentron
AAAACAAGAAAAAAGTAAACCTTAAAAAGACATATATATATAGCAGACAAAACAAGCAACATCACAACAAAGAGAAAAAGTGAAATAAAATGAAACACAGGATAAAGAACAAAGTGAAAGGAAAGGACCACAAGGGGGAGGGCAATTTTTTTTTTTTTTACCAAAATCAATGAAGCAGTTGGTGTACTTTTGTTGACCTTATCATTTTGTTAACAGTTGCATTGGAAATGAAGTTTCACACAGATTACGTTTAGTACCTACAACTACAACCATACATGTATTAATACATTCATGTCCACAGTGGAATGGCAGCTCCCAAGTAGCTTGATACATTTTGGTTAGCTTGAAATTTTGCCAGTGTGATAATCAACCAAAAGGTACCAGCAGACATCGGGAAAAGGAAAAAAAATTACCAGCATATATCAGGAACTGTGATTACTATCAAACTTTTAAAACAAAAATCAAACATTTGTAAAGTCAAACCAGTCATGTACTCATAATAGGCCAGTCTCCTACGATCCAAGTTCCTGGAGGCCTCTGGCGCATCTTACATTTTAACCAGCTTATTGTTTGAATGTCTGTTACTTATGTTACACATCTATTTTGTGTGTAAAACTGTAAGTGAGCTTTTGTGTGTTGTGCTGTCCTGTAATTTTAGAACTTGTTTTGTGTTATCTTTAAGTACCTGCCTTAAGACTACATTTGAAATTTAGCTATTGTGCTATTTCCAGCATATTTACATTGAGATGTACTGCTGATATGTGCACTGTCCTAATTCAAGACAAATTACACTCAACCAAAAGGAAGATGTGAACAGGCAGCAACTCATCCACCGATTCAGACCAAATTGACTGAACTGTGAAATCACTTTAATATTCTCTGTGCTGATGGTTTGAAGTTGTCTATAGGGAGTTTAAACAAGATCTAAATTAGTCTCAAGTCTATTTTGCAGTAGTCTGCACCATTGCAAAAAAAACGTCATTTTAACAACAGGCAAACAAGTTAGGACACCAAAAGACCAAACATCTGGAGCTGGGATGGTTAACGGCAACTGATGCCACCATCTAATTGAGTCATTTCCTCCCACCCGGTGGTTTGTTTTGAAATTGCATTGCATGACTTAGTACAAAAATATTATGCTCTCCTATAAATGTAGCTGGTATATCTCATGTTTGCAGCAGTCATAAAGAAAAAAACAAACTAAGACTGACATAGGGTTAGGAGATTATTTATTGTCAAGGCAATGACATCATACAAAACACTTTACCAAACAACTCAACAGTGCAAACTACAAGTTGTTCCCAGGTGTCGCAGACAATTCAATGTGATTCCTGAACCCAATTTTAATTCTTTAAATTACACTCTTCAGCTTGTTGTAACTTGTGCTACAAGAGGGTTACTTTCTTCCAAACGTTTCGGGAGTAGCAGCGAATCTGATGGAATGATTAATCAACCTCCTCAATTGTTGGTCCAGAGGATCCACCACCAGGAGCTGCACCACCAGCACCAGCAAAGCCACCAGGCATACCTTCTGGCATACCACCAGGCATACCACCAGCACTCTGGTACAGCTTAGTGATGATGGGGTTGCACACCTTCTCCAGCTCCTTTTGTTGATGCTCATATTCATCTTTCTCCGCAGTCTGGAAAACAAGGACAATGCATTGTTGTCATAAGACAAAACTGTTTTCCTGTCTACACTGGAGATGATTACCCTGAGGGGAGTTTCCAAAACACTATTTCAATGACCTAAACTGGGTACATGCGCCAATCACACACATTACCTGGTTTTTGTCCAGCCAGCTGATGACCTCGTTGCACTTGTCCAAAATCTTCTGCTTGTCGTCATCGCTGATCTTGCCAGCAAGTTTTTCATCCTCCACGGTTGACTTCATGTTAAAAGCGTATGACTCCAGGCCATTCTTAGCAGACACCTTGTCCCGCTGGACGTCATCTTCAGCCTTGTACTTCTCAGCTTCCTGAACCATACGTTCAATGTCCTCCTTACTGAGACGACCTGGGAGCAAATACCAAAATCAGAAATTGTGGCAAATTATGTTTGAGACTGCTCAAACAACTAAAAACTCACCTTTGTCATTGGTGATGGTGATCTTGTTCTCCTTGCCGGTGCTCTTGTCTACAGCAGAGACATTCATGATGCCGTTGGCATCAATATCAAATGTCACCTCGATCTGGGGTACACCACGAGGAGCAGGAGGAATGCCGGTCAACTCAAACTTGCCCAGCAGGTTGTTGTCCTTTGTCATAGCACGCTCGCCCTCATAAACCTGTTGAAAGTATTGCGTGGTTAGACAATTTTGACCCTATTTGTCTACAGTTCTGCAACATTTTTTCGCTCAGACATCCAAGGAAGGTTAGGCCATCTTTGGTCTTGCAACCTCTGGTGGAAACTACGAATGGCAGGAATTAACATCACTGCGAAAGTAAGACAGCTCTAACATAGTGTTAAATTTACCTGAATAAGCACTCCAGGCTGGTTGTCAGAGTAGGTGGTAAAGGTTTGGGTCTGCTTGGTAGGAATGGTGGTGTTACGCTTGATGAGGACAGTCATGACACCTCCAGCTGTTTCGATACCCAGAGACAGAGGAGTGACATCCAGAAGCAGCAAGTCCTGCACATTCTCAGACTTGTCACCGGACAGGATGGCTGCCTGAACAGCTGTTAGTAAGAGGGACTGATTAGACTCAGGAAAAACAGTACATTTTCTTTATAAACCATTACACACAAAAAAAAAAGTTACTTATGGAAATTATACCAGAGTTTCACTTGGCTCTTAAGAAGCCAAACACTTACCGGCTCCATAAGCCACAGCTTCATCTGGATTAATGCTTTTGTTGAGCTCTTTTCCATTGAAGAAATCTTGGAGCAGCTTCTGAATCTTAGGGATACGGGTGGAGCCACCGACCAATACAATGTCATGAATCTGCCCTTTATCCATCTTGGCATCACGGAGGGACTTCTCTACAGGGTCCAAAGTGCCTCGAAAGAGGTCAGCATTGAGCTCCTCAAAGCGAGCCCTGGTGATTGAGGTGTAAAAGTCAACTCCCTCATAAAGAGAGTCGATTTCAATACTGGCCTGGGTGCTGGAAGACAGGGTGCGCTTTGCCCTCTCACACGCTGTGCGCAGACGACGGACAGCTCTCTTGTTGTCACTGATGTCCTTCTTGTACTTGCGCTTGAACTCTGCAATGAAGTGGTTGACCATGCGGTTGTCGAAATCTTCCCCACCAAGATGAGTATCTCCTGCAGTGGACTTGACCTCAAAGATACCATCCTCAATGGTCAAGATGGACACATCGAAGGTGCCACCACCAAGATCAAAGATGAGAACATTTCTTTCAGACCCCACCTGAAATGGAAGTTAAAGCTATTTAATTATAATATCTCATGCTGTGATTACAGTGTCTAATTCTCATTAATGTATAATTAAAATCATCTGCTTTATGTACCTTCTTGTCCAACCCATAGGCAATGGCAGCTGCAGTTGGTTCATTGATGATACGCAAAACGTTCAGGCCAGAGATTGTGCCGGCATCCTTGGTAGCCTGACGCTGGGAGTCGTTGAAGTAGGCAGGTACCGTAATCACAGCATTGTTGACAGTCTTAAAAAGAAACATGCCAAAAAATTACCACAACTTACATCCAACTTAAGTAATTTTCAGTTTTTGCCCAGAACTATGTCAAAAGAAAAAAATATACGTATATACTTTTCCGAGGTAGGCTTCAGCAATCTCCTTCATCTTGGTCAGCACCATAGAAGAGATCTCTTCTGGGTAGAAGGTCTTGGTCTCACCCTTGTATTCAACTTGAACTTTGGGGCGGGTGTTGTCATTGATGACATTAAATGGCCAGTGTTTCATATCTGACTGCACAACGGTGTCGTCAAACCTGCGGCCAATCAGTCGTTTGGCATCTGTAAGAGACAATGGGTTTTTTTAAAATCAAAAGAAAGGATCTACTGTGAAAGGCTGCACCATTTTGAAAAAATGCCTAATTGCGATAATTTGCAGTGATGTTGCAATTGCAATATGATTTGCGATACTAGAAAAAATGATCATTTTTACATCAATATTCTTTTTTGTTGATAAATATATCAAAATGATTATGGTGTGATTTTTGCAGGAATCTGTACCAAACAAAGACGTTTTCTTCAGTCTAGAATATGATGTGTAGGCCAGGACGCCTCTGCAGCACAGCAATATTTGAATTAAATGGTATTTTGGGACACTTCACCCATAACAAACATTGAACCTCCCTGCGATTCAAAAATTGCAGGTCATTTCGATTCAATTTCGATTAATTGTGCAGGCCTTGACGGAAACATAAAATTCCTCCTTCAACTACTGATGACTGTGGTTGACCTTTGCCAAATACTTATTTTACTGAACAACTCTTGAACATATCAAAGTTCGTCAGGGAACAAAATCCCTTTATATGCAGTGTACAGGGCCATTTAGTTTAATGCTTAAGTTAGTTTGGCACATGAGTGGTGAGTAGAGCACTGCTGCTATGTGGGCACTTCAGCCTGTCTGTGTGTGAACTCGCTGCTGGAGAGGAGAGACAGGAGAAAACACATCTGGTATCATTTGTGCAGTTCAAGTATTCAGTATCCATATGTAGTAAAAAATAAGATTTTTTGACAACGCTATTACAATGACAGTTTAGGGGATGGAGGAAGCTGTTCTATAAATTCCTGCAGGAGACCTTGGATGAGAGTGTCACATGCAACACTGTAATAAACACTTGTGGTCCTGCTTTAGTAGACTGACCACTGACCACCTAGACAGAATGTGGTGCTGAGGAGAGACGGGTACAAACCAGCTCACTGGTGAAAAACACTGATTTTTTTTCAGTCTTATCATTCTTGCATCAAATTTATAGGTTCAAAATCTTGATCCAGTTTATGATAATGCAAGTCTGTGGACTTTGTAGGTGCCCATCTAAATAACATGTTGTCAATTTTTTGCAGACAAGTGTGAGGAAAAAAAAAAAAAGGCCAATGTATCACTATTCAATTGCCAAAATTACAACCTTACCGAAGACTGTGTTGGTGGGATTCATAGCGACCTGATTCTTGGCTGCATCTCCAATGAGTCTCTCACTATCTGTGAAGGCCACATAGCTGGGTGTGGTCCTGTTGCCCTGATCATTGGCAATGATTTCAACTTTGCCATGCTGGAACACACCAACACAGGAGTAGGTGGTCCCAAGATCGATACCAACTGCTGGTCCCTTTGACATGTTTCCTACAGGAATAAAAGGTCAAAAGTTCTGTTAATCTCATTTCTTCAGTGTGACTTTACCTTGCACTGCAAAGCTTGTACCATTTTACGACAATGACATGGACACCAGTTTCAGGGCTAGAGTTTTATGTACCAATTGGAAGAAAAAAAAAAACTCAAAACTACATCAAAGAGAAATAACAGTACTTCACAATTGATGTTTAAGAAATTCTAGACAAGCAATGTAGATACCCAGTGGATAAGACATTCTAGCACAGAGCATAATGAATTACAAAAAAAAGTAATGTAAAGTGATGTACAATATTGTTCATAATTCGAACTTCTACACTTAAAACAAATGCTCCATAGTTTATATAAATATTTTGCGCAATACATATAATGGCTAACAAGGCTACAAATTAGCAACATGGCGCTACCTTAAGTCGGGTGACAATGACAAGTCAAATGTAATTTAACGTAACCACACACCGCCACAGTTAAGATCGGAAAAGAGGGCAACTATAACCTCCGCATAAACGCAAAAAAAAATCATCCAAAACATTACCTAGTTAATCGTAAAACAGTTACATGAAAAACTGCAAGCCCGTCTATCACAGTTCAATCGTAGCGCATTGCATTAAGGCTTTTGTTCTAAGAATAAATCACCGGAAGTCTGTTCAATCCGGTCAGCTTGACACTGCTGTTCGAGAACATTCTCGAACAGTCTCAGAATCCCCACCCCCACTTTTGCTAAGTAGCGTTGGTCAATGCAAATGACTACAGCCCTATTATGAATGCGGATTCCGATATTCTACATTGTTTCGGTAATTACGCCATTGCAATTCGTCACCCGTGCTTTGAAATTAAAAGTATAGTGTGTAATAACAACACTGAGTGAGGAAGATACCATGGATAACGTATTCAACCCACTGAAGCAAGCAACGACAGATCGGGGTTGTTTCGCAAAAACTTAGCTACGTTACATATTACTTAAAAATAGCAAAGAATTACTCACCGAATTATTGACCCAGGGATGACTTTTGCTTTATGGCTACAATGGACAGCGGTGAACGCACCTTGTTCTTGCCGGTACGAGGAGGGAAAGAAGGAATGACGGTTATCACGGCTTTATATATGACCGGCAAAGCAGCCAATCGGACGTCGACTTGGTCCTCAGCAGTCCACCAATGAAGCTTCGTATCTTTGATGACGGTGATGACCAACCAGCCTACTTCCTGCTTCACTATCTGAATCACATAGTCATTGTATGACCGCATGGTTCTAGAAAATGGCTTTGTCTGGAAAGACAAGATATGTTTAGGCAAGCTACCATTTTAGATCAGGATTTATATCTCAATGAGATTTTTAAGTTTACGGTGAAGAACAGATTGACCTTATATTCTCTTTCTATTTCAGTTTTATGCATTTATTTGTTGTCTGTGTTTGCAAAGATTGTAGCCTAATGGCATGGTAGGGACATGTCATTCCGTGTGTCTGCAAAGCTACATGTACAGTATTTGTGGCCTAGAGGCATGGTAGGGTACTTCAGTTCATTTGGTTTTTGTGTCGACAAAGCTACAGTATTTGTGGCTGAAGGGCATGGCAGGATGCATGTAGGCCTATACTAACTTCATGACTAACATTGATATGAAAATGATAAGCTACTCTAAGATGCCTCATGCCACCTTATGGAAAAAGTCACAAAAATTAGGATAGGTACTATCAGAAAGATCATCATTTGGAATGATATTTCCTAAAAACATCTCTTATTCATTCATGTTTAAAAAAAATATGCAATATGTTCTAGCAAAAATATAATTTATTGGTACATGTTCCAAAATATACACAGTATTAGAGTACAGGGTACAGTAAAACACATTTTCCTTTCTGTAAACATACACTGAATTTCTTACAATGGCAAAAAAAAAATCTAATCTGTAAGCATGATAACTATGCTGTTTACATTGCTGACATACATGCAGTCTTATACAGATTGTTATAGCTCTGTCTCCTTTATGTCACATTTGGCTGAAGTTGGTTGGGGCTTTTGAAGTTGAGATGCCTGCTCTTTGTTAACACTCTCTATTGCCGCCATTGCAGCTGTGTTTATCACTGAGGTTATCTTCAGTGGTTCTTCATTAACATACTGTGTGAATGCCGTGTTGGAAAGCCCTGTGAGAAAAAAAAGCATTTTATTATCAGTGATTGAGTGCAGAAACATTTTATGTCTTTTCGAACAATATCTTGTAGATAGAATGAGATGCAGGGCTTATAAAATAACAGCATAACAAGTTTTGAATTAAATCCAAATTTCATTTTGCTTTCCCAAATTTTGCCTCCTCATAAGTACATTTGAGCTTTTCTGAAGCTAAAAGTTACATTCAGTATAGTTTTGTGAATACAATTAATAATCTTTTGATTCATTAAGCATGTCATGAAGATGATTACAAATCTTTGCAGTCAGACTACTTTGTGTTGGCACATGGCTTTTCAGTACATTTCCATACTCGCTCTAGTCAGAGGCCATAAAAGGATTGCTGAATCATGTGCCTACCTCTTCGCCTTTGTCCTTGGGAGTTTTTCTCTTCCTGGCTTGATTTAGATTTACTGCTTTCCTCTGATGGGTTAGAGTCTTCATTCTCTGTAACAATAAACACTGTCATATGCTTTTTAAAAATACATTTTAAAAAGAAAACACATGGCTTTTGATGCAACTACAAGCTTGCAAAATGAAAGTCTTTGGAGCACTTCAGCTATGGGAAGATATTATTTGACACAAGAGAGAATAAAACACAGCACAAATGGTTTGCACCACAAATTTATGAACCTGGCTAAAGTTCAAACTATTAGTAGCTTCAGTCTGATGTTATTGGTTTTATAAGATATTATGAAGAAAATGGGAATGTGATCAGCTTACCTCTCTTCCACGTGATGTGTGCTCTTCTCAGCTTGATGGCAAAAAAAATGACCACCACTAGAAGACCAACGATCAGGCATGTCACCAGGAAGACCAGTAAAGATGATCTACCTTCATTTCCTGTCTTCAGGTCCTTAAAGATCCCTTGGGATGGACGGCAGGTTGTTATTTTAGCAAAACCTTAATCACTTTTAAAGCGTACTACCTTTTTTTAAACAAATATACATTTTTTATTTACAGAGGAACTGAATTTTAGTCTCAACCATGCAGATAGTGTTAACAGTATGAATTCACCTGTTCTGTTTTCCTCTGTAAAGTTATGGGATGTGATCTCCTCTGTTGTCTCATAAACAGATGTCCAACCTTTAAGCAATTATGAAGAAGGAAGAAATGCCAGTTAACACCTCAGGCTTAAATAAGCTGCAGTGGCCTTAGTCACCCATGTTTTCTGAATTAAACAACTCAGTTGTAGGTGTTGAGAATTACCACTAGATGGCATTAGGCACATATTTGTAAAGAAACTTGCACTACAACATAGGATACTAATAGTATCATACTTGTTGTGTTTGCTGCATTGCTGCTGAAGGTGTCGTTCTTCGTCCTGGTTGAGCCTGATTGTGAAGAGGTTCTTGAGTTATCTACAAAAAATGAAACATTTTGATAAAATTCAGAAAAGAATAAAGATTGTAACTTTTGTTGTCAAAATTGATTTACCTCAAAAAGAATGCTCTGTTGTGTTTAAAGCATCTGGGTTCAAATATTTAAAATTTAAAAGTTGAGATATCTTTGACTGGGCTCTACATATCTGCAGAAAATTCTAAGCATATAATCAATGTTCACAGTTTCACACCCAGAATTTATGAATACATCTAACATGACTAAGTTTCACATTATACCCTGAGACTTCTGTCACAGGAAACAGATCTCATTGCATCACAACTACAAAGCTGGTTAAGAGACTGTTCTAAATGCATCATGAGCACTGAGATAGGCACATAAGTTTCCATCCCAGGGGCTGACAGTTTTTTAATTCACTATACAATGATCATACAAAGCAATAAATGCATCCAATGTCACATTGGACTCATTTATTCACAGCATTATAGTGTTGAGTTATCTTCCTTTCTTAGATGCTGTACATCTTAATAAATTCATGTAACATTTTTGTATGCAATATGTTTTATGAATACTGAGTCTGAGGTATTAAACTTATTTGACATTTTTACTTACACGTATGTCACATGGGAGAATCAATTAAAAGAACTTTGTTGTTTTTTTAAGTGTCATTCAATTGGAATATTTAGTCAACTAAAGGCCATGTTTCATGAAAATCATACACAAATAAAAACAGTTTTCATTCACCATTTGTGCTGAGATGTGACCCTGTTAATGTAACAGATTTCCAGTCCGTTGTTGTTCTCTGCATCCCAGTTGACTCTTTAGGCTGAGCTGGGGATGCATGGGTTGTGGTTGTGCAGTGGGACCTTGTTGCTGTTACACAAAGAGGGGTTACATTATTAATAAAGTAGAAACAGTATTCAGCTCAGAAAATCTGAGTGAAAATATATGCTGACATTTAAATAATCTGCAAATCACACATCTGCTTTTTAGTTAGAAGGAAATCAGACTATTCACAACATACTAAAAGAGGAAACTACATGGGACTGGTTTTTTGGGGTGGGTGGGGGGCGGGGGGGTCAGCTAAGTTTCACATTCTGATGCTGAGGGAAATCTCATGAAGCAACTTATGAGAAAAACCCTACCAGTGCTTTCCCTGTATCGTGACGACACAACTACGCTTTCTTCACTGTTCCTCAAATGTCAGCTTTAATGCAGAAGTATGTTAAAGTAAACAAGCTTTGGTTATTTTGATGGTTTCGACTGATTTTATCTGCTGGTCAGTACTGTTTATGCAGAAAAGTCGTAGTAAAATTCAAGCTGGGGTGAAAGAAAGACAGAGCTAAATACTTCAGAATAGATCATTTGTACTCACGCTTTTGTCCAATTTTGATAAAGTCCATCAGAGGTTGTGAGTACAGAGCCGGATGGCGAACAATGCACTTCACAGTGGCTCTGTTCTTCACAGACTGAACATGTAACATAGCCCTTGATACATATTTTGTATCTTCACGGAAGACTTGTGAAAAATCTGTGGAATGGGACAGATGCCATTACGTTCATTTTTTTCGCAGGTGTACCAGCTTGCATCAGAAGTCAAGAATAGTCATAAATATGACATCACTGAGAGCTATGATCACAAAATCACAATTAACATTTTCCAAAGAGAATTTAAACTACTTATGTGTTGAAGGCCTTCAAGGCATGAAATAACATCCAACAGACCAATAACCCACCAAATATAATTAAAGATTGTCTGAGGCAGTGTCATCAAGAGATGAGCCCAATTTGTTGTTTCTAACTCTAATGTCAAAACACCTTCACAAGCACTGAGTGCAAACAGACCTCTTTGAGTAGGAACATATTTGCCATGGAGTCTCAGTATAGCAGTGCACAAGATACCACACTACAAACATGCAGCAAAAGACAGCATGACTTATTCATGTTCTGCTAGCTGCCATGGCTCTACTGTGTTCACATCATTACAATGTAGGCTTAGCTTTTGTCATTTACTCTAAATTCACATTTTCAATGTTACCAGCTTACCAAGAATTTCAGGCCCATGATTCAATTTCCACCAGATTTGGGGAGGAGAGTAATTCCCCTCGGCAGTGCATCTTATTTCAAACCTTCCTTCATGCTGTGCTATTGTCACTTCGGGTCGACCTTTAAAATAATAACACCGAT
>JAQFJA010000006.1:1953058-1965197 GCA_029874485.1 Naso brachycentron
ATAGCCAAAACATTAAGTTACATTAATGGTGCCCCCCCCGCGAGGCACTGTAATGTAAACATTAATGACACCCTCCACAACAACTGTCATTCAAACCTACCCTATTTTGAACTTGTGCTGCTTCCACATACTTTTAAGTACAGACTTCATTCAAACTTAAAGCAAGACAGAAGACTTTGAACTATTTTACTTGTATTCACGTTTTTGCTATCTTCTACCGTTTTTGAGATATCGCAGTTTTAGTTTGATGCCTTTTTTGCCCCTCTTCAGATTTTATAATGGGTGTGTATTGCTGAATCATCTGCAGGCTAGAGTGGGCAATGTCATCAGTAGAGGGGAGAAGCAGTGAAACGTGAATTAAAAATCTCAGAAACTCCCAATAAATCCCACAACTTTGGCTAAATCACACATAAAAACATCAGAAAACAGTAGGAAATTTTGTGATGTTTCTTGTGATATAAGTTTGGAAGCAGTCAGACTTATACTTTAGTATCTACGAACCTCAGTTCGAGGCGTAGCCCATCCAAAGCCCCATTAACTGCCATGTTATTTTCAGTCTGACTCTCTTGCCCAGGATTGAGTGGCGTACTATTTTTAAAACTGCCGTATCTTCATCATTTTAATGTTTATGCACACAAACCACATATTTCTTCAGTACAACCTTGTGGTGCTCAAAATCACCTAATTTTACCGAAACAAGACATAGTTTTGGCAGGAGACTGCTTTGTTTGAGGGGAAATTTCCTTGTTTTCAGTCCCTCAAACACTCAGTGCTAATGCAGTGACAGTTAACTTTGACATATAGTCCAATTTCTCCACTTGAGCCTAATGATGCTGTAGTGTAGTGGTTAATGCACTGGATTGCCATCCCAAAGGTCAAAGGATCAAATCTCATGTTTATACATTTTTCAAATTCTTCAATATAAATACATGTTTGACTTTCTCAGCAGATTTTTTAACATTACTTGCTCATTCATACTTTCTTCTATTTATAGACATAACAACTTACTATAGCTCATCTATTCTCTAGCCTTCAACCATAGAGTAGTTTAATGTTATTCTCTAAACTCTGTGATGTTGCTGCTGATCTCTGTTAACATCTCATCTGCTGTGTCCTATATGCTGGACTTTGAGGAGCTCCTCTCTCCTGTTCTCTGCTCCTTCTCCTTCCTCCTCATCCTTTCTTACCCCTCTTCTCTGCTCATCCTCTGCGTCTCCCATTTCTCTTTTTTCTTCTTCTCATCTTCCTCTCTTTCTTCTCTTCTTTTTAAAACTGCCTTATCTTAGTCATTTTAATGTTTATCCACACACAAAGCATATGTAATTCTGCTTTGTTCGAGGCTGCATTTTTTAGTGCTCTCATTGTGTTTTTATATTGTGTCTCCACTGTGCACACACACATGCTTATAAGTGTCTGTCTGTCTTTGTCTTCCCCTCCTCTCTCCTCTTTTCTTCCTCTAATAATCCTTTCTCTTTCACCTCTCTTCTCTCCTCCTGTCTCCTTTTGTCTTCTCCTGTCTCCTCCTCCTCCTGTCTCCTCCTCTCTCCTCCTGTCTCCTTCTCTCTCCTCCTGTCTCCTACTGTCTCCTCCTCTGTCCTCATGTCTCCTCGCTCCTCTCTCCTCCTGTGGCCTCCTCTGTCCTCCTGTCTTCTCTCTCCTCCTGTCTCCTCTCTCCTCCTCTCCCTTCATTCTCCTCTTGCTTTGAATGAAAGAAAACATTTAAATCTGACAGTGTTCAGCAATATGTTTTTTTCTGTTTTTACACTTATTTGAACTACTTCCAAATTTTAACATTATATTCATCCACCTACTACATTTGAAATTCCTCGCATTCAATACTTTTAAAGGTTCATGGTTTATTTTACCCAAATATGACTGTTCCTTTTAACTTCATACTACCTTAAACCAACACATCCATTTCAACTTCTTACTTTTCTATCAAATCCTACCTTTTTTAAGTAGAATGAAGGTTCTGACACCACTTCTGCTCGTTATATACTGTAGCTACAAGGTTCATCAGCAGTGCATTTTTCAACATTAGGTTTTGTTTGCAATTTATTTGATATTGCTGTATTTTTTCAGTAATGCTTTGGCATTTCAGCTCTCAGCATTCACATGGCATTTTCAGCAGGAAATAAATTTTTCTAGTTAGTATTATTATTATTGTTATATAATAATAATAATAATAATAATAATAATAATAATAATAATAATAATAATTCATGTATTTATTTCCACTTTTGTTCTTCTCGTGTTTTTTTCCTGTTTTGCATTTATAATGTTATATATATATATATATATGTATGTATGTATATGTTGTAAGATAAAAATGGTAGCAAGTGGGAACAATCTTATGTGCCCTTTTGGCATCACTTTTTGAAGTACTAGGTATCCTATTAGGGTCTGTTAGCACCACACAGGAGTAACTACAATGTATGCCCATCCATGACAATATTGGACGCTCATAAATGTGGCTCCTACCAATAAAGTACAAAAAGCAAAAATGACCCAAGGTGTGCAAAGGTTGAGGTAGAGTGTAGAGTTACACACAGGACCTTCATCCAGGAGCTAAGTCCCAGCAAAATTCATCAGTCCTTTTCTAACCAAAACCAAGTACTTTTCATTTTAACCTACACCATACAAGCAGTCGTGGGCGTAAACATAACCAAACTGCAGATGTAAAGCAGCCGACTATCCTGTAACCTTTTTTTCCCTATTCCTCTGTCATTTTCCACAAGCAAAGCACCTGAAAAGGAGCCCAGTATGTCCAAGAGATATAACTGTATGAATGGACTTGGCATAGACAACAATGCTGCCATGCATATGTTCTTGACACTCATGCTGCTGAACCACAAAATGTGTGCAAGCTCATCCAACCCCAAGAGTGTGTCGCAGTGGACAAAGAGTGTTGCACCAGTTGATAATTATATCTATGTCTGCTTCATCAACCGTGCCCAGCTCTCCTGTACAACATTGGGCTGCAGTCTGCACTCGTCGGTCAGGGGCCCACCCCTCAAAATTAAAACAATACCTTAGGTTCTCTAGAACCAACAGATGGAGGGCCCACAGAAACAACAGGTACTCTGAAGCCCACAACAAGAAGTAAGAAAAGTGAAAAGATGAATGAAGTCAAGACAAGGGCCTTCATAAAACAGAGAAGAATTTATACAACTTTTTTTATACAAGCTGAGTAGTACTCCTAATGACAAATAAGTTCAATATGTGTTAAATTGTTGTAGTGTCCCTTTGAGAAGCTAGTTCTTGAAAAGTCTGTTCCTCAGAGAGACAGTCATCTCTGAAATCCTAAAAGTTGATTGTAGTTTCATCCTTGCTATGTTCAGCTAACTCAGACATTGAGGTTGTCTGTGGCTCTCAGACAGTGGACATCCAGATCCTTCTGTGTCCCATCTATTTCAACGGATACAACGAGTCACTGCTGGCCCTTAACTCAGAGCACTCGAAACATCAGTGTAAAGGAACTCCTGACTGGACGATGGACCCACCTATTGTGAAATTCAACTTCTCCATCACAGAGGAGGAGATCTCTGCCTGCTCCAGCGAGCTGACAGTAGGTTATCTAAACCCAAGGAAACTCAACCAATGCCACTTAATGCAGCTTCAACTCAACAAACTCAATCTCTTTTTCTTCAAAGATCACACAGGAAGTGGGAACTGGACTGTTTGCAGATTTCTCCAGCGTCCAGTACGTCACCATCTCAGGCATGGTCTGCTCTAAAGACCCCAGCACAGGGGAAATCACCTATCACCAAGAGGTGATGTACGGGTTCTCCTGTCGCTACCCACTACAGTACCTGATCAACAATACTCAGATGAGCGTGTAAGTAGCATTTGCAGTTTCAATTTTCACACCTTTTTTGTTTTTCTTTGGTTTCTTTTTAACAAGTTCCTGTGTTAATTTTAATAGTAAATAGATGCAAAAGGTTTTTTTTGAAAGTTTGTGCTTGGGCCTCATTTGAAGCTGCTCTCAACATACCAGCTTTTCCTGCTTAAGTATTACATCAAATAGAAAGTTAGGGTTAGCACATGACCAATCACAAACATGGACTGAGCAGTTAGTGGCAGCAGAGCGGCATGTTTTAAATAAGAGGAGCAAACTAATAATTCAGACAAAAAGCAACTTCAGCCATCAGATGTAGGAAGATCAGAAAAAAAAAAATCGGCTGTGTGAATGTGTAAAGCATTTAGGCCATCACTATGATGTTGTTTATGTTATGCCGACATTGTCATTGTATGCCAACAATAAAATAAAAATTAAAGTGAGAGACTGCCAACTCAAACTTTAATCAATCTCTAAAATAATCTCTGAATGGACAATGAATTGGCAAATCACTGATGACAGTTTCAATAGTAAATTCACCACCAATATACCCCCATCATGAAGTGAATAATATTAATCACAGTAGTCATATGATGAGGGATATATTAAAAAGCAAGATGTGTCGGGGGTTTTTTTTATAACAGTAACTCAATAGTTTGCATATCACAACAACTGTTTGTTGATATCAACATGTTATTATTTTTGTTTTTTTTAACTCCCATCTTTCTCATTTGGCCTACAATTTTCTTTTCATATCCTCTGACATTTTACCTTTTACATCATACTCAGATTTGTCACATTAAGATTTTTTTTAAAAAATTACAAAAGAAAGCATCAAGTTGCAATATCAGTGTCCTCAAAGATGTCTGTTACTCCTGTGTCTAGTTTCAGTGAGGCTTAAATCTCATCTGGGTTTGTTGTTCACTCATGTATCAGGTATAAGATGACCTGGTTTTTGACAACTTGGGTTTTTCCTGTTGTGAGCCAGCTGCTGACAGAACATATTTTTTTCCGACAGGTCTGCTGTAAGCCTGGCAGTCAAAGACAACAATGGGAGTTTCATCAGCACACTGAGCATGCAACTCTATGCGGTAAGAAGAGTGAGGTGTCAAGTGAAAGCTGCTTTGAGTTAACTAAAAAAGATTTATTTAAAAGAGTGACACAAGAAAATGGAAATTGCTTTAAACATCAACAGCCATCTTTTAGATGTCTTCAAAAAACAAAACAGTTAAATCAAAGAAACAATCAAACGTAACATCTTTGACATATAGATAGCAAAAAATGCAGTCCAGGAAATACCACTCTAGCAAATAAACATAATATTCTCACAATCAATAAAATATACTGGTCATCATTGTAAATAAATTTTTACCTGATTAAGTGAAGGTTAAATTTTTCAATAATAATTAAAAAACTACAATATCTGACAAAGTATAAAAGCTACATGTACAAATTATAACTAGCACGGTAAGCTTACATCAAGTTTTTCTAAGACATTGAAGACATTTTGACAAGTCACGATGGGAAATTCACAATGTAAATAATAACCTTAATGATGGCTAAATTCCATTTAGCTCCTTCATCCTGGTGGTGGTACTGTGAATGCTGGCTCACTGTCACACTGTCATGTCTAACTGAGACAGTAATAAAGCCATTGTTATTGTTATTAACAATAGTGCATCAGGGCCATTGAGGAGAAGCAATGATTAAAATAAAACAAACAATAACTCAGATTTTCTCAAAATGAAAAGGTTAATTTATGAGCAAAAACAATAACAGCTAGCCAGGCTCTGTCCAAAGGTAACCACATGCAACCACCAACACCTATAAAGCTCACAAATTAACATGTTAAGTCTAATTAGTTTAATTCATACAAAAGGGAGTTGTGCTGGACTATTTCTTTATTGTTCACAGTGATTTTCTTGAGTCTTCTGGAGTCTAGTCTGACCGACCAGATGTGCACTGCGGTTTAAGACTGTAGTTGGCTGAGTAGGTAACAGGAGAGCAGCCCGGCATTTCACACCCCTTCCGCTTTCTTCGTGTTGCCATTTCAAAATCTTCACTGCGACAGGAAACAACAGTGATAAGAGCTAGTAGCCTACATGCTTGAAATGGCAAGTTTTGATGACGGGGATTTAGACATTTTATTGGCAGGGCTCTTTTCTGCAAGTCTAAATCTTTCACCAAAACGAGATTCTCTTTACTGTGTTTTGGCTCTGAATGAATTTTGACCTAACCGTGGCTCTCAGATTCACCTACAATTTCAGGCCATGCAATGATGATAAAAATTAATGCTTATTTTTATTTTTTTTGTCATTCTTATTATTTAAAGACTGGGAAACTAAGTTGAGGTCCTTTTGATTTATGCAATGACTTGCTGGATTAAAACTAGAATCTTGCTACTAATTAAATTCTTCTCGTCTGTCTCTTTTTGAACTGTCTTATGATGAAAATCCCTACATAAAAGCTAATCCAATAAAAATACAGCTCTGCATCACAACGCCCAGACAACACCCCACTTTCCACTGGTGAGGGATTTAGCACTTTTAAAGTGATAGTTGACATAAAAGCAACCTGTCTAAACAGCATCAATTTCTCTCTTCTGTTATTGGGCCTTAAGGACAACAGCTACTCTTCCATGCTGAAGATCCCTTCAGGAGGCCTGGAGCTTAAGACTAGGATCTTTGTAGAAGTTAAGGCCTCCAACCTCACTAGCAGGTACTTTACACAAGTTTTAGCAGCTCAAGTATAATGATGGTATTAATGTTTATTCTAATTATGACAAGTATTTTCTTAAAGAGCATACTGTTCCTTCAATAGCTAATACCGGGCAAAAAATTAGGCCTCTCTTTGGTGTCAGTCCAGGGATACACACACCTAATAAAATACCTAATAAAAAGTTTAGATACTATAAGTACATTTCATTGTGCTAACATCTACAGCAACACTTATTTAGTCCCTTTAAATATAATCTCACCAGTAGAAGAGAAAATATGACTGACTTTATAGATTTGTGCTGACACCAAAACTCCTCCTTGCAGATTCAACGTGCTCCTGGACCGATGTTACGCCACAGCCTCACCTTTCCCCATGAACACCACATACCACGATCTCTTTGTCGGGTGGGTTGTTAGCTAGCAAAGATGAAAAATGAAACAACTTGACTGAACATCAGTTTTAGAGAAATATTCAAAGCCTAATGACACAGAGCTAATATAAAGTTGCACTTTTTAGATTTTCTATGAGGATTTAGCTGTATCCATTGGTGAACTGAGCTGACTCAGGTGTTATTTAGTTGAGGTGTCCCAATGTCAATATGCATAAGATGTAGAATATGCATAAGAAGGGGTTTGTGGTAGTCTGTGTTGGTGATAAATGTACCTTTCAACAAGGCTCTAGCTAGACTGAAACCTGGGAGAAAACACACAACATGAAAAAAAAATTCCATTTGTTCCCTACAAGGTGTAACCGGGATGTCCAGACAGTAATGGGAGTCAACGGACAGCAGCAGGAAGCCCGCTTCTCCTTCGAGGCTTTTCGCTTTCTCCAAAACACAGCAACAAGTCTCTCCACATATTATGTCCACTGTGCCACCAGGCTTTGTGTCAACTCCTTCTGCCCCAACCTCGTTCAGGTCAGATTGTGCACACATCACAAAAGCATGCCTGTCACCAAACAAGAACTTTGATATTGAACAATTTTTCTGTAAAACTCTGCTTTCATTTGATTAAATTCCAGCTTTGAACAGTATCTACACATGGCAGCGACAGTATGGTTAAAGTTAATGGAAATGTATTAATGACATGTATATGAACACAATTTTTTAAAAATACTACATCCACAGAGTTTTTAGAAAAGTGCCAAATAAAAGAATTACTTTCCCCGAGAAAATTTTATAATTGTAAATTATTTATTTTTAAAAAATTGGGGTCCTAAATGGCCCTTTCATTTACCTCTGTCTAAGATGGCCAAAGGCAATACCATAAGAACATTGGTTGTCAGTGATCAAGATTCCCCATGGTGATGGTTTGAAGTTGTCCACAGGACCTTTAAGAAGAGATTGTGGTTATGGTTTACAAGGGATGCAAACTCCAGGTCTCCTGTCAGACATACACACCTTGACCTCCATACATTTAATTTCTGTCTAACTTCATATAGGACAAGCTATCTCAACCAATCCAATGGAAGAGAATGTCTGCTTTGGACGAAAATCACAAGCTTCTACATCGGCCAGTATGGATGTAGTTGCTTAGAATACTGGGCTGCACAAATGATATTATGTTATGGATCTGGACAGATTTTTAACGTACAGTAGTTCTAGTGTATCAATGAGAAGCTGACTAGGAAAACGGGAAGGAGTAAGGAGGACCAAAATCCTAATTTTTATTGCTACTTCCTAACTAATATTATTACACTTTAACAGCCTAGTATACTTTATTTTTGTCCCAAAAGTGTCCAAAATGTCCAAAAACTGTCCAAAGAGAACCAATCAAAATGACAATCAAGCTATTTGCCTGCAGAATTGCACCACCAGCACCAACTCAAGGAGGCGCCGCAGCACCGACAACCCAGGCACCACAGTGAGTGACACTGCCACCATCAGCTCAGGCCCCATCCATATCCGCCTAGATAAAGGTGAGAACGTGACTGGTTTCAATAAGCTGACACCTCACAAGTCTGAGGTTATCAAGTAATTAAGACACAGTTATACATTAGCTGAATCATGGCTGTCACATTCTAGCCTGCATGAGTTGGTTAGAAGTTTCTTTTGATCATGAATTAACGAAGGGTTTTTCTCATTTTCTTTCAGGCTATCTGATGGCACCTGGAGGTATGCATAATCTGCCAACATTAGCTGATTCCCTGTATTTCTGTATTTATATTAAACAAAACAGATCACAAGAACATTGTAAACAGTGTTTCCCTGAGGGGTATACCACACAGCGAGATTAGAGGGTTAGCGAGCTATGTTGAGTCTAAGGCCAGGGTTTTCAGTGTCACGAAGGTGGCTCTCTTTTAACCTGGCTAGATCACCACGGTAACTGATACTAAATGCACATCCTGGTCCGGACCATGTTATGTTCAGAGTTTCTGCTTGAAATCAGCTCTAAAAAGAGCCTGTCTTTCAGAAATAAACCTCTTTGGACATTGCGTCACCTTTTTTTGCCTAATCCATTCAATTTAGGAGAAAGAATTGTGAGAGGCTCTCTAAGGAGAGAGAAAATATTCAGGGATCGGAGTGATCTGCTGGCATTTTCTGATTTTCTTGCTTTCTCGAGTGCTACAGATTCTCAGCTAAGGGAATACATTACACATGTGAACTCGTGGATGCGTACGTTACTAATGCGACAAGACGAAGCCTGACAGTAACACAAACTGTCTGCATTGCGTTGCGCTTTTTTGCCACGGGAACCTACATGCGTTCAGTTGGTGAAAATCTGAGCAAGAACACTGTATGCGGCACACTTTACAAAGCTGTTCTCGCTCTCACTAAACTGCTCAATATGTTTGTAGTGTTCCCTGGCCACATGTCAGTGCTGAGCATAAAGAAAGCCCTCTGCAAAATCGCAGGTATCATAAATTAATAGTTCATTATATCTATCTCTGAAAGGGCGATTTCATTTACATGTGAAATCATTTTTCTATCTATCTATCTATCTATCTATCTATATTTTTTATTTTTCACACATCTAAATCTTCATAGGAGTGGTGAAATAAATTTATAAACCTATATTAACTTACGAATTTACATGTTCAGCAAGTTTTTGCCAGCAGTCCTCTGTGGCCTTGTTGGCAACAACAGTGTTGCTTTTAGCTGTAATGATTTTTTTGTACTCCTCATATGTACTCCTCTGTGATTATGATTTGCTCCTCCTGACTGAAATATGCAGTGCGACAACGATCAATTTTTACCGGAAAAGTCAACTGACGATCTAATGCCCCTTTTTATGGGAACGTGCACAGAGTCTAATCAGGAGAACCTGGCTTGACATAGCAAGTCGATAACCACCATTGTGGTACTCATTATCTCTGATTGGGGCTTTAGGTTTTGTCGAGCCGGCTCTCACAAAGAAAGCCTCGCTATGTTGAGCTCACTTCGTAGTGTACCCCTCAGGTCATATACACATGGGCTATAAAGATAAGTTTTAAGTGTAATGTAGCAAAAGGTATTTTTTCCAAATTTTAAACAGGGTGGTGATGAGGTTGAACTCAGTTGTTCTCTTAAATGAGAGGAATAATTGCGCTACAACTGAAAGGAGAGCTTGAGAATTTCAAAACCCTTTCTTACATTGGTACAGCTGGTAAATCTATGTATGAAACAGGTGTGAATGTCAGACGTTACACCTAGGTCCCCCCACTTCTGATGTCAAAAAGGTGTGGAGGATACGTCTTCTGAAGTTTTTTAACCATCCAAGCAGCAGTTTTGAGAGAGTGTACCTGTGCCTTAAGCATTAAGGTGAGAACGGAGGAGCTCAACTGAATCTGCAGCTCCTCCTGGCTTTACACCAGGGGCCCGTTTCACAAAGGAGATTCAACAAACTCTGAGTCTAACCCCAAACTCTGAGTTGATTTACCCTGAAACTTTGAGTTTCCGGTTCCAGAAAAGCTGATTTGAGTTTTAACCCAGAGTAAGTTCATTCTGAGTTACGCGCATGCACCACAACTATAAAAAGCTGACATTAATGGAGCACCAATACTATGATTCACCATGGCAACAGTTGTCAGAAAAAAAAAATTCCGCCTACCTTTCTCCTGAGGATTTTGAAGTCCACATGAGCACAAACGGCGAGTATGAACATATTTTTAGGGATTTAAAGAAAAAAAAAGTAACACCGCTGCAGCGTAGTCAGTTCATTTCATATTTTATCACACTGTAGCCAAATCTACAGGTGAAAACTGGTGGAATTGTATTGAACCTCAAATTAATTTTCATGTAGTGTATCCCGCAGGTGAAAAGCGAACTTAGAAGCAGCTCAAATGAAATATAAAAACAGAATTTGAACAGTTAAGGCTCAGGCGTGACAGGCTCATGGTGATACCTCACTTTAATCATATTGATTAATTTTAAATCGGTCAGTGGCTATTTCAATATGCAGCTTTATCCCCAACATAGACTAATATTTTTTTCACGTCTTCTCACCTCCTTTAATTAAGTCTAAATAAATTAACATTTGAGCAATGTTGATGATGAGATAAAAAAATAATATTATGCAGATATATAAAAGACTGCAAAGAAAAATGATACAGCAGTAGGTCGTAATCTGGAGATGATGAAACATCAACATGTGTTAATCCCTGGACAGTATTGTGGCCTCTTTATCTATAAAATCTTGACAAAAGGACACGCATGTTGAACACAGAAGTGTGTTTTTAAAAAAGTATAGTTTTATAGTTTGACTAACAGACTATATAAACCAACTGAGATTTTTTTGTCAGTCGGTAAAACTGCTAAAATGTGCGTGATATACAGACTGAATGAATGAATGAGGAAATAAAACAGACAGAGACAGAGAGAAACTCGAGGTTTGTTCAAGAAAACCTGCCACCGAGCAGGTTAGGTTGAAAGAGTCAGTTGTCATAGTAAATCAGCTTAAGTTACATCTCATCGTGAAACAGACTGGAGTTACTCCTCTTTCTCAGGTTTGACTTAGCTCCCTTTATGAAATGGAGAATTTAGAGGTTCCCTCATTTCAGAGTCAACAGACAGTCAATAGTTTTCACTAAACCTGCTTTATGAAACGAGAAATGATTAGAATACAAAGAAATAAAAATCTGTCTTTGCAGGTTTAAGGGTTTAGTATATCAGTATCAGTATCCAAAAGCAAAAGCATGCACACCTGTTTCAAATGGACAAGGTGGGGCGAAGGCCCTGCCATTACTGAGAGGGACAAGATAATGTTTGTATTAAGAGTTACTGAATGTCTCTTAATCAAAACAATAAATCATTGGTTATTGGTGGTGGGTTTGAGATATAGTTATTTTCAGACTTTTTAGTGCATAAATATGACACACTTTGTGTTTAATGCAAATAAAAATTGCTTTTCTGGGCTGTGAGTTTTTAAACCCATCATGGTTTGAAGGTTCATAATATGGAGAGTAATAATATACCTTGTTTTGCAGTTTGAGGCGTCTTAAAGATGTCTCTTTAATAATGGTGATAATTGAGAATTTCAATATGGTCTGATCCTTGGTCTGTCTTTCCTTCCTAGGTGCTCAGCAGACTCACATGAATAGTGGTATGCTGGCTGTTTCAGTCGTAGCAGGCATCATTGGAGCCATCTGTGTTACTCTGGTAGCTTT
>JAQFJA010000006.1:1968139-1980825 GCA_029874485.1 Naso brachycentron
TGTGCACGGTGGTGTCTCGTAAGGACCCGACTAATGTACCACAGGTCTTGGATTGGTTTTCTGAGTGTGTTTAGAGGTGCAATACAGTTAAAAAGGTTGGCCCCCTAGTTAGCGTTATAGCTATCCTGAAGCTCCGGTAGCCAAGGGATAACTCCGGTTTGGTCGCATCATTTTTTGTCATGTTTTTTGCTACCCTCAACATTAGGTGACCCTCAGGAAAATGAGAAAAGGGTCAAAAATGGCCAGAGTTCTCCTTTAATTGTATGAGTGATTATGCAGTATTTTTGTATTTCTGTTTCCGGTAACTGAACACTGAAGTTAGCACTGTCTGAGAGAGGAACATCTGTCTGTGTACAGTCATCTGCTAACTGTTTTTTTTGTTTGTTTTTAATAACAGAGGAGTGGGGAGTCATGATGTCATAAAATAAGATGACAGACATTTGCCAATTCATTTGGAAACCTCGATTCAAGCTTCCAAGTAAGCCAGCACTAAAATATTCTATACCAGAGTATGCCGTATGAACCTTCAGCTAGCATTTCTGACAAATGTTAGTAAAAACTGTGAATGAATTTTAACAAATTAAAACTGCATGCAAAAAAGTAAACTATCAGGACAGAAGTGGGTAAATGTAAAATGGCTTGATTTGTTTTTTATGTAATAGCTTTGCAACAAATCTTAAACATGAATTTTTTTTCCCTTTGCTTAAAAGTATATCAGGTTTCTCAGAGTTTAGAAAAAAAGTTTATATTCTTCTTCAAATTATTTTTAGGAGCAACATAAACCACAGAGAAATGACAAATGCATAAAAATGAGCAGTAATTGCTTAACAACCGACAAGGTAATTTACCTCTCAGCTTGCTCTGTTGAAAGCAAAGTCAGGGCGTCTTGGCAAGAACAGTGTCAAGGCACAAATACTTGACCATGGATTGTTTGCTTCATTGCACCAGAACCAAAGTAACTTAAGTAAACATCTTTATACACAACAAAGTGTCAAAGTAAAAACAAAAAGACTTTATTAACAGTTCAGAAACACAACATTGTTTTCATCTCCAAACCCTGTTTTCTTCAGTTCTTTTATTTAGCTAATCCAGAGTGCCACAAACTCAGCACACAGCTAAATACAATCCCCCAACCCCCACCCATTTCAACAGAAAAATAGAGCAAACATCTGAGCGAGACTGTCTACCACAGGGTATACTGAGGTGGAGAGCAGTGACAAGACTAATACACCGGCTCTTCTATGACGTTTAGCAGCTTCTGAGACTTGAAAACTTGGACTCTGACCACTGCCAGCAAAACACATAAAAGGTTGTAATGGCATCGGTAGAAAAAACAAAAAATGAATGATTTGAGTTCATCCAGCTGGATCATACAAATTATAGGAAGCGGAATCCCTTTTTGACAGGTGAGTTCTGTAACTAGATCTCAGTCTGCACGCACAGGAGCATCTGCGCAGTCAATCGACAGCACTAACGCAACATGGTGGACCCAAACATCTGCTATTTTTGTGCACAGCTGGGAAAGGTTATGAGTCTACATATACACCCTAGATTAGGAAAAACTCTAAAAGAACTTCAGGGGATGGGTAAGGTCTTTTGATCATGTTTTTCTAGAAATATTATCGACAATCTGCCAACATTATAAGGCCAAGTAATGTTTTGATTTGAGATCACATCTGTATCCATGAAGAATCCTCCAAAAGACTCTAAACAACCACCCATCCTCCACTATGGCCAACACCACTGACTCATGCACGCACTCTGGCAATGAAAACAGAGGTCAAGGTGCAGGACAAATGGTAAACCAAACAACACCACACCATGGTGGAGGACACAATGCAGAGGATAAAGGAGGAGGTGAAATGGTCATGAATGATGACAAACCAGAGTGTAAGAGCACTGATTCTTCAAACAGAGGGTCATTTGATTTACAGTCTTAGGCTTAATTTTTACTGAACTCCTTCTTCTTGATGTTGAAGTGTCTGTTGCTTAGAATCTTAGACTCCATAAAAAGATAGAAGAGATGAAAAGCACAGATAAGGAAAGGGGGGGACAAGATGAGTGGTCTCCAATCCTTATCCAACCAGCTTCCAGCAGCTCAAAAAACAGAAAAACAAAAAAACAAAACAAAAACAAACCAGAGTGAAACGGATCTTGAACATTTATACACTGTCAATAAATAGTGATTTCTTTCCCAGTTCCAGCTGTTATAATTCATCTTCTATGTGGTTTTCAGGTTGGGCCTTCTCTGTTGGTCCTGGAAATGAGGGTAGAGAAGGAAAAATGAATAAACTGTGTACACGGAGGTTACAACAGCTCAGTTATTTAAAACAGAAAAGCAAAAGCTTAGTAGTAAGCTTGTGCCTTCTTCCATCAGCAGAGTTGTCTATAAGCGCTGGCTACAGGAAAGTTGAATGCTCATATGAGTCCCTCATGTTAAGTTGAATAACAATGAGAGCATGATTACAGCTGTCCATCTGTCTAAATCAGTTCACACACCTCTTGCTATATGCAAATGTGTCTGTGTGTGTTTGTGTGTGTGTGTGTGTGTGTGTGTGTGTGTGTGTGTGTGTGTGTGTGTGTTGAGTGCGCAGCTAAGAGGGTTGAGTCGTCTTCAGTGTAGCTAAATAACTGATGACAGAGCACATTAAAATAGCACTGATTGCACAGACAGGGGACGCTTTCATTAGTCTGGTGCCTTCTGTACCTGGGTAAAACCAGACAGTATAATCAGAGCCAAACATGTCGTCACCACTGTGGAGGTTTTTTACATTTTCAGATGACAACATGAATGTAATTCGGAATCCATGTTCTGCAAGTTCCAAAAGGATGAAAAAAGCAGGGGTGCCCTATTTTATTGTATTGGCCATGACATGTTAGTAATTATTGGAATCAGCTAAGGAAAAAATAAAAAGAGAAAAAAAGAGAAAAACTCTGAATGTGCATCTCTTGTATATGGCCCAATGTGTGAACACACGTCCAAATCATTTCAACCTGACAGCTCACTAGTACTAACCCTGTGTAATGTGCAGTTGAGCACATGTGCGAATGGAGCTAGTCACCGTGCAGAGAAGTAAGCGAGTAAGCAAGCATGTTGATCTTCTCACAGTGCAGCTTGCTTTGGAGGATTTCAAGTTCAAAGAATGCAGCTGCTTCCCTCTTTTTCTGCTTCCCTACATATTGCTTTCCAGACTTTTGTTAATATTGGGTAAAGAATGTATTGGATCATGTTTTACAAATGTTGTCAATGCATACAGGGCTTTGCCCTGTTCCCATTTTGGACAATCTGACCATATATCCCTGCTGATGCTGCTCGCCTACAAGCCACTCATTAGCAGGATAAAACCAACTATTACAACGGTTAGAGTCTGGCCCGAGGGAGCATTGTCACAACTACAGGACTGCTTTGAGCAAACAGACTGGAGTGTATTTGCTGGCAACACCACTTCATGTCATCAGCTCTGTCCTACAATAACTTCTGCTCAGAAAACGTCACTGCCATAAAGAGCATCCAAGTGTTCCCCAACCACAAGCCTTGGATGACCAAAGAGGTAAAACAGCACAGAGAGATGCTGCTTATAGGGCAGGCGACACCGAAGCCTACAGCTTCGCCAGAACTAACTTAAAGCGAGGCATTAGAGCAGCAAAAAGAACCCACACACTCAAGATTGAGGAATGCTTTGACAATTACAATCCTCAGCGTATGTGGCAAGGCATACAAGCTGTCACAGACTACAAAGGGACTTCCAACCAACCTGTGAACAACCATCCCTCTTCATGGCTGAGGAACTTAATGTGTTCTTTGTTCACTTCGACAGGAAGAACACAGGGAGGGAAACAGTCGGGCCCTCACCCTCACTTGCTCACCATCATCCGCTGACACTGGACCGTCACAAAGTCAGAAGGACTCTGTGTCAATGTCAAGAAAGCAGCTGGCCGGGATGGTGTCACAGGGTGTGTACTCAGAGCATGTGCTGGACAACTGTATAAGGTCTTCACCAACATTTTTAACACCTCCTTGGTCACCTCTACGGTTCCTACCCGCCTCAGAACAACAGCTATTGTACCCATCCCCAAATAGCAAACTGTGAGCAGTCTGAATGACTGTAGTCCAATTGCACTCACTGCCTCGATATCCAGGAGGCAGATTCTGTCAGACATTAAAGACTCCATCCCCACAACTCTGGACCCGCATCAGTTTGCCTGCAGGTCAAACAGATCTACAGAGAACACAATCAGCCTCCCTCTCCACACAGTCCTGGAGCACCTGGACAAACCAAACTCATACATCAAAATGCTCTTTGTCGACCTCAGCTTGGTTGTCAACACTGTCATCCCCACTGCACTGGTGACCAAACTCCACAACCTCGGCCTCAGCCCAGCTATCTGTAACTGGACCCTGAACTTCCTGTTCAACCACCCACAAAACATCAGACTGAGTGATCCAGTCCACCCTCCACCCTCTCTCTGAATACTGGTCTGCTGCAGGGGTGTGTGTTGAGCCCTGTGCTGTATGCACTTTTTACCCATGACTGTCGACCTGTACGTGCCACAAACACTATCTTTATGTAATGTTTGTGGCATGACAACACAACACAACAACTGACAACACAACGTTGTTGGGATGATCAACAGCCATGACGAGACAGCATATAGGGATGAGATACAGACAACCTGGAGCTCCACCAGCAATCTGACCTTGAACACTAGGAAAACAAAGGAAATTGTGATGAACTTCAGGAAAAAGAAATCTGCTCTCAGTCCAGTGTCCATAGGAGGTAAGGATTTGGAGAGAGTCCCCAGCTTTAAATTATTTGGGGGTGTATATTACCCATATATTAACCCATCACTGTAGAAATTCTGGTTGTATTCTTTGTTATATTCTGTCATAAATTACTTTAAAATAATACTATGGCCGTTAAGCTGTTGCTCTTTTGTGTTTCCGTAGGCTTTATAGTGTGTGTGCGTGGCTGTGCATAATGTTATGTGCCACCTACAAGGTCGGTGGGGGTCCCCAGTCTCTGGTGTCTTTTTTTTGGGGGTCCCGGGCTGAAAAGTTTGTGAACCACTTATCTAACCGACACAGTGCGTGAGATGTTTTTTTGTTTTTGTTTTTCCACCAGTAATGTTAAAACTAATCAACAGGAAAAGGCAGCAAAGTATCCTTTCATTTTTGTATCATGTTTTAAAATGCTACGGAAACTTTACAGCCAGCTTTTAATTTCCGCACAGATCATCAGTTTATCGGTTAACTTTCTCCCCAGAGTGACAGCTTAATGAGCCGGGCTGCTGCAGCGAGCAGACCGACAGGTCTCACCACAAGTCCGACAAACTTTGATATAATATGTGCATTCTTACTATTTCAAGCTGGGTTTCCAGAGACTTTAAAGATCATCAGGGATCCAACCCACCCTGCACATCACCTTTTTCATCTGTTACCCTCTGGCAGGAAATTTAGGACCATTCACTTATACACACTTATACATGTCTGTAAATGCATATGGATCTGTAAATGCACACAAAAACATTATGTCCAATGTTTATGAAAACACTGTTTCATGATTTTACAGTCATGTTACACACAACTTAAGATCAACATTAAGACCCCAATTAGATGGCACAAGTTTTCACATTAGACAAAACACTTTTGTAGCGGTTCAGCCTTCCTTTTACATGACAACGATGTGCTGGCGCCCCTAAAACCGCAAATTTTTGTAACTGGGTTCCAGAGTGCAATCTTTTGAAACTGCAATCTTCTTAATGGCAGTGTAAACTGGCAAACCAAACAGCCTGTGTCAGCGGTAACTACCCTAATGCTAATGCCAGTGCGAGTCAATGCATTCAGCAGTAGTCACTACCAAACTCCAATTTAAAACTCCACAGTGCACCCAAAGTAAGTTGATATGACGACAGTCTATTGAAGCAAATTCGAGTGTTTGTAATGTAACTGTAGAAATAAAACTAAGGCTGAATTTCTTAAATTTGACGCTACTATGGGCTTAGCAGCAACAGGAAGTTAAAAATTTAAGCAGCTCCGATGGTATGTCATTACAAAGCTACACCGCTGACTACTGACCTGACGTGCATACTACAGCACTTTTGGTTGTTCATGTAAATGCAGATTTTTTTTAAAGATGCAAAGGAAAGACTTACCGTTTTTAGTAGGGCTGCTCTAACTTGCTCACATCAATCCGTATCTGATTCTGACAGATACTTTTGTAGCCATCTTAAAAAGCATTTGAATAATTCTTTTTATTTTAATTAAGGTTCTCTATGGCAAAACCTGGGCAACTACATTTTAAATATGAAAGTGTTGGTGATAGTTAATGGTAGAAAAATGAGCTTTAGCGTTGTGTAAATCATTTTCAGCACCAACAATGTAAATAACTGTTGCCTTCTCCTACCATTACAGAATTTAACTGATGAAACCATAGTTGAAAATGTAAATGTAAAAACCTTTCAAAATGTAAAACATGGTCATGTGGATGAGATGAGACGCTAATGCAAACCTTAAATATTTTAAATTATATCACATTTCAATGACAAATTATTTTAAACAAGTGTAACAACAGAAGCACAATCATTCCAATTTCATTCCATGCTGGTTTTTATTGTTGTGGGTCATCTTGTTTAAATGTCACCTTCTACTATGACTGTAAGTTCTTTAAATTATTACAATATTAGGTTCCTTATTTAGGTTTAGGTTCCTTGCAGAACTTTGGTGTGCATTTACTGTTTCAACTTTATTTACACAGCACTTTTAAAAACAAAGTTAAAAGGTGCTTTATATTAATGTCATCCACAGCTCCTAAAGTTCTCCATCATCAACAACTACAGGTTTAACAAACTGACCTGTAGTTGTTGTGTCTTCTGTTGACTGTGATTGGCTGTCTGAGTCTGTATGTACAGTACTCTCGTCAGTGGGCGGGGCTTCACCTGGCTGCACTTCTTCTGGACTTTCTGTATTTGAATGCAAATATACATTAGAAGTTATTTTAAGCATTATTATCACTCCTTTTCCATAATCAGAAGGAAACCATAGTCACATCATGTTTTGCTGGTTGACTGACCGCTCTTGGTGTCGGTGCTATCGTCAGTGGGAGGGATGACTTTCTCCTCTGCGGTGTTGTTGGCCTTGTTGCTTTTATCAGAGCTGGTGCTGTTCTTAGCTTTGGCTTTAGTTTTTGGCTTGGCAAACTTAGCTTTGTTGAGCAAGTAGTTGACCTCTCGATCCAGCAGAGCCAGCTTGGACTCAATATCTTTGGACAGTAGGATAGGCCGCTCCTTTGGAGAGCGTTTCTCCTGCTCTGCTACTGTTTCATTCTTCCACGTCTGAGGCAAATGGAGATGATTGGATACATGAACCTCTGTTTACTTGATACAAAAAGAACTACTCAGCTTGTGAAACATTTATATATTATATACTTGTGGCTCTAGATGGACCCTGTGCCAGGCTAGAAGGGTCCATGAACAGTACATCGAGACATTTGAGACAAGTGGTTGTGACTGGCCTGTCAGGTTTTTCGGTGTGGCGGAAATGGCCGTGAATGGGAGGGTTCCCAGACCATTTTCACAAAGCAAATTAATTCAGAAAGTGAATGGGTCTGGTTTACCAGGCTAGGACCCTTCTACAGCCACAAATTTAAAAAAAATAGTCATGATAACATTCACCACCTACCGTTGTTTCATTGATAACTTTTTCTAACATATTAAGTTCAACTTCAGTGAATATTTGGTCATCCTCTGGAATTAGTTTGGCACTCCTTGGAAGAAAAAAAACAAACAACAGTCAACATAAAACTTCTGACCCACCACAAAACTCTCATCTCTCTAGTGTCTTCACATCTTCCTTTCGACACTCACCTCAAGAAGAAGCTGGAGGTGTTGAGCATGCTATCTAGAGCGGCCAGGCGGTCTGGCCACCTGCGTCTCTCCTCCACTCTGAAAAACATGTCCTTGCACAGGCTCTTTAGCTGAGAAAGCTTCTCTCTCAGTTGCTTGGTGGTGGCCGAGTAGCCGTCCTCGTCCATCCACTCTGACACTTCTCTCAGCTTGGCAGAAATCTGCTCCTTCTCCTCCTCTGAAACCACCAGCTGGTAATCGTCCTGGTAAAGCTTGTCCTGGAGAAAGACAACAACATTTTGTGTGTGTCTATGTGTGTGTGTTTGTGTGTGTATGTTTTAAGTTTTATTGCTTACCTGTGTCTCAAAGACGAAAGCTTCCAGACTGTTCAGTGTTTTTTCCCTTTCCTGTTTGGCTAGGTCTCTATCTGTTAAATCCTGCAACCTGAAAAATTCAAAGTTCTCTTAGACAATAAACCTGAGATACTAACAAAACAACAAACAAACAAAAAGAAATCAAAAGTGCTGCTTTACTTCTTCTTAGAGGAAGTGACATCATCTGCAGTTGGGTCAAGGATGTCTTTGATAACGAGTGTCACTGGGATGTCTTCAGAGATCTTGGTCTTTTTCTGTGGTTTAACCTTTTTATCAGCATCCTTCTCCGCCTCAGCATTTCCAGACTTCTCCCCGTCTTTTTCGTCCTTTAACAGTAGAAATATGGTTACTTTCAATACAAAGTCTGCACATGCTCCCATTAACAAATTTCCATCAAGAGCTGTGTAAAATTTAAAACCTCTCTACAAAAAGACATTCTACATTAGTTTCGACTTCAAATCAAAAATGCATCTTACAGAGTTTACGGATCCTACCTTGGCATTAGTCTTGCTGCCTGCCTCCGCTGTCTTCTCCTGACTTTTCTCTTCACTTTCACTTTTCTCTGAATCGTCTTGCTTCTCCTTTACAGGTGCATCCTTCTGGGCCTTTTCCTTACCATCCTCGTCCTTGTTGTCCTTTCCAGACTCTAAAGGTACTTCCTCCTCATCCTTGACATGAATAATCAGGGAAGAATGATAACTAAAATCTCAGGCCAGGCATGCTTGAGCAATGACACATCACACTTGGGTGTACACATTCAGAATTCATCAACTAGGTGCTGTTAAAGAAAAGCCATAGCATAAAGGTACAGCAGTTTATCACATGTTCATATTGTTCACGTGGGCCCATATTTTCTTTGTCTAACTCAGCTGTGCAGGTAATAGAGCTGGAAGTACCTGGACAGGTTCAGTTACATTTGGGGTTGGTTCTGATGATCCTCCTCCAAACAAGTTTGAAATTGTGTTTCCCAGTTCTGAAAGACAGCAGGGTTGGCTTAGTTTTGTAACAGAATCTTAAGAGGGCAGTTCACATTAAATGTTAACCATGCAACACTTTCAAAGTGTTATTTGTGCATGTAGTCCTAAATGCTGGCGCAAGGCAACAATTAACCATCTTGAAGAATTCACCTGGTCAAAGTTAAAAAATTTCACATTAATTTGACAATTTGAAGAACTGTTTTCATAACTTTGGATGTACAGAATGTGTGTAATATTTTCTTATTTGTATTTGAAACATGTGTGCGTGTGAGTGTTAGGCTTGCTGTGGTAGTGGTTGTTACTGCACCCAGAACCAACTGAGCTGTTCATCGGACTGTAGCCCACCGTGGAGCTCCACGGCTAACTCGCTACCTATAGTAATCATTTCAGCATCAGTTCTACTTTCATTGTGTGTCACATGAAGGTGAAGGTTTGTCATCATTTTAACTTTATTGCTGCAGGAAAAGCAGCATCCTGCTTATCAAAGAAACTGTAGAACAAAGACACGTTTTACATTCTCAAGGTTATTTTAAAGATTAGATCCATGTGTGCTTAGAAAAGAGACAAGGAGGACGTGCCTTTTGAAATGCCCACAGACCGAACATTTTGGCTTTGACATTTTCATCTGCCAGTCAATTACAAGCCATACCAGTGAAAAGCCGGCAAATACAAGATAATGTAAAGCCTGAGGGGTAGATTAAAACAATCTGGCCTTGAAGATCAAAGTAAGTGCCCTATATATCCTTTTGTCTTGCTAAATATCTGGTGTTATCGGTGGCGCTACATGCGTATTAGTTTTTTAGTTTTATTAGTTAATTATTTTCACACTGCTGCAACCCTAGTGTGTGTGTGTGTGTGCACGCACTACACTGCAAAATATTAGTGGTGGATATCTCTAGGCACCTGGCAATTTGATTCAATTACAATTTAGGGCCCTATGATTACAATGCATCTTGATTTTATCTTAGTGTGACACAGCTTACATATAGCATGGCTCTTGTCCAGTTCACTTTCCTTCAACTTTGTTGAAGCAAAAGTGCTTCCAAATGCAAGCTTTAATCCACTCGGTGCTGGTCGGATCTCGCAGTCAGCCATGTTTCTTTGTTTTTTTAATGTGCTCCCAGTTAACTGTCCAGGTGCATGGTGCGCTGCTATTCCGTTTTTCACCTTTTTCGTTTTATCTATTTAATGTTATTTAAAATTTCAGTTATAGGACATTCTTGAATCGATTCAGAATCGTCCATGTCCATATCGTGATGCATCTTAAAAATAAATTATTTTCCCCACCACTACAGGTTATACATAAAATTAAGGAGAAAATAGAAAAATAGGGTCTGAAATCCTCTAATCCTCCTAATTCCATCAGGCATGGACTAAAATATCGCATTTCCAATGAGATTTTGTTCCATCCTCAATGCAGCTACTGCATCATTCCATTAGAAAAGTGTTTTGCTTGGTGACAGCTCAGATTTTGTCAATTTGGTAATTTTTGTACGTTTCTTGTGTTTCTGTTGAGAGAATGTCGGATACCCAGTTAAATGGTTTATTTTTTGTCTGTGAAGTGCTTGTTTAGTGATGTGATCTGATCGGAAAGTCCGCACAGGATTTTTTTACTTGAAAATTATTAAGACTCTCAATATCTGTTTTTGTCTGGTTCAATCAGCTCTATGCAGCTTGACAGAAGTTCCTGCAACAATAAATTTGTTGTGAATCCTTTGCAAAGCAGAGATGAAAGCCACTTCGGGGACTCTTCTTAAAAATGCAGTGGCGTGCCTGGTGGAATGAGAACCGTTGTCCAGAAAGGCTGCGTTTATCTCAGGCAGCTGCATTGGCTTGCACTGATTTTAGACGCCTGAGGTACAAGCATGCTTGCAGAACCTACTAGTTAATGTTGATTCCTCTTCTTTTTCCTCCACAATAGTTTCAAAGACAGATTCCACCTGTGGATGAAAATTACAACAATAACATGTTAACTTGCTTGACAAAAATGAAAGGGCATAGATTCTATGATCATTTTAGCAAATAAATAAAACGGCTTCTTTGTGTAGCATACATGCATTGTTTGCCACTTTATTCACTTAAGCCATTGTGACATCGCTTGCATTATGTGTTGCAAATTCAGGAATTGTGCAACTTATGTGATTAGGCACTCATAAATCCTCTGATGTTTACTTTTCGCTTTTAGAAATCTACCCAGAGTTAAGCACATTTTCCTGGAGTCGAGTGTTTTTGGCTTTGATTTCAATAAGCCTTACTGACCTCCACAGAAACAAGGAAAAAGAGCAGAACAGCAACACGGTCCAAGGCTGACTTAATAAGTCTGATATAACAAAAGGTAAAAACAAAACCTAACAAATACTGTGTCCTAACAACAAAAAGAAGTTACTGGTCTGATTGTATGAATGCTTAATGAGAAAGCTGAGTCTTTGGAAAACTGAAACTGACCCGATCCAGCAGGAGCACTCCACTTTCATCCATGTTGAAATGGGCTTTGATGCCTTTAGACTCTGCGTCTGCGTGCTTTTGAAAGCTGCTGCCTACTCCAGAAAGCTTGACTGTGGTTAGATTCAGAGAGCCAAACACACTATAGAAGGGATGAGAAAAGGGTTAAAGCTACAACCTGAAAGGGATCACACATCTGAATTTATTTGAATGTCATCAATCTCAGGTAAAATGTAATATTTAAGTTGTAAACTACTAACCTAATGTCTGTTAACTCCTAGTTGACCTTTACTATCAGTGCAGAAATGTCATAACAATACATAATATAAATTTCTGTAGAGGAAAACTTTTCAAGATTTTCAGGAAGCAAAAACAAGCAGAAGCAAGCAGCTTTCTAACCTGATGTCTTCCTGACTCAGGAAGCTGAGGTCGCCGTAGTTGATGTCGAAAGCAAAGTCTGTATTGTAGCGGTTGAATGTTATGACCTTGCGCTGGGGGTACGGGGCCATCCTCTGGAAGAGGATTCGTTTGTTGTGTTTCAGGGTTTTAATCCCCTCTTCCTCTGTCTCACGGATAAACTCCACCTAATTAAATGAAATGTAAGATGGCTTGTGTCCGTGGTCTATTTTAACATATAGTTTTGAAACAGTGAGCAATGCACGGCATCTTATTTTGACTTAATTCTTGCACAAAAATTATTTACAGCAGTGTATAAAATTAGGGATATTAAGTAGAGAACACGACATGTAAATATTGGACACATATCAATTCCATTGCCTGGGCCCTGTACTACGAGGCGAGTTAAACAAGCCCTGGATCTCTTCGCATTATCCAGCTTCACTAAACCTAACAAAAGCAATCCAGCTAAGCTGTCACACGAAGCTGGTCATCAACTCAGTAAATTAACCCAGGGTTTCCTTACTTACACGCAAGCGCATTCACATCAAAGGGGTGGTGTTGGCAGCATATGACCGATTGCAAACATAGACAGTCCCGTCTAGTGGTAGCAGAGTCACATATGTTAAATCTATTTATTTATTATTATTTATAA
>JAQFJA010000006.1:2010053-2020459 GCA_029874485.1 Naso brachycentron
AATCCATTTAGAATGTTTAATTCCTGGCCCTTTACTTTATAGCTTGTGGCTGGCTTTAGCCAGATCTGAAGGACATCAAAGACACAATTGAGAGGTTATGGTGTAAGAACACTGTGAACGGTGGAGACAAGGCATTGTTTCACCCTTCCAAGGGCAACGCAATTTCAGCTACAAATTAGTGCAGTGTTTACCTAATAAACAAACACGAACAAAAAAAACATCTATTCCATGAAATCAGTTGTAATTGCTACGCAAACTGCAATAAGATCAAGTATTGACAAAAACTGCATTCCACTTTATAAAAATGTTTACACTGACTTGACTGGTTGAGGGCTGTGTGTGGGGGCAAAGCAGCGAGGGTTTACTCTAACCCTAACATTAAAATTGCAAAGGGGCTTTTTCTTTTGTGATATAAAATTAATTGATTTAACCAGCCTTCAACCTACTGTTGATTTTTTATCCTCAGAATGGCTAAATAACAGCAACATAAGGTTGTGTCCATATAGCATATTCTCTGACAGAGAGCGCTGGCAGGGTATTGGGGAGGACTGGAATGAAGTGCTTGTGAGGTGAGACAGAAAAATGCTATATGGATACAAGCCCTAAGTACTGTTTAAAAACATTTATTAATCAAAGCACTCACATAAGAACATAGTGCTGGCATAGCACTTAATATCATTATCATTATTCTTTCTCTTTCTCTCTCTGTCTCTCTTTGCTGTCCATGGTTTTTAAACAACAGCCAAGCAATAGCCATGGCACACTGTAATTATCTTTTAAGATGTCACTCCAAAGATAATGTGACCAAGTTCATTCAAATGTTGGTAGAGACAATTCTGTCCTCCCAAAAATATAGGTACAGACACATCTCATCCATCCAGATGCAAATCTATGCCCTTGCAAAGTGGGTCTAGGTAAGAGGGTTAAGGCTATAATTTAATCACTTTCACAAAATTTGCAGAACAAGAAGCAGTTTAAAAGCTGACCATATCTCATAAGCCTGACAGGGACACTGTGAAAATACTACTTGCACAGGACAAACAAACACCCTTAGCTATGGTCAACTCTAGTTCAGATGCAAGGGTATACAAAGGTCTACTCTTGCACATGATTATTTATACTTACCCCTACATTTTAGGGTAGCATTATCTTAACATGCATATCTAATACGCAACCATGATTTTTTTTGTTGACGTATACCACATTAGGGTACAAGAAGGGGAAAACTAAGTAAGAAGTTGGTAATATAAGTATATCCACCATGATCATTTACCCTGGTTAAAGTTCTTTTGGGTCAAAGCTGAAGGGAATCCAACAGATAACAGCTGTTTAAATATAGAGGTATTGTACCAGAGGTGGAGGGAACTCTTCAGTAGGCGCATGTGTGAGGTAAAAAGGTAACAGAAAGCTGTGTTCATCTATAAAACAAATGCAGAGTTGGGTTTTTTCTTTACCTTAAATGCTATTTTTAAATCATAAGACCTTAAAAATGGCATCTATTTGACAAAACAGTGTATGATAAACCCATGACCACTATCTCTATAAAGGAAGCCATGCACTGGGGGACAGCTTGGTTCTTCCACAGGTCCTAAAAGAAAATCTAAGGTAGGTGAAAGGAGTTCAAAAAGGCGACCTCCTTCAAACCCAAAGGAAGGCTTTAGGGAGAACACTGAGATAGTGAGGAAAAAGGAGGAGGAGAGATTCTCTTCCCTCCACCATGAAACCCGAGCTAAAGCAAATTCCCCACAAGAGGAAGGTGGAGTCTGTCCAAAGCTTCCTGATCAAGTCTCCCTTAGTGTGGGGTTACCACTGAGGAAAGTAAAGCTCCGCTGCCAATGTCCATGTTGTGGCTTCACATAACAGCAGCAGAGTTTCACTGATCAGCGCAGGAGATGAGGACTGCAGTCTGGGCGAGATCTTTCTTCTGATTCTCAGCCAAGCCTCTCTGGCCTCTGAAACAGGACAATAAAGACTTACGAGTGTGTTCACTCTTTTTTAAAGGAGCTATATACAAAATTGATTCACCACGAGTGGTCGCAATTTTGTATCAGCTTTACACCAAAACAAACCCGCATGTCAGTCACACCTCCCATTTCCCCTGGCACTCTACCTGCCCCACCCCCTGTTCTCAGCAGCTCTCTGCTCAGGAGAGGAAAGAGGCTTGCAATTGGTTAGCGTTAGCTCTGGTGTCTACCACATGTTCTCAATGATAATTTAATGTTTCAAGCAAAAAAAACCCAAAATATCTAATTGTCTCTTTTATAAACCAGGGTTAGGGTTCTCAATCTCTACACAATGTAACAACATATATGTAATTACTTGACAGTTTATGATGTTAGCTGAGCTAATCGTCTGCGCTAGCTCCAGCCAGACATGTAGCCTCCTTCTTTGGCAGCAAAAGAGGCTAGAGCCCCGCTAGTGGTTAGCATTAGCACAGCTGTCCCCATTATCTACTTGGTTACAATTTGATGTTATTTAAAGCAACACTATGTAACTTTGACAGCGACCCACAGCTTTGAAAAGTGAAACTTAACAATGCACATTAATACATCACACAAAATAGCAATTATAGTAAAATCGGGTCCGATTTTTCAGAGAAAATGCCTGCTGGTTTTCCCTCTAATGTTCGACGACTGCTCTGTCTCTGTCTGCAGCCTTTTACTTTGACGGAGCTGTCACCAGCAACGAGTTGCAGCTAGATGCAGCTTTGGTCTGCAGGAAGCCTACATGAAACCTCCGTGAATCTCAGAGTTGAGGCAGAGCAGTCGTAGGACATCATCTCCATAAAATATGTCCCAGTTTTGCTCAAATTGTTGTTTTATGCTACGTATGTACGTGCATCGTTAAGTTTCGTTTTTTGAAGCAGTGGGTCTCGGTCAAAGGCACACAGTGTTGCTTTAAGGTGAAAAAACGTCTATTTGTCTCTTTCTACAAAGCATGGCAAGTCGGAATCCTAATCACAACACAATATAACAACAACTGTGTAATTACTGAACAGTTTATGACGTTAGCTGAGCTAATTGTTGGCACTAGCTCCAGCCAGACCTGTAGCCTCCTTCTTAGGCAGCAAGAGCCCTGCTAACGGGTAACGTTAGCTCTGCTGTTCCCCACAGCTACTCGGTGACAATATGATGTTATTTAAAGCAAAAAATCATCTATTTATCTCTTTCCACGATGCATGGTGGGGTCAGAATCTCAACCACAACACAATATAAGAGCATTTATGTGATTTTTGAATGGCTTGTGATATTAGCCCCCCCACTGTCTGTTTTAACGTTAGCCGAGCCTGGGTTAAATATAAAAATAAGCTTGGCTGGTCCTCACTCACTGTGGCATTTTATAAAGGGGGGGCAGGCCAACGGTTTTGAGGGGAGGGAGGACGCAGAGATTCACATGAACTAACATGAACACGTGGCCGTCCCAGCTTGAAAACAAGAGGCTGGAGAACAACACACAAAGAGGGCGTGTGATGTCACGCTCTTCTGCAGATGAAATTACACCGCTAGTTCTTTACATAGCAATTTTTTTCCTGAAATCTCAAAAGAATGAATTTTGTATATTGTTCCTTTCAATAACCAGTGCAATTTTAAAATTATTTTTTTTTAGAGAGTTGAAGTCCCTCTCCTTCCTGTGTGCCCCATGGAGACCCTTATTTAACAGCAACCTAAAGTAGTTTCATAAGATTCCACAATGGTCAAAAAGAGGACAAGGGACTTCCCCTCACCTCTTATCGTCAGAATGACACTGCAGAGTATTATTTTAAGTTGAGAAAGGAGCTATTTATATAAGGATTAGCCTAATAATGAAAACTGACAGAGACCTCAAGAATCTGCATAAGACTCACTCATAAATTTGTTTCATGCTAACAAAAACATTGGGAAAAGCTCGATTTCACTTAAATCACCGGTAATTTTATCCAGATACACTTTTTGTCAAATTGGTTGAAATTGTCATTACATCCAAGCAGCAATCAATAAATCATGTGCTCTGAAAAAGGACCAAAACCACCCGTCATCTTTAGCTGCTGTAATCTTGTAAAAATTTGGGTAATCACTGCCTTAAGGTCTGAATGGAAAGAACCAATCAAATGCCTCTCTGTTCATACTCAACCCTTGGCGTTTACCAGCCCACACTCTAAGCACTTTACCGCCTCCAGAGGTAGTCCAATCTACCAGAAAATGGCAGAAAAAGCTCACAAACCAGAGCAAACACTGGTATAATTTTTGATGGTAACAACTAAGGGAGTTAAAGGGCATGAAAAGTGATGGTTTGCTGTCTTTCTCTTGCCATGTTTGTTGGTTTTTACATTGAATAAAATAATGTTAGGTGTTTCCTGACCGCTGAATGAGACGTGAAGTAACGTAGTTGAATAAAAAGGAAAAGGATGTGCTGAGGTCCCCTCTCTGCTTTGTGGACGGATTTCAATGCCACAGTGCTTGTGCGTGTGTATTGGGGGCGTGGCTTTAAAGAAGCCCTGGGGGTACTGGGCGGATTAGACAGCGCCCTGAGAGGGCTGCTTCTTTTCAAATCTTGCCAGCTTTTCAGAATTGCCAACCCTCCATTCGTCTTTACAAACAATTGGATCAAACGACAGACCAAATTTAAAGGATCTAAGATGTGATCTAACTTTGGAAGATAATGCTTTTTGATGACAACAACAACTAGCAGTGGCATCTATTTTAAAAAATGGACAATGACATTTTCATGAAAAAACTGATTAAAAATTAATTGGTAGAAATATCGTTATAGTCCAACAAGGTTCATATTGTCTCCGTTGATAACTTAATATACGGTGTTCTTTTTGACAGACAAATAATTAAACAGGTATTTTTTACGTTGACATGTCCAAAAGAACACGGTATATTATGGCAGAAATATCCATCTTCTTGAAAAAAAAAGAATTATTAAAACTAAACAAATCTGTTTTAAAATGCTCAAATATTTGCAAAAGAGTAACACTCTCACTTATGGATGAGAAAAAAATGCAGCCCTTGTTTAACATGCAAACTACAAGTCAAGAATTTTCACTATTAGTCACTTAACATCACTGAGAATGAACATATAAAGGCTGAGATTAGATGAAAAGCACACTTTTCATTAACTGTAGCTTAAGTTTAAACCTACTCAACAAGGGTGTACAGAAGTTAGGTTTTGTGTCTACCTGTGAACATTTTCCATTGCTGCTACCTCTGCAAGGGCGGCCAAGCTGAAGAAAGCAGGTAGCTCTTGCGGCACGGTGCTCCTCTCTGCCTCCTCCGCTCTAGGATTGCAGCACCCTTTTTCATTGCATAAATTCTGTTGGGGAAATGGCTTCTTATCCTGTTCCTGGTTTAGGTCCTTAGTTTTGTCTTCTAGAAAAAAAAAAACAAAACTTTTTTTTTACTCACACTATTAAAGAATATCAGATGAGCATTTTCATTCTTTTCAGATCTTTGAAACAGGAACTTACAATATGAATATCTTACTATATAATAAAAAAAACTTAGTCTGTCAGAATCCATTTTTCTTTTCAATGGGTTGCATCCGGACTGTTCACTGTTTCTGGAGCCACTGTGCTCTGCATGTCATTGAGCTGTACAGCACTATTCTAATTCTTACACGGCGGTTAAAAAAACTTATGATTGAATACTGTGCTGCAAGCAGCAATACCGTGAGTCAAACAATCAGCCCGTTACGAGCAGGATGATTATGAACGGACAATCAGTCATTACAGTAAACTGTAATGAGTAACTGTAAAAATCTGTAGCTTCATCAGTAGCAGGAAAAGTTGCGCAGAGGTGAAGTTATGGGGCATGTTTAATCCAAAAACAGTGTGCATCATTTAGCTACAGTGGACAAATGTTTCTCAAAACACAAAACAAGCACAGGTAGTGAGTAAATGAGAGAGTGGGATTTGTCAGTCTCTGCCCATGGCAATTCTCCATGTGCCCATGTGTAATTTCAGGTGGATTGGGCAACCCATCAAGGAGAAAAAACTCTGCATGTAGTTGCAGTGCACATAACCCTGGGAATGGACTAGTATTTTATATAATGAGGAAAAGTCTGTCTGTCTGTCTGAATCCGTTTTTCTTCTCCGCATCTTCTCCCACTGTCCATGCCCATTTTGTATAAAAATACTTGGGACATAATGTAGATTTGCTTCTTCTTCTCAGAAGAAGAAGCAAGTCAGCTTCTAAAGTCAATGAACAAAAATATGGACAGCGCCACTCCGCCATCGCAACCCACATGGTGGTCAAAGGTAGGATTGCATCCACAGTGTTCACTGTTACAGGAGCCACTATGCTCTGCAAGGCTGCATGTCATTGAGCTGAGCAGCACTATTTTGATTCTTACACAGCTGTAAAAAACCTAGGATTCAATACTGTGCTGCAAGCTGCAATATCGTGGATCAAAATATCAGGCCGTTTCGAAAACAGAATTGTTTTGAACGGGCACTGTAACGTTCCGGTAGACTCCTAGCTGTGGCAGTCCAATTCATTGCTGTAGTTGCTCCCCTCTTCAGCTCTGGCAAATCAATCATTGGTTCACTGGCATAAAATGCATCGATACCAGTACTACAGATTTAAAACCTCTAAACACTACAGAGATCATCAGGGGGAGTTCTTATTAACCAAGGGTTTAAATGTTAAGGAGGCTCATTTTTTCCGTTAAGTCCATAATAAATTCTGAATAAAACTTAAGACAATATAGAATTTAGACAAAAGACATTCATTCATTCATTCACTTTTGTAACCGCTTGTCCTATTGTATGGTCGCGGGGAGGCTGGAGCCAATCCCAGCTAACACTAGGCGAAGGCAGGGTTCACCCTGGACAAGTCATCAGTTCATCACAGGGCTGACATATAGAGACAAACAACCATTCACGCTCACATTCACACCTACGGGCAATTTAGAGTCACCAGTTAACCTGCATGTCTTTGGACTGTGGGAGGAAGCTGGAGTACCCTGAGAGAACATGCAAGCTCCACACAGAAAGGTCTCACCCCAGCCACGTATCAAACCCAGGAATCTCTTGATATTAGGTGGGCAAACCCGCATTCGAACTCAAACCTTCTTGCTGTGAGGCAACAGTGCTAACCACTAAGCTACCCGGATGCCCAGACAAGAGACAAATACAGACAAATCTTCCTAATATCCACTTTCTGATCCATCAATCATTAATCACTCACCCTCAATTGGAGACACACTGCCATCAGCTGTGCGCACTAAGTGTGTGATCTTGGTCTTCCTTGCCTTCCTCTTCTGGCTACCAACAAGCATCTCTATATTAGTTTGGCCCTGGACATCTGGGCATATTATGGCAACAGGGGCACATGATTTGGCTTTTGAAGCTGGATCCAGCATGGTGGAATCACTCTGTACCACTGCTGTGGAGAAAAGGATCAGAATCTATTTCAGTCATTTGACCTATGCACACAACACCAAGTTTTTTTATATTTATCTGTTTAGTATCATCGTAATTTACCCAGATAAAAGTGTATTGCCTGTCTCTTGACAGGTAATTCTAAATTACTAGTTCTTATGAATACATCCCTTTAACCCAATGCCAATAGTGCAAGTTGAAATATGGCAGTATCTATTATGTACAATTGTAAATCTCAGTGAATACGATTCTCATGGGCAGTCCAGCAATAGAAAATAAATAATTAAATTGTAGTACAGATACTGTGGCTAGGGGTAACTGTTAAATTACTTTGAAAATGTTTACACCTCTGCTTTACAATGCACAAACATCAATATTCTAGTTCACCTTTATCCACAGCAACTGGTTTCTCCTTTTTGTGTTTGTGCTTCCTAACAATCTTGTGGAATGAAGTCTTTTTCTGAGATGGAGATGGCCCTGATATAACAAAAACAAAACAAAGAAAAAGAGCATGGAAATGATATGTCATGGAGTCCAAATGTT
Source organism: Naso brachycentron (assembly GCA_029874485.1). Taxonomy (NCBI): domain Eukaryota; kingdom Metazoa; phylum Chordata; class Actinopteri; order Acanthuriformes; family Acanthuridae; genus Naso; species Naso brachycentron. The sequence goes on from JAQFJA010000006.1 coordinate 2,017,960, forward strand.
TTTGTTTTAAAAAAGAGAAAAACAGTCCTGAACACCAGAAGTGTGTAAAACATGACTCTACAAACAGTTGCAGAAAGGGCCATGGATAAGATGAGGTAATAAACTGTGTTTATTAAGCAGAGCAGAAATCTTTAAATTTGTTCTTACCTTTTCCGGCTTTAAAGACTTCCTCTTGGACAGTGGAGCTGTCGGTCTTCTTCTTCTTTGAAACAGCAGCGCCCTTCTTATCAAACGTCATTGGGCTATACTGTGGCAGGCTGTTGAACTTCCTTTCAAACTCCTCCTCCAGTTTTCCTAGGCTGACAAGCAAAAGTTCACAGATTACATAGTTGATCAATACCCTATTGATTATACCCTTACATATAGCCTTAAAAATAAAACAGATGCCAATCACTCTTGTAACGATGTATTTCCCAACATAGGTCAGCTAAATATCTGGGTCTAGTCCTGCAGTCCTTACGAAATCTAATCTAAAGTGTGACACATGCTCCACAGGATTAGCACAGAGTGCCTGTAGCATATTTTAAATTCTAAACATCCACAATATTTTCTTGCATCAACTTGGCTGACTGTTAGTATGACGTGTTACCTGAAAAAAAATAAAAGACTCCCATTTTGCCACTTTTTTCTCCAATACACAAGAAATTGGCTATGCAAAAGCTGACTTTGCAATAGATCATTTGATGAGCTTGTAGGGTGTCACTCACATAATGTCAGGGCTAGGGGATTTTCTGTCTTTTTTGCTTTATCACGAGTGAACAAACCGTTGCTATTACTAATTTGTCTTTTATTTTGGTTCAGGTTAGTCTTGATGGATTCAAATTGCCTGCACTGTCTATAAGCACTCCATATGGTTCTGAAACTCAACTATTAGTATTGTTTTTATTCCTTTATAGATTTATTTTTCTACGGACAGCTTGATCTTATCTATTTTATGCATGGTTGTTGTGGTTGTGATTGTTGATGGCATTGTCTTGATTGCTTGACTGTCCCTTGTATGTTGAACTGCACTGCAAACCAAATTTCCCCTTGAGGGACAATAAAGAACTGAACTGAATTGAACTGAACAAAATCTTTTCTTTACTTTTTCTGCTGAGCTAATGAAATTCAGGACCAGAAAAGTCAGCTCTACATACAAGAAACTCAACTCAACTATTAGTTACTCTCACAGTTACTCATCAACATTTTAAAATTGGTTCAACTCTGTTAATATCGTTTTAAAATAAAAACACAGCTGTTTGGATATTCTTCTTGGTGTTGGACTAGTGAGCAATATTAGCTGGATTGCCAAGTTATGTATTGTGTTGTTGCACCATTCAATGTTGGACTACGTTAGCAAAAATGTTTACTTGCTTATTTTTGATCAAAAGCCAAGTCAGAACATTTTGACAGAGGTCTTGCTGGTGGCATGGTAGCATACTGTCTGTGGTTCCTGTTGTGTTAGTTTGTAATGCTGCTGTTTTGAGTCATGTGCAGCATTGTGGGTAAAATATTACCAAGTAAAGCATTACTATAATCACCTTTATTACAGTAAAGCCATTACTTGTGTTAGGTAACATTTTCACATTGAGAAGTTTTAAAGTGCAGTGGCTGTCAGCAGAGAAGCTCTGAGTACACTGCTGACTGAATGTTGTGGTTTCCCCACAATAACCAGGATACAGTGCTGAAGCAACAGACCCCGCCCCCTGCAGCAGAGAGAATGAGTTATTTGCTTCCTCCTACACAGGATACAGCTTCCTTCATTTTGTAAACTGAAGTCATTGAATATTTGCTCTCTAACTGGGAGCTTTATTACCTTATTATAGCCTTAATATAAAAGAACTATAAACAAAAATGAGAATGAAAAGATTTTCAGTTTATTAAAACCAAGGAATCAAGAAAAATTTATTAACATTTTTGCAGAGCAAAAGAAAAATTCTGATATGGCCCATTTCTGCTGCTACATAGGGGGCACATGTTGCTGCTGACGACGTCATACAGTTCTTGCAGTGCATTTTCTTAAATTTGCATCTGTGGGAACTTAAACAGCAACAATATAAATTATAGCTGCTGCGCAGCGGTGAGTCCAGGCCAGGTATTTTGAGGAGGAAGAAGAAGAAGGAGGAAAAAGAGGGAGATGAAAAATAGGGAGACAAATGACAAAGTCGTGCGTATCTCATTCACAAGACAGAATGCCTGAATAAGCATTAACTGTCACATCAACAGGGTCCTGACCTCTCCAGCTCAGACACCAAGGGCAAGTAATTATCTCATTTAGCTGCCTCCCAGATGTGAAACTACAGAAGGCTTCACACTCACTCACCATGGTTGCATGTGGCAGATTTCAAACATCAACTAGAGTGTGACAAACACATGAGTAAAAATTCCCAAAGTAAAACTAATGGGCTACAGACACCCCTGAAAAAAACTGTACATAAAAGTCTAATATGTCTGTGAATATTCTCATTCATCCAGGTCATTGTTCTCTCTGGGCAAATTGAATCGTAGGCAACTGGACTTG
>JAQFJA010000006.1:2150513-2164027 GCA_029874485.1 Naso brachycentron
CAGCAAGCCGGCGTGCCAGTGATTATGCCGCCGCGTGCCAACTGTGGCACGCGTGCCAAAGGTTGCCGACCCCTGTTCTAGAGTCTCTGTGAGCTTAGGAGTAGGGGGAAATGATGATGGAGAACTTTACTTCAGTCAGAATGTGATGAGGAGAGAGAAAGTCAATTATTTTATCAATACTTATTGTCTTAATGAATCAACAAGTTTGTCCTGTTATGGATAAATGGAGATACTTCAAGTTGCATAACACAACATTTAATGATTCCTGGAAAAGACGTGTGTGTGGGTACACAAGGTTACATGTAAGTTAAATTACTTCCACATGCAGGAGAGAGCTCCATGGCTAACTAAGCAAACTAGATATGAAAGCAGGATTAGCTTAGGTTTAACTGTAAGCTTACTTGAGTGCAAGTTCAATTTGGTTTATAGTGGGACTATGCAAATTAATATAATACTAAGTAAAAATGCATGACTTAGTCAAAAGGCTGTTTTTCATCTGTATTCCTTGGCCACGTTAAAAAGGCTATTTGAAATGCATCAAAGCAAAGAAACAAAGCAGGACATACAATATAAATGTCAGAAAGTACAATTGTTAAAAAACAGTCTCAGCAGCAGGACATGGTTTGAACTATCTTGCAAAACAAGCAGGTCAAATAGGTAATGGCAGCAAGAGATTCTTTTTCTACAGGCTTCACCCTCTAAGAGCTGTCCCTATTGGGTTCATTCTTTCGTGCACGTGCAGTCTTGATGATTTTCTTTTCCGCCATTGTACCCCATTCAGTGACCCCACTCTCAGATCCTCATGAGCAGTTTAAAACCTCCCCCTGAGCTCAGTTCCTCTTTTTTTCCCAGCGTTTGCTGAAGCAGTCTGTGATGAAGATGGCATCTACCCAGCGTTTTGCTACCAGTGTCCGTCTTTGTCCTTCCTGCAAGACCAGCTACATTACTGTTCTTGATCTCTATGCCTGCTGCTAAGTGTCTTGGTTCCTATGCCAGGCTAGTGCCCACGTAACTTTACTGTGCATGTCTGCCTAAGGTGAGCATGTTGAAAACATGTTGAATTTTTGCTGGACATCTCTGCGACCAGGTGGGGTCACATACATCAGTGTGTCCGTCATAGAGGATTCCAGCCTGTTTTTTTGTTGTTTTTTTCCTGAACCTACAATAGCCTGAATACGCTGTCATATTTGTACCTTCAGATTCTATTTCTGAAAAACAAAAACACAACACCACCAACATACTGCATTTAATGTTGAAAGACTATCTTCTCACAGAAGGCAACAACTCTGTGTGAAGCATTCTAAGGAAAACTGTCGGGGTTCAATCCCTGGTTGAGTCGAGTCTGCTTGGCCTTAAGCATTAGGGGTTGGATTGGGGGTAAGTCCCTTGAAAATACTAGCGTCATGTCCAGGAGGTGTGTGTGTACATCAGCTGCCTCACACCATGGAAACAGGAGATTAGCTCCTGCCCTATGGGCCTTCCAGGCTCTCAAAAGCTTACTTACTTACTTACTTACTTACTCCAAGTGAAGGTCAGCATGCTAAAGCTGGCTTGGAAAAGGCTTTCATGCAAAAAACACCATAAATATTTCAGGCTTTAAGGATATCAACGTCCTAATTGACCAAAAGGGTCTCTGCTCCTGCCACATATGTGTTCTACAACATTAAAGAAATAGTGGCAGATGTAGCTGCCCATCTTTAACATTCCTGCCGGAGCAGATGACTTCCTTTTTGTTGATGTAGACTGTGCCTACTTTGGCGGCACAGCAATAGAGATTTATTTATCTAGCATAAATACAAAAATAATAAAACAAAAAATAGCTCTGTTAGTTTCACTTAGAGAACATTATGCAAGAAGTCAGCGTGAACCTTACTTTGATGTACTGCGAAGTAGGCTAGTAGTTACTGAGGGAATAACTAGTCAATGTTGCTAACTCAATGCAGACTGTTTTTTGAGGTTATAAAATACAAAATAACAATAAACGTGTATTTATGACAGTTGCTTATATACAAGGTGTCTTATGCACCCTTGTGCAGAACAGGGTTGTACAATAAAAAGAAAGTTTGAAATTCTTCCAACAATACATTGAAAAAAGATAAAAAATTATAAACTAGCAACACATATGTAGCGACACCTATACATACATAAAGACATATATGACCAGGAATTATTTCTGTGCATTTTTTAAATTTATGGCTGATGAATTGTAAACAGCAGCAACAGCAGAATGATAGTTTCAAGAATTTGGTGGATACTTCAGATTAAAAGTTTAACATTTTAGGAATACTATCCATCAACTTCAGCTTGTTGAAGCACCAAGAATTGAGGTAAAGGTCCCCCTCTGCTCCTCCTTCCTGAGTCCTGCCCTCTATCAGCTCAGAACTGAGTTCGTTTGTCAAGTTCAACACTTTAATCAGTGATGTTGTGGTGGAGACAGGTCTCTGCAAAGATGTGGACACACCAACCTCTGATTTTCTGCTTCCAACCAACGACAGTCCCATTTCATCATTTTCAGTTTACTGCATCTTCCCTTGAGTCTTCCCTCTACTCCTGGGCAGTCTTACTTTTGTCCTAAAAACCCTACACTTTCCTTTTCCAATTGGGAGTGTATTTTTTTCAAAGGTAATGCATGTTTTGAGCATTAAAGCTGAAAAATGAATATCAAGATATTTCTTTTTTCGCACCGTAATTAAAAAGAGTCTATTGAATTAGCATGCTAAAATTTGCTAATAAGCAATAAACACAGTACAGCTAAGGCTGATGGGACTGTCATTAGTTTTGTAGACATTTGGTTATTAACCAAATGGACAAATCTAAAAAAAACCTTCCACAACACTACTGTACTTTCTGTTGTGTATTTCAACAACTATCAATGCCTCTTGTTACTTGCTTTCTGATGTGGTTAATAATAAAATGATATACATATCACATAAACCTTTAAAGTATATGTAGTAGCCTATTGCATACATACAGTACGAAATTTGTACAGTACAATGTACATAGAAGGAAATATAATTACCTAAGAGAAAATCGAAAATATTATATTCATTGGCCTACGTCATTTTATGTCCTTTTTTATATTAGTTATCAGGAAGATGCATTGTTCTAGCACAAGAATTTACTTGCTGCATTCAGTAAAACAACACAACACAAAGATAGGAGAATTACCCTCTCATTTTCACAGTAATATGCCTACAGTATAAGCTTAAGTACAAGAGTTTAGTGAAAAAACAACAGTTTTTGTAATATTCCTTCCAAAAAATAAAATAAAAATAAAAACCCGCTGACATTTTGCAACTTGCACAAGTATATGTGTATGGTGCAATAATATTGCTTCCAACCTCAGCCAAGTGGACTTCACAGCTTTCAGAAGTGCTCCCGTGCTTTGTAAGCAGGGGGCAACAGTAGAGCCACTGGCCATGAGCTGGCTGACAGAAGTTCAACACAACTTGTGCTGCCATATTTCAATTAACATGCAGCCAAACTCTCTAGTTTGCTGACTGGCACACAGACACTGTAGTTGAAGGAAAAATGTGAATCATTCTCTCATACACATATACACTCAGACTAAATATGACAACTCACTCTGTTGAGAAATAGCCTGGAGTAAATACACAACTGAAAAATGTAACTCTTCATTTCAAAAACAGTGATGAAGGCTATCAGGATGGGAGGGAAGACAAAAACGTATGAACATGAAAACATTTAGAAAGAATCAACACATAGACCTTCTTGTTTCAGTACATGCCTCATTGTCCTACAATACATAATGGTTCTCTGTTTCAGTTCATTTCTCCTTCTCATCCTCTATACAGTAAATCATTCATTCGGCTGTGTCTTACCTTAGTGGTGACTATGCAAAGACAATCCATTTTTGCCAGAAACAAAAGAAGCTGTTAACTTAGGCTCAAATTCGTCACCATTAATATCACCATTGGAGGAAAAAACCACGTAGACGGAGAAAAAAAAGATACCAGTGTGAACATGCGAAGAGGAAAGATAAAAACAGGTAGGAGCTGCTGGAAAATAAGAGGGGGAGGAGAAGAGGCTGAGAATACCCACACACGCACACATGCACACACACATATTCACACGCTAGCGAAGGAGAGAAGCCACAGCGGACAGACGTTACTGCATGTGGGCCCCTTGTGAGGATTGGGATGCCTCCTCCACAGTGCTGAAGGCAATCAGAATTCCTAACGCCATCTCAAAGCAGAGTGTGCGTCATCAGCCAGAACACACACCCACAAACACACACTGAAAACGCTTAGCAGCTGGCCTGTCCTCTTTCTCCAACAACATAAAACCATTCCTTAGCTTCTCTTCCTCTCATTCATTCCATTTCTTGTTTTCAGTTCATCCTCTCCTCCTCTCTCTTTCTTCTCTCTCCAGGCTGAGAGACCAAGCAGTTTTGTGGGAAGAGAAAGACGGAAACGAGCATCAGCTCAGCTGAGTGGATGAGATTCTCATGCTCTCTGTTAGCTATTAGCTGCTTTAGTGGAGTGTAAGAGTGAGAGAGAGAGAGAGAGTGAGAGAAAGAGGTTTCACCAGTATGTCATTTAGGTTGGGATTTTCCTGAAATATTATTTTCCTGACATTAAAACACAAGCTTCAGTCGACAGGTCCAACAAGAGATCATACTCACATGGACCTGAATTGGTTTAACTCCTACCTTTAACACAGAAACTGTATGTTTGTCAGTAAAACAATGCAGTTTAACAGACTCTCAGAGACAGTGCTTTTTTAACATATTAGTAGGTGGATGCACCAAAATTCTCTCCAGGAAAATTGGGACGAAACAGATTTTTTTGTTTTGCAGCCAAAGAAGAAAGAAACAAGATTTTTCTCACCTCAACAACCTTGAAGAGTAAAACCAAGCAAGAAATATTGGTAATTTAATTTATACAGCAGTCAAATTAAATCAGTAAAATCATCCTTCTACCACCTCAAAAGTATCATAACTTTCAGAGACTTGGCCCTCTGAACATGATCTAAAAAAACTTCTGTATTTTTAGACGGTGTTTTTTAAAAAAATCATTTTTAGAGAGGCTGTGGCTAGGAAGGTAAAGCAGGTCGTATACTTATCGGAAGGTCAGTGGTTCGATCCCTGACTCCACAAGTCTAGATGTCATAGTGTACTTGGGCAGTGGCTATTCCATCAAAGAGTTATAAGTTTCTGATGGGCATGTTGGCACTGTGTAACCACCTGTCATTAGTGTGTAAATGTGTACGAATGGGTGAATGTTGTGTTGTAAAGTGCTTTAGGTAGTAGAAAGACTAGAAAAGCATTACATAAATGCTGTCCATTTATCTAGCAATCAGGCAGCTTCAGAATGCTGTTGCCAGCAAGGACCAAAAAGCCAAACATGTAACTTCAATTCTTAGGTCTCAACACTGGCTGCCAGTTTCTTGCAGAATGAAAATTCTACTACATGTCCATGAATCCTCCAGAGCTTTCAGGTCGGCTGGTTCCCAGAGTCAACAATAAACATGGTAAGGCTGCTGTTAGCTTCTATGCTGCTCACACGTGGAACAAATTACTAGAAGAGCTAGGACTTAAAATAATGCTGATTGGTTTCAAATCCAAGCTAAAAAATTATCTGTTTAACATTACTTTTAAATCAAATTTATGTTTGTATGTTTTACCCTTTTCATTCTTAATGCTTTTGCCTGATTGACTTGGTTTTATTGTATGAGCTTTTTCATATTTGTTATATTGTGTTTACTGTACTGTATTAAGTGGCTTCTGTTTGCATGCTTTATTCGTTTTTATTTTATCCTTCCTCATCCTTTTACACAAAACCATCAAAATTAAGCACAATTTAATCTAATGGGGAAAACAGTGTGTCAAAAATATAGTGCATATTAAAAGAGCCATTCAAAACCATCAAATCACATTCCTCAATAATTAACATAGACTGTTCGGATGCATACTGAGATTTCCTCCAAATCAGTATACATCTGGGAATTTTCTGGCATGCTGCAGATTTTGCTTGTGTTTATATACAGCATACTACATACTACATTTTGGCCAAATTCGTACCCACTGCTAGGATAATGAGCAGTTTTGAAAAGAGCCTGTGCAGATTGTTTGGCTTTACTAAATCTGCTGTGGTGCAGTTATGTCATATGGACGTATGCACGTGTCAACGGTGTCAATTTTATTGTTGTTGCCAGAAAGGGGGACCGCAGGTTTAAATTACAACAGCAGGGAAAAACACAAGAGGCAAGCTCAATGACCACCATACAAAAAGAAAAACCTTGTAACATACTACCGAATTTATTTCCTTTTTTCTTATATGAGCCAGTGAGCAAATAAAGATGGGAAAAGATGATGCTATGGTGAAATTTTTGTCAGAGCAAAGAAAGATTAAGTGCAGCAGGACCCTTTGCTCATGATGTACTACTGTTTTGTACAAAAATACAGTTTTTTCAGTTATCCTCTCCTTGTTGTGTTTACTTTGTTTTAAGTTTTGAATAAACAGAGTGGGAATTTTTTTTGTTGCAAATAATTAAATTGCTGACCCGCTGTGCCATCTGACCAAGAGTCAACCACACCAGTAAGTAATCCCATTTGCAGCGTCTGTTAAAAGTTATTTTGGTGTGTACCACTGAATTGAGTTACAAATATTCAATTCATTATTTTCTTATAGACAAGCAATAACTTGTAAGACTAAGACTAATTCTAACAAAAAAGAATAGGACGGATGACTTAGGGTCAATAACCTGCTGTGCCAGCCAGTTAGATCCTCCCAGGGAAACTTAGCCTTTTCCATGATTACAGCTTTCTCCTCTTGAGACTATAAGCCTTGAAACAACAGCACAATTCCACCATCTTAAGTGTTCTGGTACCTGTTTGCTGGAGTCATCCTGGTGAAAAAGTGTGTTGCAGATTTTGACCTTAATTACTGCTTTCATCTGTGGCGTAGCAGCACACCTACACTCCCAATCTCTCGTTCGAACTGAACACATTCACTAGCTCAGACTCACTCTGCCAGAGCAAGAGGGCTAATCTTTCAGCTGATGCGGCTTAGGTAGCTTCATCTTATTGCATTAAAGAGAAGGAATGCTTTAAACTCCTTTGTTAGGGCTGCTGATCAAATATACAGAGTAAGTGTGACAAATTTGGATTTGTTTATGTTTGTGTACAAAAGTACTGACAGTGCTAACAGTCTACTAGACGGATTTACTTAAAAGCCGGCACATTCTCCTTTGTAATCTACTGACATATTCACTAAAAATCACCAGATCTACTTTTGGATTTAGTTTAATTTCAGACCTGTGAATCCTAATATAAAAGAAATTAGAGCATAATGGATATTAATCACTGTTAACTTTGTATTCATTTCAGGAAGTATATATTGTGTGCATTGTTTCTTTTTCTTTATATCTATGCTGTTTTTTACTTAGATGATAGAAAGTGGATCTTTTCCACAGATATAACACAGATTGAATACAGATTTCTTGCTTTTTGATTTAGTGATAAGCTTGCAGAAACCTAAAGATATAGCAGCAAGTACTTCGATTAACTGACTAAAATAGTGTATTCTGTATGTAGTTGTTTGTGCAGTAAAACACTACAGAGAGCATCCACTTTATCAGTTTTTAGAATGACAGAAATAAATTGCAAATATGAAAAATGCAGTCTGAAACAATATCTGGCTCATAATTCTCTTCTCTAAGTTCCCTTAAGATTCCCCGTATCAGCCAAAATTTGCACTGAAAATATTTAATCTACAAATTTAAAAAAGGAGCTCTACAGTTTTTAATCACTTAAAATTCTCTTCTACTCACAAGCAAATATCTAGCTGTCCTCTTTCATTGAGGCTAATCAATCACTGCTCTTAAACACTGGAACAGACAACAGAAGTATGTCATGATGTCCACAGGAAAGTAAGGTCGCTTTCACACTGTCCTTGTTTGGTCCGCTTTAAACGGACCAGAGTTCGTTTCCTCAGATAGTCCGCTTCGTTTGGGCAGGTGTGAAAGCTCATACGAACTCTGGTGCAGACCAAACAAACGAACTCTGGTCCGCTTGAAAACGGGGGTCTCGGTTCGTTTGCAAGTGAACCCTGGTGCTGTTCGTATGCCGTGTGAAAGCTCACCGGACCAAACACAGGACCAAATGTACGTAGTGCATGGCGTAGTGACACTATACGCAGTGCATCTTGGGTAGAGGAAGTACAGCGCGCACTCCAAGCAACCTTAAAGTCAGGCACTGCAGCTGTTGTTGCACTCGGTGCATTACGTAATCGTTGACCGGAACTGAACTTTGGTCCCGTCATAGGGAGATAATTAGGATCGTCATGTTAGAGTGATGAGGCTCACCTTTTTTCACTGTCATTTTCCCTCACAAGGATTGATTTATGTGCTGACGTGTGGTCCTGATAATACTGTTGGCACACATCAAGCAGTTGTATCTTTTTGTTATTACCCATGTGTTAGTGCTCATCTTTGTGTGTTCCCATGTGAAGGAACCAAAGACTGAAAGAAACAAGAAACAAAAAACAAAAAACAAACACTAAAACCTTGAGCCCTCATTGGTCTGACCTCACATAGAACTTCAGATGGTGTGAACAGGGTTTTGATCTTAGGCTAACTATCTAACTATAGGATACATTTAACAGTGAAACAAACAAACAAAAAGTTGAAGAGAATTTTTGAAATCGTGCAGAAAGAAAAATGCAAATTAAGGGCATTTCGATTAACTAGTTTTAACTGGAAATTCGGCTACAAAGCAACGTTTGGTCAAAGATGGTGGTATAGGCAACGCCACACGTCTGTAATAAACTAAGTCAATAAGAAGAGGTTGCAGACCCAAAACAAACAAAAAACAAAAGTAGCCTTGGCCGTCTGAAAACAGTTGAATCTGAACAAAATTCCCTAACCTGACTTTAGTAGTGCAATCAACATATTTAATCTTATTCTTGTTGTTACCAGCCATGTTTTCACGTGTTGGGGTAATATCCAGGAAGACAGCGGAAATAACTTCTTCTACTTCTTCTTTGGGAAGCGGAAACAGGTGGTAGATTTTCGCTATGTCACAATTTATTTGATGCAGGTGTTTCCATCTCCCATTTTGCCTACAACTGTTTTTCAATAAAGAAAAAAAAAACACCACAAGCAAGCACAAAACTTTGTTGTAAAATTGAGGATGTTTTTTCAAATTTCATCCTTTCTATTAATCATTTCTACTGCACTATTTCAAAATGCACATCAAAATTGGTAATGGAAACATGGCTTGTTACATTTCTCAAAACAATTTATGTCAAGGCTTCAGGACATTTGGATCATTTTGGACGAGCAGTATGGAGGCATTTTAGAGTTTTATTATGCATTTTTCACATTTGAAACTTGGTCACCATTCACTTCAATTATTTGGGAGGTGACTGCAACGCCTTTTTCCTGTGAAACTCCAGCAGTGTTTTGTGGACTATAAAACTTCACCTGACCGTCCATCAGCGTGGGGCTGAGTAGACAATGACCAAGTTTCATTTTTTGTTGAACTATTCCTTTAATGAAGAGAGAAAAGTGTTTCTTAAACAAAGATTTTTATTAATTCACGACGACCACAGAATCTTACAGGAATCAGTTACATAGTTGTAACTTCACCTTGAGCACTCTGATTTATTAATAGGACATATTATTTAGGATTACATTAATAACCCTGTCTTATGTTATCCCTTCAGTCACATAATGGGTTCACACGCCCTCTGTCAAATAAACACAAGCTGCAACACATCGCCTCATTAGTCTGCAATCAGACTGTCTACTGCTACATTTCTACAGATGAACTCAACATGCACTTCAATTCACAGACATGTTTAAGAACATTTTATGATATTGTAATTTGTTCTTGCATGTTCAAGTATTAAGAAACACTATTATGCCTTTTTTTGTTTGTTTTGTTGCAATAATTTCCTGGACGTCAGATGTTGCCTGTATTCCTCAGGTGGATGTCAGGTGTTACTTCCTCAGGCCGCGCTTGCTTCTGCCCTTTGAACTGAGAATAAAATGAAAATCAGCAAACAATCCGCCCAACCTTTGATACATACAACGCAGTATAATTGTAATTATGTAACGCAATATAATTACGATGTTCAGTGTTGGAAAAAAACCACTCTCTCATGGCTGCATTTGAAATTTAAATTACTTTATGGAAATCCTGGTCACAGAAAGGACAGCTCACCTTTGAAAGACACCACAAACAACCTCTTCAGATTTCAGCAGTCTCAGTAATTGGATTTTATGTCATTGACTTTTTATTTAAAGCAATTTATGGTCAGAGTTCAGAATTTGGCATTCAGACATTCTCATGCAGCTTCATTGAACAACTGCAGAGCACTACTTCTCTTTTTTTTATGATCCCGTCAGGTAAATTTTAAAGTCTGCTCCCAATGCAGTTCATCTCTGTACAAGAGTGAACTCAAATCGTTTGGGTTCATGACTCCTTTAACACGCAACATTATATACATGCTGTGACCCCTCACGACACAGCGCATGTATGCGAGTTAAAACGTTTAAGGATTCTTCTTTCTCAGATGCATATTTTCATAACTGTATTGAATAATGGTAGTGTCAGGAAAAGGTCCAATTATATGGGATTTCAAAAGGAAAAAACAAAGATTAGAGGAAAAATAAACTTGTTATATTTAAAAATGTAGTTATAATTTCTACTTATATATTTATCTGATGACTACTTCCAGGGGTCCCAATCCTCAGGTTGGGAAGCTTTGCTCTGCAGAGAGCTGCTGCTGGCCTCAGATACTGAAAGCTTTTCATAGCTGTCTGCTGTTGGAAAGGGATTTGCTACCAAATAGTTTACTGCTATCTTTATCTGTTGCTACCGAGTGCCTGACCCCTGCAGCTTCTCTATGAATACACCCATTTATATGTTTAAGGTGAAATTGTGGCACATGTTTTGCTTTTGTTTGATGATATACTGTGTATAGCTGTCAGCTCTTACAGTTAATGAGACCCTAATAGCTATTTTACCTAAATAATAACAAAGGCTCCATTTAAAATAGAGACTTGTTTGAAATATTCAGTGACAGTATTAAAATACTCCTCGTTGCAAAGCCAGTGCCCTATTGTGCAGGAAAACTACCATTACAACTTTGTTAAAGGAGAAGGGGTTTTTTTGCACATGAAGCCTTTAAAAAAGGAAATTCACAATCATATACAATGTATATGTCAGCCAAGTTGTTGACATGATCACTAGCTAAAAACAAAGGAGGTAAAGGGGCATTTCAAGTGTCTCAACAATCCATAAAAAAAAGTTGTTTTAAAGGACGAGACAATCGGCGAATGATAAGTGGTATCTTCTCTTGTTACTGACACTCAGTGCTTTCAGTGGGAAAAAATAAGTGCTGGCACTCCCCTTATTCACCTGTTGGCATGTGAATCGGGTGGCCAATATCACACTCTGATATGGAGAGGACAGGAAAGGGTACTGGGAGCCCGTGAGAGGTCCCAGTATGCCGTAAAATGTCCCAGTAATCCAGGGGGTAAAATGTAGAAGTTGGGGTACTGCACTCGGGTGCATACCAGCCCACTTAAAGCATTGCTGACACTTAAACATAGAGTTAAACAGCCGCTAATAATAAAGTGGCTGTTTGTTTGTTTACTGAAGCATCCAAAATGAGTCATTTCTGTTTAAAAGCTGTTGTTCAACTTTGTGTTTTAGTGTTGGTTCGTGCAAGGACACGACTAAACATTCAATAATTGTTTCGTTTTTTAAAAACAAGCTTTCTTCAGTGGCTTGTCCAAGCACTTAAAATGCCCCTTCACCTGCAATATTTTCAACTAACTGATGTCAACAAGGAGCTCCAGCTCTCTGCAGCGTATGTCATGATAATGCGGTAGAACATTGTATATGATCGGGAAAATCCACATTATAAGGCTTAATGTGAAAAAAAACAAACTTCTCCTTCAAACTTCTGTTCAGAGCCTGAGCCCTCATTGCACCACAGCCAGTGAGATCAGGCGGAAGGATTCACATGATCTGAATGGCAGCAGGGTCGGTCACTTTGTTATTGAGAGCTACAATAACAAAGATGATATCACATAGCAGTTATGAGACCTCTCAGCTGCCGTACCTCCACCACAACCCATCTTTCCTTCGAGTGTATGTATGTTGGTGAAGTACCCCAGCCCGCCTTTTGTTTAAGCTCCTCTTGTGTCTCACACATTTTGCCGTTTTTGTTTTCCCAGTCCTGTTTGGCTGGGCGTTGTCAGGAAACGTTAATCCTGCTCAGGCAGCTGGCTCAAACAGCTGTAACAGATGCCACCTCTGACTAATGAAGACTAGAGTAGTGAGAGGTGCTGAGGGGAAGTTTAACTATGAAGAGGTGAAAATATGAGGAGGTCACTAGGTGAACATCAGGCCAAACTATCAGGATTACAGTCTGTTGTCCAAATCTTTTTAGCCCAGCATAGCTTAACCTAGCCTAACTTACCAGTTACCACCCTAGTCATTCCAACATTTCAACCTGTGTTATCTTGGCTTTTGATCAGATGGCTCCAGCTGCTGGGACAAAACAAAGAGGCACTGTGGCCTGGTGCTGTTTGTCAAAGTTTATCTTAAAAATTTCCATTTTCTCACAGTCAGCATTGTGGTGATGATGAAGAAAATGTAATAATAAGAAGAAAGTAGTCATCATTGCCATTTTATAATATATGGTATCAGGGCTAATAACCAATGAGATTGCTTGATTTGAACAAACCAAATAGACTTACATTTTCTGATGATCACTGACCCGGTTTCTCAGCACGGTGACCTGTGGAAAAGACGTTTTTTTAAAGTTTATTCATATCCACTGCTGTACAAAGCTGAATCAAGCAGAACTTGACTTTTCAGCATTTATTTTACTGTTGAACAAGACTAAGTTTAAACCTAGCATAGCCGGACTGAATGCTCCTGAGAATTTTATTGAGGATAGGTTATGCTGACTCATTTTGAAAGAGCAGCAGCCAAAGGCAAATTCCAGCACTCAACCGACCAATCACTCACTCAGTAAGTCAGCCACAGACATTCATTTTCATATGACTATCCCTGCATGCTTTGCTGCTCAACCCCCCAAAAATAAAGGAATATAGGAGTCTATTTTTGACTTCTTACCATTAGCAGAGATCACTCCTATCTTCTACAATGTTGTAGTTAAAATTGGACCATGTGTATACTTTAGTAGATCACAGACTGAATTATTAAACCCCACTCATTGCCATTCATGTTGAAACAGGGTACAAAAACACTACAGGCCACGCTGAAGTTGCTAGGTATAGGTAATACACCCTTTTAAAGAGGAAGTCTGAGTTTTTTTGGTCAAAAATCATTAAGCAAGAGAGAAAGAGGAGAGCCTGGAGCTGCGAAGATTTAAGTTATCATGCCTGAAAAATAGTTCCTAAAAAATGCAACTTCCTAGCTCGAATATTAGCATGAAGAAGGATTTTCACACAGACAGTCTTTTTAAATAACGTTGCAAGTTTTCATGTACTTTCTGTAACAGTTATTG
>JAQFJA010000006.1:2298846-2309464 GCA_029874485.1 Naso brachycentron
CACACTGAAAGAAACATTGTAAGGAAAGTGAAAGTGAAACACTGTAGGGAAAGTGGCCCTCAGCTGCAGAACACAAATGCAACTTGAGGAAACAACAACTTTAAAAAAACACAACACTGTTTCCTAAAATGTTATTTTTGATTTTCTGGTTGTGTTTTCTGAAATGTCATTGCAGTTTTTCAAATTCTACTGTATTTTGCAAAATAGGGCCATTGAAATTTTATCTTTAGGCCCTGTCTTCCCCCTGGTGCAGCACAAGTGTCATGGCTGTTTTCGACTGACGCAGTTGTCATTTTCACACCCAGGGCCCACGTCGTCTCAGTAGCAAATGTACTTGCGCTCATCTGTGTGCTGATGAAAAGAGTTGGTCTTCAAAGACGGTGTGGTCAAGTGCATTTTTGGTGCATTGCTATCTTGTGACACCAGAAGGAGTTTGTGCTATTGACCAACAATTATCATGTCTAGAGTCTGGTGCAATGTTTTCCTGTTATTGACAGGATGCACTATTTAGATACGTGCACTGAGGGCGTGTTCGAGGCGCGGCCATTCTGCATGTGACACTTGTGGACACACGGTAAGACCACTCACAGCCTCTTTGTGCTTTCTTTGTCTCCTGACATTATTATGATTCTTTTAGCTTGGTGCCGCTGATCTAGTGGCACCAGAAGCCAAGGATCCTCTCCGCTTATGTATGGGTGAGTCTCAAGTCTCTTAAATTGCATCCACGTTTCCCTCACTTGCGTCCTTTCCTGGCGTCTTAGTCCCACCCAAGGTGGGTGCATGGAGAGACGCAAGGAAACCAAAGTGAGGAGGGAGGAAACGAGGAAAGACCTTGCCTCGTTCTTTCCTCTGCGGCGCCTCTTTACGATGACACAGAGCAGAAAGTGGTTGGACTGTTTCCCCACTGCTGCTATCTTCAGTGTGACCATTCATATATTTCCACAAACACTACAAATTCTATGTAGAGTCCCTCTTCTGTTCTTCCAATCTTCACTTATTCCCAATCACACTCGTATTATCTATGTGTTAAATATCATTGCTTTCTGGACTCCTTCATGTAAGTACGTCTGAATTAATTCAGTGCAAAGAAAGAAGTGAATATGAGCCACTTCAACTTGAATTGCTTCTCTGCCATCTTGTTCAAATGCTCCGGCTGCGGAGGTGGAGTTTTTCTACCCGATCGTTGAGCTGGAAGACTTCCACGGAGGATGGACTCGTGCATCCTCACTCATTGCTCCTCAGTGCACAAATAAGAGCTTTGGGACGGTCTGCATGATGGCGTTGCCAAAACAACTTCTGGTTCAAGGGAGGATCAAAGAGAGAAGAAATGTCAAATAAGAGACTGAGACACACCCCATGTCTGCCTCACCTCAGGAAGTTTCCTTAAATGACTGATTCTCCCGTAGATGATCTGCTGATGTGCTTTCACCTCACGCACCAAAGTGTGTAAAAGCGCTCACTTCTGTGGCCGATTGTGTCCACCATCTAAATAGCAATGTGCCTCGTTTAAGTACATCCAGCTCTTGAGAGGGATGAGAGACGACACACTGATTGGTTTAATCCTTGTTACATCCACACTGATGATTAATTAAGAAACTAAATCAATTCCTTTTGCGTCTTGTGCCTCACTTTGCACCCAGATAAAGCGCCATCTGAATAGCAAAGTGGACTTGGACACATTTCTGGAAACTTGTGCCATGTGCTTTTGACTATATGCAATAGATCAGAAAAATAGGCCCTTTGACTTATGAAATAAGAGCATTAAATATCCTAAATATCCTTCATTAGAAATTATATGCTAAGCTTTAGCATTACAACTTGGGCTTTTTTATGTAGTTGTTAATTTTTCAGACATATTTCATTAGTTATGACAAACATTGGCCCACCGGAAGTCTTATTTAGTGTTATGTATTTAGTTAAGCTCAATAGTGGGGTTTAGGAGTGGTCCACTAGGGGGAGCTCTAGATATAGGATTCAGTGTGAACTACTGGATTTAGCCCTAGAGTTGTTGTTCAGCCCTAATCAACAAGCTAGTCTGTTTTTGCCATCTGTAATGTTACCAGAGCTAATGTTACTAAAGCTCATTCATCTCCCGTCAACCCTCGTTCGTTTTTATACAAATAAGAAGACTTAATACTGGCGACGAGGCGGATGTGGTATGCTCCAGAGGATGTGGAGACATACAAGGACTCACACAAACGGACAAAGGCAGATGCGGCTAACAGCTACCAAGCAGCTAACAGGACACGGTAAAGTTGGACTTTAGGAAACAAGTACTAAACTACTCACTGTTCATAGCATGGCTACTTTTGGGAGGATTGAAGAATTTTAAGGGGATAAAGATGCCTCATGGGACGAGTATGCAGAGCAGCTGGAATGTTTTTTTGAAGCAAATGAGATTGATGCTGCTGAGAGGAAAAGAGCAGTGCTGTTAAGTGTATGTGGAACGGACACATATTCCATGCTGCGTTCCCTGGTAGCTCCAAAAAGACCTAGTGAGGTGCCGTATGATGAACTGATCGGTTGTCTCCAGCGCCATTTCAATCCAAGGCCTTCTGAGATAGTGCAGCGTTTTCATTTTCACAACTGTAAGCAGCAGCCGGGTCAGTCCATTTCAGCATTCATTGCAGAGCTGAGGAAGTTGTCAGTGCATTGCAATTTTGGAGACCAGCTTGAGAACATGCTCCATGACCGGATTGTGTGTGGGGTGCAGGACCCGGCCCTACAGAGACAGTTGCTATCGGAGACGGCTCTGACCTTCAAATCGGCCGAGGAGAAGGCTACGGCAGCGGAGACAGCAGCTCTTAATGCGAGTATGTTGCGTATGGGTATATCTGCTCCCCACTCAGAGGAAGTTCACAAGACAACCCACACATCTGACACTAAAAAAGAGATGGAGGCAACGACGGAGGCAAAAAAAAGGTGTTTTCGCTGTGGAGCTTTTCATAGTTCCTCAGAGTGTAAATTCAGCACAGCAGTCTGCCATTTCTGCAAGAAGAGGGGACACATTGCACGGGTCTGCATGAAGAGAGCTCAAACCAATACTGCCTCCAAGCCTGAGAATACGCCTCAGGGTCAGACACATGCCGTTACATTGGAGAGCCAGGACCAGGAGGAGTACTTCCTGCATCATACCTCTGCAGACCAACTGGCACACAAGAGGGCACCGTACATGGCTAAGGTAATCATGAACAACGTACCACTCATGATGGAAGTGGATTCTGGTTCAGCATGCTCGCTGATCAGTGAAGGGACATACCTATGGCCAGCAGACCC
Source organism: Naso brachycentron (assembly GCA_029874485.1). Lineage (NCBI taxonomy): Eukaryota > Metazoa > Chordata > Actinopteri > Acanthuriformes > Acanthuridae > Naso > Naso brachycentron. The sequence continues at coordinate 2,302,123 of JAQFJA010000006.1, forward strand.
CCCGACCATTATGCAGGTCACAGGGGTGCTCAAACAGTGGTCCCAGGCCCAGTTACAGGTGCTAGGAAAGATCCAAGTGCAAGTCGAGTATCTGGTTTTCAGAGGCACACTCTCACTTTTCGTGGTGGGAGGGGAAGGAGCAAGCCTGCTTGGCAGAGATTGGTTTGAACCACTCGGCATGATGATGAGGCTTTGGACAGGCTGGTGGAGCAAGGCGTCCTGGTCCCGGTGAAACATTCCAAGTGGGCCACGCCCATTGTGCCGATCTCTAAGAAGGATGGGAGCCTCCGGATCTGTGGAGATTACAGATGCACAGTGAACACAGCTGTACTCCCAGATGTATACCCCCTACCAACAGTATCCAAACTGTTCTCCTCACTGGCAGGGGGGATACTGTTCACAAAACTGGATCTCAAGCAGGCTTACCAACAGCTTGTCCTGGATGAAAATGCAGCAGAGCTACTGACCATGAACACACACAGGGGACTTTTTAGGCCAACAAGGCTACAGTTTGGAGTGTCCACGGCGGTGGCCATTTTCCAGAGGTTCATGGACACGCTGCTGGCTGGAATCCCAGGAGTACAGCCACATCTAGATGACATCCTCATTACAGGGAAATCTCCAGGGGAACATGCAGGCAGGCTGCAGGCAGTGCTGAGTCGGGTAGCAGAGGCAGGACTCCAGCTGCAGAAAGAGAAATGTGTGTTTGCTGCGACAGAGGTGGAGTTCTTGGGGTTTCGCGTGGACAAGGATGGGGTGCACCCCACAACTGAGAAGGTGGAGGCCATCAGGAATGCACCCGCACCCAAGACGAAGACAGAGCTACAGGCGTTCCTTGGACTTCTGAACTTTTACAGTTGTTTTTTAGAGGGCAAAACAACAGTTTTGGAACCACTGCAAAGACTGCTGGACCATGATGCAGCCTGGAGCTGGACTGCAGTCCACGATGCGGCTTACAGACAGGCAAAGGAGTTGCTTCAGGCTGACGGGGTGCTGGCCCATCATGATGAGAAAAAGTCTCTGGTGTTGGTTTGTGATGCCTCGCCATATGGAGTTGGAGCTCTGCTGAGCCACGTGGAACCAGATGGACGCGAAGCTCCCATATGTTTCGCCTCAAGAACCCTCACTCCAACAGAACAAAACTATGCGCAGATTGACAAGGAGGCACTAGCTGTTGTCTTTGCTGTGAAGAAGTTCAACCAATATGTGCTGGGGAGGGAGTTTGTTATCTACACAGACCACAAGCCGCTGTTGGGGCTAATGCATCACTCCAGGCCAGTTCCACAGATGATATCGCCTCGCATGCTGCGCTGGAGTCTGATGTTGGGTGCATATCATTATGAGCTGCGTTACAGGCCCGAGAAGAAGCTGGCTAATGCAGATGCCCTGAGCCGTCTGCCCCTGGCTCACAGAGGGGCTGAGGCCCCGTTCCCGCTGGAGGTATTGTTGCTGGAAGTGGTTCCTGAGGCCCCGCTCCATGCAGGATGGATCAGCAGCCTGACACAGAAGGATCCGGTGCTGTCTCGTGTGTTACACTGGTTGCTCCATGGCTGGTCGGCAGGGAGGCAGGAGGAGTGTTTCAAGCCTTTCATGCAGTGCCGCAACGAACTGTCTGCACACAAGAACTGTGTACTCTGGGGGAGCAGAGTAGTGGTGCCCCTGGCAGCGAGAGCCGACGTCCTGAAAATGCTGCATGACGCTCACCCAGGGATCCATATGAAGGCCCTGGCGAGGAGCTATGTCTGGTGGCCGGGCATGGATAACGAGGTGGAGAGGGTCGTGAGAGCCTGTGAGGCCTGCCAGCTCACTCGTCATAACCCACCCAAGGCTCCGCTGCACCAGTGGGAGTGGACCACCAAGAAGTGGTCGAGAATTCATATCGACTTTGCCGGGCCGTTCCAGGGTAAGACCTTTCTGATTGTGGTGGATGCCCACTCGAAATGGCTGGAGGTGTCCATCATGCCATCTGTGTCTTCTGGTGCTGTCATCAACACGCTGCGGCTGCTGTTTGCTACTCACGTAATCCCTGATGTCCTGGTGTCGGACAACGGCACGGCTTTCACGTCTGCGGAGTTCAAGGTTTTCACCCAGAGAAATGGAATCAGGCATGTGACAACGGCCCCGTATCACCCCTCCTCTAATGGCCAAGCTGAGAGAATGGTGCAAACGGCGAAGGATGTGCTGCGGAGGATAGCCGTCGGGGACTGGCAGACTCGTTTAGCCCGTTTCTTGTTTTCCCAACACATCACACCAAACTCAACAACCGGGAAGAGCCCCACCGAAATGCTGATGGGTCGTCAGCTAACGACTGCACTGGATCGCCTGCACCCAGACTCTCAGGATGAGGTGCACACAAAGCAAGAGGAACAGGCCTGTAACCAACAACGGGCCCCGAGACAGTTTCAACCAAGGGACCCTGTGTTTGCTCGCAGTTACACAGGAGCAAGATGGATACCTGCTGTGGTGGAGAGGGCCACTGGGCCAGTGTCATACAGTGTGAGGGCCCCAGATGGCCAGTTACATCGGCGCCATGTGGACCAGTTGAGAGGGCGTGCCCCGGAGGAAGCTGAGGGGGATTTGTCCCAGCTCACGCCAGCTAGTGAGTGTCTGCCCCAAGAAGGAGCCCAGGATGCAGTAGAGTCACAGTCGGGGGGAGAAGAGACAATGGATCCACTACAAGGGGGGCGTTCACCAGGCAGCAGCACAAGCTCCTCTTCAGTGCCTGTTCGTCATCAGCCCCGCAGGCCCAGAATTTGTCCCAAAGGGTGGGATGATTATGAACACTAACTAGGGGAAAGGAGTGTTATGTATTTAGTTAAGCTCAATAGTGGGGTTTAGGAGTGGTCCACTAGGGGGAGCTCTAGACATAGGATTCAGTGTGAACTACTGGATTTAGCCCTAGAGTTGTTGTTCAGCCCTCATCAACAAGCTAGTCTGTTTTTGCCATCTGTAATGTTACCAGAGCTAATGTTATTAAAGCTCATTCATCTCCCGTCAACTCTCGTTCGTTTTTATACAAATAAGAAGACTTAATACAGAGAGAGGGGTACAAACATTCAAGAGAATGATGAAAAAATGTCCAGAGGGCACACTGACAGCTAAGGTAGCCAGAGTGTTATTTAGCTACAGAGTGACTCCTCACACCACTACAGGCCTATCTCCAGCAGAGCTGCTTCTTGGGAGGAAGATACATTGCACACTCAATTCAGTCCATCCAGACCTGAGCAGGAAAGTGAAGGAAAGGCATGAAAGACAGATAAAGGATCACAACAAAAGGGCAAAAGGACGCTGTTTCAAAACAGGAGACTCAGTGCTGACCCAGAACTTCAGTCTAGGGCCCAAGTGGATCCTGGGAATTATTGAGTCGGTGACAGGACCGGTGTCCTATAAAGTGATGCTGGGGGATGGGAGAGTAGTGAGGAGACATGGATCAGATTCACACTCAACAACAACCAACAACAACAACAACCAACAAGCTGCCGCTATTCAGCTAAGTCAGGCCAATGAAAAAAACGAAGCATGGCTGGAAGCTGAGGAGGTGGTACTCAGTGGTGACAAGTTGGAGGAGCCAGCAGCTACGGAAGCTGTTGAAAGCTCAGAGACTGAACAAAAAACTGTAACAAATACAACTCCAGTAAGGAGACAGTCAAGAAGGGAAACTAAGTTGCCCAGTTACCTTAAAGACTTTCAGTTGCACTAAGAGAGACTTATTAACACTATTGTGGGCGATTGAACAGAGTTAAACAGTTACAATGTTCCGGTGATATGTATAGAAAATGCTTAAGGGGGGAGGGATGTTGTAACTGTGTATTTGAAATAATATGTAGATGTCTGCCAGTCCACTAGGTGGCGTTGGCTTGAGTTGTTACCTGTTGGGGAGTCCGACAGAGGGTAGAGGAAGAAGGATCAATACTGAATACTGTGAGGAATGCGGTGACTAAAAGATACAAATGTGTTCGTCAAGAATAAAATAAACCTCCATTGTTCAGTAAGAAGCCTCCCGTTGAGTTACTACATGCTGCTTATCAGCTAGCCATTGCAGCCAACTGGTACCTGCTCATTAATGAGTACAATCACCACATTGTTCATAAAGATGAAAGCCCCCGCTCTGTGTCTCAATACCTATGCAGGGATTAATAACCTTAAGTCCAGTGCTTTGAGTGGAAAAAAGTAAGTGCCGGTGCTCCCCGTACTCACCTGTTGGCATGTGAATCAGGTAGCTGCTATCGGCAAATCATCAAGTAATAATCTATTTTTTAAATTTTAACAGTGAATAAAAGATACTAGAAGGTAATGCTGATTTCCACAAAATTAATTTATTTAACAAACAAGGCCTACTTTTAGTTTTCTGTCTTGAGTATTTATATTTGACTGTCAGAGAGCTGTGTCATCATCAGAATCCGTTCATGTTCCCATGCCAACATTACTGTCTATTTTTTATCCCTTTGCTTTTCCTTTTATATACAACACTGTTGTGACTCACTCTGAAACACAGCCAGTGGGTTTTGACAGGCAACAGATCACGGAGCAAACGCACAGCGGAGCCGTTCCGGAGCGCACACGCAACCTTAGTCCTGGAGTTAGTGCATGGATATAGCGTAAATGAAGACATCCTACTTTCGCGAGAACAAACAAGTGAGCATCACGTAGAAAAGAAAGAGGCGAGTGTTATGAAGTGAACCTTAATGTAATTAATCGCCAAGAAAGGGTACTGGGAGCTTGTGAGAGGTCCTGGTACGCCAGGAGGTAAAATCTAGAAGTGGGAGTACTGCGTGCCGGTTCGTACCGGCCCACTTAAAGCACTGCTTAAGACAATGTGAGATCGTCTCTGACTACAAATTACTGTGACAATCATATTCATTAGCAAGAGCAAATTCGCAACAGCTGCGACCAGCAGCAAAAAATGGGATGCAAAATACTGTCCTCTCTGTCTTCACTGTATATTTGGAAAGAAAGTGAAGAAAAAAAATTACTACCTGCAATGATGCTTTCCACAAGAGTCTACAACAAACAGTTGATAAGTTGTTGGAAGGGGCAGGAGTTAAGTGTGGGGCGGGGAAAGCCATGACCAATGAAAGTGTGTGTGTGTGTGTTGTTCTACAAAGTTTGGCCATGTCACATCAATCCATTCAGAAGTTATGCATCTTTTTGTTACAGGCCGCTCCCACTGCCACTCCCCCTTTTGCCAGTTGGCCTAAACAGTTAGTCAGCAGTCCTTTGGCTCATGACCAACCTTTGCAATAAATCTTGTGCAAGTTTGTAAACCCATTTGCAAGTTATGAACCTTTTTGCAATTGGCCACTCACATTGCCACACCCCCTTTTATATAGTTGGCATGAACACAAACACACACCTTCACACACACACACACACACACACATACACACACTTGACGTAAACTAACCGACAGAGCAACAGGCCTACTGACCTATAGAGCGACTGACTGACGAATGGATTGACTGACGCACGCAGATGGATGGACTGTCCAATAGAGTGACAGACTGACTGACCGATGTGTTTCCTAGAGCTGCTGGTTGCCACTAAAAGTGTTTCCAATTTCATGTGGATAACGAAATGTTGTCTACATCAATGCTGTTAGGTGCAACTACTACACTGCAACTGTCAAATGTTCAATGTCTAAACTGCATAATATTATATTGTGGTATGTTTTTACACAGTTTTGAATGTTATCATACTGTGACATGGATATTGATTGGAATTGCAATAGCTGTAACTTGATATTTGAGTTCAGTGGTGACAGCATCTTTGACCTTTTCACAAATGTGTGTCTTTGAAGGAGAAAGAGGTGACCATCACCAAACCAAACGGTGAAACAACAGTAACAACAGTGAGAATCTGGAATGAGACTGTGTCCAACCTCACACTCATGGCTTTGGGCTCCTCCGCACCGGAGATCCTGCTTTCTGTTATCGAGGTACAGGCGTTTCATGTCCTTTCAGCATATACAATACCCTCAGAAAACACAGGTGTCTATCACTGCAAATATGCTGTTCACAAGCATTCACTCAATGGCAAAAATCTCTAAAAGACTTCCTGTAGTGTATGCATTAACTACTGAATAAATATATTTACAACATAAATCATAAATCCTGTAATTCTGCTTCATGTCAGTTGCCTACAAATAGATCATTCCTTTCCTGACTTTCATGAGGTCAGTTTTCAGTTTTTCATCTTCAAAAAAGAAAACCTTTTCTATTATCTGGATTTTTATTTGGTTTTTACACAGTTTCAGTTCCGTTTTGCCTGATTAAAGGTCTGATTATGTTTTGATATTTGTCTTTTTTTATTTGACAGGTGTGTGGGCACAACTTTGATGCAGGGGAGCTTGGCCCGGGCACTATAGTGGGCAGTGCTGCCTTCAACATGTTTGTGATAATTGGTCTGTGTGTGGGAGTGATTCCTGAGGGAGAGTCTCGCAAGATCAAACACCTGCGGGTGTTTTTCATCACAGCTTTCTGGAGTATTTTTGCCTACATTTGGCTCTACCTCATACTGGCTGTCATCTCTCCTGGAGTTGTAGAGGTGTGTTTCCAGTGACTGTATATAAGTGTTTTCTAATAAACAATGTGTAAATCATGTAATTCTCATATTGCCTGTTTTACCAGGTGTGGGAGGCTATCGTGACGTTGCTTTATTTTCCGGTGTGTGTGATCTTGGCATGGATAGCTGACCGACGCCTTCTTTTCTACAAATACATGCACAAGCGTTACCGTGCTGACAAGAGACACGGCATCGTGGTCGAAATGGAAGGTGACCCTGCACCCAAAGGCATTGACGTGATCATGGATGGAAAGCTCTCAGATGGCAATTCATTCCCGGGAAACTCCTCCAGTGTGAACATCTCCGTGCAGACAAGCGATGAACTAGACCAGAACACAGATGAGGTAAGATGGATGTCTCGGGGAGGAATGCTGTAGCAGCTTCACGTTGCAAGACTGAGGACTGAACGCTGTGAAATCAGAGCTGTTTTTCCTTAAAGTAACTACGAGGAACTTTGAGGTATTTCTGAAACAGTCTCATGATTCCTCTGATAATTACAAATTTCCTGTAACAACAAATGAGACCCTCAGACCCTATGCCAGTGATCGGGTCTGAATCCCCACAAACTCAGATGAAACGATTTTTTTAAAAATGTCCTTGTTCCGTGCAGTGATGATAACATAATTATATTCTATGCCTACGGCTGTTAGTTTGCACCTTAGCGTGTAACGTTAATGCAAATGGCTGTGTAGTGTTAGCCCACAGAAAATAGAGGTAACAGGTCTTGGGGGACATTACTGCCATACAACTGGCTTATAACTTATTTCTCAGTCACATATAA
>JAQFJA010000006.1:2329700-2339706 GCA_029874485.1 Naso brachycentron
AAAACATTTTAGTGAGATAATTTTATCTGATAGTATAAGAATAAAGGATTAGTTCCTACTAGCAGTTATTTAATTCAAGAAATCCCCTCATTAAATTATATAAAAGCTGCCACTTGTGTGCACTTTGTAAACTGTTAGATACAAGACAAAACCGATGGCTAAATGTCAGATTATTACTATTAAAAGTTAATTTGTACATTAATAATGTTAATAGATTGACCATAAAACAGCTCAAATGTAGCATAAATACATATCCTCTGTTGCCCTTTTTATAAAACCTTTTTTTTTTGTCATGTCAGGACTGTCATCTTATATATTTATCATTACTTTTCCTGGTGTTTTAGGGTTTTGTTAAGTTAAGGGACTCATGGGGTAGTTAAGGGAATCTTCTCTATCGCTCTCTCTCTCTCTCTGTGTGTGACAAGCGCGTGTCAGACACGCTTGCAACAGAAAGAGGGGAGCAGGACAGAGACAGAGATTAGCTTAGGACAGCAAACTGCTTAAAAGACGCGTATGCTCTTCTGAAATCAAACGAGTGCACATAAAAATTACGCAAATGCCATAAAAAGCCACAAATATTTTTCTAGAAAATGACATGCAACAGTGTCCTGATCCTCCTACGCATTTATTTCACAAAGTACTGATACAGGTAATGTAGTGATGCCATAATGTTATCAGCCCACGACGTAGTGTTAGGTGTTTACGTTAAGAGTGCTGTAACGTTAGTTCCCCCCGCTTGTACAACAAAATAAGATCATCCTTTATTAGTCCGACAGCGTAGAAATTGTGCTGAAGAGCAGCAGCAAAGTGGATGGCAGGAACAAAGTGGTGCACTCGTGAGGAAAACTTAACAAACAGTAAGTAAACATGGAGTGATCAGCAGTAACACTGACTGCCCTCTCGTCCCTCTGACACTGACACAAAACACGCATGTGCCAGGACAGTTTTCTGGATGGGCGGGGGAGTGAGCTGGGGGCACGTTTGGGGGGCGGACTGCCTCTCCAAATCAGTGGTAGGGGGAACACTGATTCACATCATTAACACACACTCTCTAATGGTAAAATTAGTGTAAAAGGTAGAAAGGTTAAAAAAAAAAGAAATTCCAATAAATTAGAATGGAAAATACAGAATTTGGGGAAAAATAAAATGGATTTCATAGGGCCCTCTAAAAGCTTTGTAGAGTTACAAAGTTGAGTGTTGATTGTTGGTAACACTTTCATTTTTCTAGGAATCCTTGTTTAGTGTTGTTTAAAAAATTATAAGGTAATGCCTGTTTGAATTTAACTTGAACAAGACAGTCAGAGTAATCAAGTAGTGCAAATTCCACCAAATATTCAGTAATTTTAAACATTTCTGTGACACACACTTAAACATGGTTTAGTAATTCAGGCTATGGGTCCTTTCATTATTTTTTCTTGAAATTTCTCTTCACAGTTATGTGGTTATGATGCCCAAGAAGCGCCAGGCTCTGGTGGAGTATGAGGACATGAACGGCTCCTGCAATGCTGTTACATACGCTGCAGAGAACCAGGTTTACATCGCTGGCCACCCTGCCTTCATCAATTACTCCACCAGCCAGAAGATCTCACGGCCAGGGGACTCAGACGACACACGGAGCGTCAATAACGTTCTGCTGCTCACCATCATAAACCCCATCTATCCCATCACCACGGTACAATGATGACAGACAGCAACCTCGTGTGAAGTGACAGTATCTCATCGTTACTTGTCTGTTTGTGTGTTGAACTGGACACATTTCTGTATGATTACAAATTCAGATGGAATCAGTTTTTAGGTCAGTGTACATCAAACCTCATTTTTCAGCAATGATTGAAACGTACTTTACGAAGCATAAAGTTATGAGACTTCCAAGTGAAAAACAGAGATACATCCACCAAATAGTATTCAGTCTTTTTCTAACTGAATTTCATTTGTTAGGATGAAGGATTCTGAACTAGGATTGAGAGATGTGGTAAAATTTTTTCAACCGGCCACCATAAGCCCATCAACCCCCAATGGCGCAGAACATTGTTATTATTACACGCTGTCGGAAATTTTACCGGAGCTCCGCGGAGAGAAGGAGGGAGGACAGGGCATCATCACGTGAAGCAGGAGCAGCGTTTCTGCTGGTAATGTTTTGCTGTGACCGCCACAGCAATACAAAATGTCAGAAGCAAATAAAATGTTTTGTGATCCGTCAGCTAATCCGTTTCCTCATTATATACAGGGTTATTAAACGCGTTAGTACATTCACCCACAAGGTCCGTGCTGCTCTCTGTGGAGCCTCGACAGGAGGTGAAGAGAACCCATGACCGAAAGGCTATGAACACGCAGCGTTATGAAGAAGGTTCAGACATTCATACATGAGACGTCTTCTTTATTACCTGATCTATTGCTGCGCATTCAACCTGCGCTGGACTCATGTCAGTCAGCTGTCACTGTTAGAATCCAGTGTGTGATGGGATGTCACAGCTGGGCCGTGTGGCCATGACCAATGAGAGAGACACACACAAAGAATACAATTAAGAAATGATTTTCAAAGAGTAAATTTGTATATGTAGAAATAAATTAAAGTTAGCGTGGCGTGTGTAATCAGTAGGATCAGTAGTGAAAGTGAGTGCATGAGTGGAAAAGTGTAGTGGTGCAGTGTTATATGGTGCGGCAAAATAAACCAAACAGCAAACCAAACCAAAGGGCTGTCTCAGGCAGGAGGGAGAGAGAGAGATAGTGAGCTTCAGAGGATTTTTAAAAGCTGCTCTGGCACACAGGACCCAGGTGTGCTAGCTCTGCTGACGAAATCATGTGTTTTCCACTCTGCAGCTCACTCTCTGTCCCCACCTACCTGCAGTACCTGCAAGGTAAACAACAACAACAGCAGTCAGAGAGGTTGGAGAGGGTCGTCACAGGGAAAGCGTCACATGTCCACAGTCACACAAAGTGAAGTCATGAGAAAGACAAAAGTGTGCAGCATCCTTCTCATAACCCAGCACACCGCGGAGTCTCTCCTCCTGCAGCTGCTGACAGCTGGTCACAGCAGGGCCCGTCCCCGACAGTTTGGGGCCCTGGGTGAGATTAGGATTTGTGAGATTAGATGTTGTCAGTTGGATTTTGTTATAAAATATTTTTGGGGTTGTTTACTTTCTTATTTAGCGAGTAAAATGTGTGCACCACACAGCCAGAAAAGTACGTCCTAGGCAGGGCAAGTAGGAATTTAGATGGGGCAAGTAGATTTGAGAAGTATTTGCCCTTCAGGGCAAGTGGGATAAAACCTTAACGTCAGACCCTGTCATTATTGTTAATATTCTCAGCATTTTAGGGCGAATATTGGAGCTGCTCATGAACTTTCTCACACAGTCCCGCTCAACCGGCAGTGTGCTGGCAATTCTATGCGCTGGTCAATTCTGCTGTTCCTTGACTCCTTTCTAACCACAGTTTTAAAATGACAGACTCTGCCAATTCCTGTTTCTGGTGCTTACAGGTTAATTATTTATTGAGTGAAATTTTCAATCGGGCGAAGTGTTCATTAGCAAAATGAAATATCGAAAACCAAAAATTAGCTCTAACAAACCAATGGCAGATGCAGCCAGTGGGATAGTTGATATATTCATCCAGTGATCAACCAGTCTTATTCTCAACAGATATTGAAGAACTATTCTTATGCATCAGCAGAATGCAGATAATGTGCATCTTTTCATTTCTGTTTCTGTCACGATCGATTCTGAGCTGTGATCAGAAACTTCCTAGACGCATCACATGACAGCACAGTTACTATTGTAAGCGGCAACTTTTGTGAGTAAATGTTGTAAATTTGTGAGCATGGGTGCGTGACACTTGGTCACAGAGAACATTTTTCTGCACCTTCTACATGCACATTACTGTGCAGAGCTCTGTTAGTGCACAAAGGAACAGTGGAACAGTCTTTGAAGTTTTTGATCCAACTGTGTGCATTACATACTACACAGTGAACTTCCTCTCCAACACTGAAAAATTGGGTAACAATCAGCAAACTTTGATGTATTTAAAGGTGATGTGTGCTGTCACATGAAATGTGCTCACTATATTCAAAAAATGAACTTCTCTGTGTGTGTCCGCAGGATGTGCTCTACACCATCTGTAACAACTGTGGTCCTGTGCAGAGGATTGTGATCTTCAGAAAGAATGGTGTTCAGGCCATGGTGGAATATCCTTTTCATTAATGGCCTTTTTGTATTAGCCAGGCTCCTTTACACAATATAATGGTACAATATGTTGATGTTGAATGGTACTTGAACTCTCAGAAAGCTTCATATAATCAGACATTGACTTAACTATCTTCTGCCACATTTGATTCAGTCCAAAGTGCCCAGAGGGCCAAAGCCTCTCTGAACGGGGCGGACATCTATTCTGGCTGCTGCACGCTAAAGATAGAGTATGCCAAGGTAAGTATATGGCAGCCTCTTCTAGGCTTGGGTCAGTGTGTGGTTTTACCGGTCTGGTGTGGTGTATGGGCTTAAACCGGTTTAATTTTAAGCAAATCAGCTAAACCGGCACTTGTCATTATGTGAGACTGCAGCAAATTGAAACAAACATCATGTATCGACACCCAAAGGCCCGACAATGCACGTAAATCTGACTTGTATTGCATCAACAACAAGCAACAAAACAACATGATTAACATATTTTGTTTGATTTGGCTACAAACGAAAATGAATGACAGCCAGACCGTGTGCGCTGTTCAGTTTAGACCTCAAGCTGCACAGCTCTGTGTAATGTTATCAAGACACACAGCTGTTAGCATTAGCTAAACACGTCAGGAGGAGGGGGGATTTCTATCACTAACTATGGCTCATATTATCAAAATTTCTGCATGGTATCAGTTGTGGAAATTCAAGAAACATAGGAAAGCTTAACGACGTTGTGACTGTTTCATAAAATAAACCGGAGGTCTGTTAATGTGTAGCACAGCTACAGTTGAGACATTAGCATAGTTAGCAGTGCCATATTATCTTCATTTCTGCACTGTATCAATTGAGGAGGTCCCAGAAACATGGAAAAACTTAAAGACGTCATGTTTGTGTTACATGTGTTACGTTACATAATTGTGTGAGTTAACGTTATAAAGTTAGTTGTACAGCTCCATGATATTCATACACAGTAACGGTTGTTTGGGCCTAATATCCGGACATCAGTGACGTCGGGAGAATCAGCGCTGATTGGCTGTCACTACACAGACATTTTTGTCACTCAGTCTCAGTTGGCTGAGACATGCGCCACTTAGTGGTAAAAGTCCAATATACCAGTCTGGTCTGATATTTGGCCTTATATCAAACCGGTTTAGAAATTTTTCACCCTGGCCTGACCCTGGCGTCTCATCAAGCTTTACAACTGTTAAGTTCACATGTGATGTTAGTGACAGGAAACAAGTTTTTGATTTCTGTATGCAATCCTGTTTACAGCCAGCACGCCTTAATGTGTTTAAGAACGATCAGGACACGTGGGACTATACAAACCCCAACCTCAGTGGGCAAGGTAACACGCAGTCCCCAGCCTTTCATTCTCTCCTTTTCTTCCTCTTTTTCTCTCATGACACTGTATGGGATGGTCAGGGTTCTCTGCCTCCGGGGGTATTGCCTTTGATTGCAGAGGAAGAGTTTTTCCCTGCGTTCACCATGCTGTGCTGCTCAGTGTTCAGAGGCAGTATTCCTGTGATGCCTTCACAGTCTTCATGCATTTTCTCACCACACAGCAAGCTCGGAGTAAGGGCATGAGGAGCAACCTCGAGGGCAGCAAACCTCAATACAGGCTCATGCATGCGAAAAGCCCAACACACCCTTTGCAGCAGTATATGCAGGCACACCTGTCTTCCTATAGACTCACGTTCCCTGTAGAGCATGTCACAGCTGCACAACCTCACATCCCCACCTACTCTGATCCAGGACACACACACCTATTTACTTTCTTTAAACATACTGGAGATTTTACATTGTTTAAATTAAACCAGCTAGCAGGACTGACTTGTTGTGACTACTAGGTACACCTCCAGTTAAAGGTCCCATGAAATGACTGCTTACATCTTAAAGCGTTCTCTGATTTCGATTTTCTGTACAAGTTTTTCTGAATGAGGATGGGAGGAAAGCTTGAACTTTAACGGAGAATGAACACCAGAGTAACGCTGTGTCCATCAGCAGACACTAGCTGAAGTAGTTGATGCCATCTCCGTTTTTTATTTTGGATAGATGGTTTCGCATATACCCCAAGTATGTTATTATAAGTCATTCAGAAATATCTTTTAATAGTAAACAAAAGCATAGGATATAACTATAGTGATAATTTAAATTGTTTGTTTTATCTTACATGTAACAGTAGATCAGGGACACAAAGAGGCTGCATTTCATGGTACCTTTAATGTGAAACATGTATTACAAACACACTTGAGCTGTCAGATCAGTATTTGTAGATGTTTGTAGTGTCAGCAAATTTGAGTTGTTTGGGACTTGCTGTTGAATTTGGCGAGGAGACCAGAAAATGCTTACATAGGTTTTCAAAGGTAGGGATCATTAAGTGTGTTATTGGACATGTGTTTTGTTGATCTAATGCAGAACAATATGTTGAAAAATCAAGCTGTAAAAATTAAAACTATGGCGTGTCTGAAACGTGAAGAAAAATACTTAATCAGCTGTTTGACAGTTTATGGTGACAGAAAATCTTAATGACCAAAATCCAGACTAAATTACTAGATGCTCTGTATGCAAACTGTTAGCGTTTCAAATTTCAGGGTAGATGGTAGAAGAACATTAAAATGTAATGTTTTTAGGAGATGATTTAAAAGATGTTAACAATGAAACAATTTATAAAACCGCACATTTCCCTCAGATTTTATGTGGTCAGCAATCAAATTTTGCTGAGATTTTAAACCTGATCTCAGACAAACACTTCACTGAAGTGTATCTGTATAGAGGCAATGTTCTCTCTCCTTTTTTTTTTTTTTTTTTCCAAACACTGTGAAGTTATGTAGCTGTTTTTCTTGTACACAACCAGGACCACAACATGTACATTTAAAGTTTCATGCAGGTGTTTGACATTTTTCTTGATATTCTAAAACTTGTGCTGCCTTACCAGTCAGAGGTTCTCCTTGTGTCCTCACTGTGCAAACTCACACAGGCTCACTTCAGCCTCTAAGCAGACACAGTGACTTCTACAGCGACAGTATAACAGCACCCACAGCCACAGCCAATGTTAATCTGCTCTGTGGCATACATCGGACACAGTGGGGCAAAAAACAGCGGAACACAACCTCAACTCAGTACTTCCTTATTCCAAGTCCATCATCACCCTAATCTCCACCAGCTGACATGGAAGCATTTTTTACTTTTGGTGGTGGACAGTTTGAGGGACAGAAATACTCCATGGCCACGCAAACAGACACCTCGCATATCCACCACAGACTGATAGATTGATAAGCATCCTCCACCACCTCTTTACCAGTACAGCAGATCTCATCTGCAGAGCCCCGAGGAGTCACCACTCTTGACACAACACACGGGGCGGGAGTCAGGCGTGTGGTTGTTGCGGCCACGCCTCCTAGCCCTCGGGATGAGCCTGCCATAACACAACCACAGCAAGCAGCAGAGGAGCTTTCAGACACACTCAGCCCGACCAGGGAACAGATGATACCACATACTGGGGCAGTAAACAAAAAAAGACTCCACTCTCTCTCAGATGCTAACACCACTCGTCTCTACCTTCCTGTGCCGAACACATCATGACAACACAACGAGCTGAATATCCACGGCAACACACAGCTGAACCGCCATGACAGCACATCATCACGCAGATATTCCAGATGTAGATGCCTTTTCACTTTGCAAGTGGCCAGCAGCTATTAAAGCCAATAAGCAAGCATCATGTGAGCATCCATTTTCACATGAGAAGAAAAATCCACGGGGGGGCCTACGAAGACACAAGCATCAAACACCTATCAAGCACACAAGCACAGATGCAAACAGATTAAAACTCCTTTCCTAAAGCTTTCTACATTCATGGACTCTGGTGTTCTGTTTTTCCCTGTGCCTTCCTCCCCATTTCCCTCCTTCTCTCTGTGCTGTTCTTGTATTGTTTCTGCGTTGTTTCATTTTCCCTTTTTTGCACTGGCCCATAGTGACGCCTTTAACGCCTCCCGTGTGATGCAGGTATGGCTCTGTGTGTCTGTGGACAGACAGCCCATTCTCAAACGGTGCAAATGTCCTGCTTTGTGGTCTGAGCACGGTAAGCTGGAAATGAGCCTCTAGTAGCAACTCTCAAAACAAAGTGGCAGCAAGTCAAAACCAAGCACGGATGTATGGATGCACTTTTCTCTCTGTGGTGGGGATGCAATGAAGGGAAGAAGGAGGAAAAGACTGAAGAGGAAGAATGAGTTGAGGCTGGAATCAAGAGGTTGGCGGGTAGCATCCTTGCTGAAGACTGCCCCCTATCTGCCCACTGTGTCCCATGCTCCATGTGTGGTGCTGTAAGTACTTAGCAGAAATGAATGAATAATCTGACTTGATGGTTAGATCCTAAAAAGTTGTCGTGAAACTGAAACAACATGACTGTTTTCTTGAATTATTGAGCCTTTGTGTTAATTCTACTGGATGGTAGTAAATCAGTGATGTAATCGACAAACTGAATTCTGAGAGTAACTTCCCTGTTAATAGATTGTTCTTAAAAAAAGTTTAAGAATTTGTTACGTGTATAGCCATGTGATTACACTTTTTTTTCTGTGTTTTTAAATGTTAGTACAGTTCAGAGGTTGATGTCACACCTGGTGGTGGCACATTATAGTGACAAAACCACAGAAGGTTTCATTTGCTCCTGTGAGAACAAAGGAACGGGCAGATTAAGGGATTTATTTCTGTTTATTTTTGTTAAACAAAATATCTGATGTTATATTAAGATTATATGTGTAATACAGATTATATGATGAATGAGTTGTTATGCTTGCAGTTAAAGCCTTGTTTCCGCCAAGCAGTACAGTTTGGTGCAGTACAGCGCTGCTCAGAACGTTAAATCCTGATCTGGCTTGCATTTCCACAGCCCAGCACCACACATTAGTATCGTGACATCATACTTGACAAAATAATCCCGACTCAACTCTTCACTTAATGCACCTTTTCTCACTAAAATAACATAATTGACAGAGGTTCCATATATTATGCTGCTTAATCTGTAATTTAGCTGTACTCAAATCCAAACAAAATAAAATTAGACTGATTTATCCATATTAAAATAACTATTAAAACGTTGGTCTGTCTCAACTGTACATTCAAACAAACTAAGGTAGCAGCTAAAGTTATTGGATTTTATGTGAGACTTATTTTCTTTAAAGAAATATCACATTTTAAAATGCTACGGAAACATTACAGACGATGTTAATCTCTGAAAAACTGCACAGACCATCCGTTCATAGGTAAATTTTCTCTCTTGGGGTGACGACACAAGGCATCAGGCTGCTGCTGCGAGATGATTGGCTGGTCTCACCCGAGTGGTGGCAGCTCCTCACTAGTCCAAAAACTTTGTGACACAATACAAACAGGCCTTATTTGAATAAACAGACTACACATAAGGAAACTATGTGGTAACATTTTTGCTTTAAAAGGAAAACAAAAAACAAAACACCTTACTGAAGTGATATATTAACAGTCCTACGATGACACTTAAAAACAGCTTTTTGCCTGCTCATGGTCAATAGACTGCAGTGTGTGTAGCTCCTCCCTTTTGGTATCGTACCAGTGTGCTAGGTACTGCAACAGAAGGGTGCCAGAAAGTATGACAAGACAGATGAATTCATTTGGTACCATCCACAACTTTTGACAATGGAGACGCAAATACTTGCGTGTCGTAGAATGCCAAACCGAACTGTACTGCTTGGTGGAAACAAGGCTTAAAGGGATACACCAACTGTTTTTTTCATTATTTGTCCTGAGTTTCAGACACCATTCTTTGGACTGTGCGTGCAGTAACAAGGAAGAGACGGGCAGAGCTCACCCAC
>JAQFJA010000006.1:2390967-2401204 GCA_029874485.1 Naso brachycentron
AGATGTGTCTTCAGCTTTGACCAATTGTGAACCAGCTGAAAGCATTTTGTTTTTTTCATGCAGTGTATTTCATTATTATGCCCTGTTGAAGGAAAACCTGCAAAGGTTGATTTTAATGCATTATTGCCCACACAAAGAGATTCCAGTTATTTAGTGCATTTTGATGAAAACATTGTCTTTAAACAGCTGTCAGGTGCTAATACTGTATATATACTGAAATGGGTGATTTGCTCATCATTCCCTCTTTTCAAAACGACAATTAAAGTCCAAGTTACATGTGTGACTTTTTTGTAGGAAAAATTAATGTCTATATCTATATCTATCTATATCTGTATCTATTTATATCTATATCTGTACATCTATATAGATATAGATATAGATATTGAAGGATTGTTCTTTTTTTTTTTTTTTAACTTGGTCCTCAGGATAATTGAGGATATTGACTTTCTCTCTCTGGGATAATGAGGTCAAAGTCAAATTTGACAGAGCAAATCTACTCTAATGACATCTTTAAATTTTTAATGTACAGAGCATCTGTTACCATGACGAAAGGTTAATGACCACAAAGCTACAATTATCAATGCCTAAACTCTTTGATTGGAGCTTTCTTTTGGTCCTAAACAAATGTGTTCATTTTCAGAAACGTGAGGGCCGTTTACCTTTAAGAGAAATACACCTGTCAGTACTGGAGAAGGAGGCACAGGGTTTTGATTAAAAGCAGCAGATTTTTGAGATGATCATATGGCTCCTTTTGACCTTCAGCTAGACCATCACAGAGAAAGCAGGTGAAGAGGCCACTAGCCTACTCAAAGGACTGAAGACCTGCAAGTTTGCTCCTGGCTAATGTCTGTTCACAGGAAAATGAAACGCTGGAAACAGGACTCTTGTTTGCTAAGCAACAGAAAATCAGAGAGTGTTCATGTCAGTTGGACCTACCTCTACCACAGCATCCTGGATTGATTCGCAGCACACAACAGGCAGATCGACTCAGGCAGGAAAACAGGAGGTGGACTTGATTTTTCGTCAGTGATGTTTGATGCTCAGTTAAAGTAAATGGACACATTCCCTGCTGTCTGGCTTCAAATGTGAAGATTTTGACCTTACTTTCTATCACTGTAAACATCCTCCCAATGCAAAATCAAAAATTCAGAAAAAATATTTTCTTGGTATATATGTGTATACATAAATTTGTATGATGCTTTTTTCTTTCTTTCCTAAAAAAAGTCCTGTATGTTGTATGTTTGAAGCATGGAGGACGACAAACCGAGCGGTGTATGAAGGCAAATAAATTACCTCATTAACCTGATATGTTTTTGTCTAGATGTAGCTAATTCATTTTGCCAGTCACTTACTAAATCAATCAACCTGTATTCGTGGGAGCAGACATTTCACACGCATCCATTTAAAAGTGCGTTGTAAACTGATTAGACTCATTTAACCACAGTATTGCTGTGATGCTTTGTGACCACTTCTGCGGTCAGAGGGTATCACTTTAACGGCTGTGGGTTGTGTGGGAACTAGCCTACAGACAGTTAACCTTGACCACATGTTCCAACACTCCAAATGGACCCTCTAATGATCACCCCCAGTAATGACTGACTGCTCTTTGGAAGGAATGCACTATGAAAATCACCCCTGCCTTTTGTTTTTTTGTTTCTATATATTTTTACATGTTCAGGAAGCTGCAGAAACACATGACCCTCTGTAGGAGCACAGCAGGATATGATATGAAATGTGGTTTAAGGGAAACGCTTGATGCCAACACACTGCCCAATGCAATAAACACAGTTCTCCTTCATCCATGCCTCAGTTTTCACTTGACAGTGATTGTGAATGCTCCCCTGTAAAAACAAGTGATTCATACGATGATTCAGGTATTTAGGGCAGAGGAGGAAGTATAGCACATTCCTGTGTGGAGGAAACTGTTAGACATGTCATGACATCAGTAATGACAGATTTGCATGGTTTTGTTGCATGGTGTAAATCACCTCGACGGGAGGTTATAGTAATGTTCTGCTTATGGCTTAATTAGAGAGTGCTGCATTTTTAGTGACCAAAAACATGAAGTGTGCTGTTTTCTCCACATGACAACCCACTCATCTTTATGACCTGACCCAAACAAAAATACGTCATTAATCACCTAGTAACTTTTACAATAAATTACGGGGTAACATTAAAGGGATATTCCTGATTTTTAATTTCTCAGTCCTATTCCTATTGCTAGAGACCATTTTCAGCACATTTGATGCAGTACAACTTTTGAATGGTTCATTGTTTTGCTGCGAATACTAATGCTAGTGCAAGTCAATGGACCCAGTAGCATTCTCTACCAAACTCCATTTACATTGCACCCAAAGCAAGTCAAGTATGACGACAGTTTACTGAGGTGAATTTGTGAGTTCATAGCATGATTGTAGAAGTCAACCAATGCGTGAATTTCTATAATTTGTGGCTTTGCTTAGCGTCAGAAGCAACAAGAAGCTGACAAAAATTAAAATTTGGGAATATTCCTTTAAACACTATGCAACTCTGACTGCGACCCATGGCTTCAAAAAACGAAATTAGGATAAGGATAAGGATGCACATTAATATATCACACAAAACAGCAATGTTAGTGAAACCAGATCATGTTTTACAGAGAAAATGTCCTCTGGTTTTCCCTCTGTTGTCCTCCGACTGCTCTGTCTGTCTGCAGCCTTTTATTTAGCCGAGCTGTCACCAGCAGTGACCCGCGGCTGCAGCCGCAGCTTCAGTCTGCAGGCAGCCGACATGCTGCTTTCAGGAACCTCCGTGAATCACAGCGTTGAGGCAGAGCAGTCAGAGGGCATCAGAGGGAAAACCAGAGGACATTTTCTCTGTAAAATATGAACCAGTTTCACTAACATTGCTGTTTTGTGCAACGAAACATGCATCTTTAATAAAGCAAAGTTCATCGTTATGAAACAAAGTTTCATAGTGTTGCTTTAATCAAATATGTAGACTTAAATTAAATCAAATATTTATAGGAAAATAAATATAAAACTGATAAACAAAATTAAGAGGCGACTGAGTCAATCTGTGAGATGTTTAGCTTGTTTTTTTTTTTTTTTACAGCAAAGTATACCCTGAAAAGATTTTCTTCTCAATGAAACAGGATGACAACATTCACTGACCTTTATCACAATGTCCTTTTCTTTATTTTTACTATTTTTCGCTACATAAATCACAACACTTTCAAGTTCTTCAAGTGGTAAACCACTGGAAACATCTCTAAAGTTTCAGAATAAACTTCAACACACCTCTATGATTAATAGCCAAGTGGAGCTGTGCGTGCTAAAATACCCCGGGCATTGTTTCAACCCGACAACTGAGATTTTATAGCTGGCGTGCACACACTGAGAGGGATTACAGCAGCCAGCTACACGTAATTGCCAGTAATTTCAGACTGAATGATTCACATTGGTTGTGTCAGTGGGCTTGTTGTTTTCAAGTTTTGTTTTTAACATGTTGGAAAAGATCAGTGATGCAGACGCTCTCTCACCATATCCCTCAAACTTCAGTGTGTGTTTACTCAAATGTGTCTGTGGTTCATGTTACTAAATAATGAGAACAGCTCACTCTAAACCTGACTCTACTACAGATGGAAGGGACACATTTTTGTTTTTGTTTCTTTGCAAATGTTTGAAAGATTCTTACAGACTTCAGGTCTCATTCTGTTCATTCACCACAAAGGAAAGTGTGACTCAGAGAGGCCGGATCGTCTCGTTCACCAGTGGGTCTCTGGTGCAACTGGCCCTGACAAGCAGCATTTCGTTGCTGACAGCAAAGATCATAAATTATAAATGGACAGAGATCTGCTGGTCAGATCTCTGAGATCATCAATCCAGCATTTTACTAAAGTACAATTAGTAATTACTTGTACTTTTCGAGACTATTCATCCCCAATATAAATTCTGTCGTGAATTGAGGATGCAACACCATGTTGCAATAAAAACATTAGTGCATGACAAATAAAATGACTGCAATGAAATGACTACAGATTGGTGGTGTACAGTTGATAACACTGAAATTTAAGAGATATTAACAATCCTAAGCGATTGTGGTGTGACAAATAGCAGAGGAGCATAGATAACACAACCTCTTTTTTCACTATGAGCTTTTTATTGAGGTGAGAAAATTCCATGGCAGACGCCAAAAACATGCATTAACATACCACAGCAAAGCCAAGGTTAGCAACCCAGACCTTACTCACTTATTAGCCCTAACTACCCCTTAGGAAATATACATCTATAACGTTTGGCACACAGACCTCTAATAACAAACGGCTAACAACCAGTCATTATGGGGGCTTGAGCAGGAGATTTACAAATCTTAGGTTCAGCGGTGGTGGACAGGGTCCCTTTGCTTGAAAATGGTTATTCCGTCAAGGGCACGGTGAGCTGCATGATAAAATCTTATGATTTATTGCCGGCGGCTGATAATTACTGGTGTCTTGTCATCTGTCAAAAATGAATGGACGGGGAGAGTCCGAGGCTGTAGTATTCATGCTCTTTACACCACAGCAGTAAATCTGACATGTTTGCAAAGCCATAAATCACAGCTTGTGATAAAGACTACACAGTTGAAACTGAGTGGTGTGGCCTGAACATTTCAAACAGTTTTAGCTAAAAAAAGGTATGCTAAAGATCAGTGGGGTAATTTAAAAGGTGTGGTAAGCGCAGTGGGTAAATGGTTACTTTACAACTTTACAGGAACGGACGACGG
Source organism: Naso brachycentron (assembly GCA_029874485.1). Lineage (NCBI taxonomy): Eukaryota > Metazoa > Chordata > Actinopteri > Acanthuriformes > Acanthuridae > Naso > Naso brachycentron. Next base: position 2,395,711 of record JAQFJA010000006.1, read on the forward strand.
ACGGAAGGACAACAAAGAGTAAAGTGTTAAGATATCTGTGAGGCTTTAACTACAACAAGGCAACACACAGTCATCTGCTGAAGTTTGGTAAAAAATAACGGTCATATAAAATGAGTTGTCCTGAATGATGATTTTACAATCTGTCAGCAAATGACACAATGTGTCCTATTATATTTAAGTAAGAAGAGATTTCTGTTTGTTTGTGTCAGGGTTTTATTGCATCAGTGACAAATATTTCAAAACTCAAAACTGGACTGATGGTATTCAGGTTCGAAGAGTTTGTGAATTTTCTACCTTTATAATTAATAAAAGCAGATCAGAGTGGTTTTAAAAAGACAAGCCCACTGTGGAATGTGGGGCTGAAAAGCTTTAGGTTGCAGGACTTAAAGTTTCAAAGAAAAAAAAGTAATTTAGTAATTCATTCTCTCCTTTTAAAAAAAAACAGCAACAACAAAACACTTTATTGTAAGCATTATAAAAAAAGCCTCACAGATTTCTGGAGCAAAGCTAATTGTGCAAACCTCAGCAGGTTTTCAAACACTGGCGTTGCTCTCGACTGTATATGTTCATGTAAATAAAAAGTATTTAGAATGAGTGACTAATCCAGTGTGTGCTGATCTCCCTGACACAACAGTGAAAAGGTTATGCTGAACGTTCCCACCTGAGATCAATAGTTGTGCTTTCAGAGCTGAAACTCTGGGCTGTAATTGTTTTAAAGTTTGGTGTCTCAGAGCCGCAATACGTACAATAAAAAAGAGGACAGGAAGGAAGCAATGCTTCTCAACGATCCCGAGATCAGTATCTGCGGGCATTCCCTCAAGTTACTTGACCCACTGCACTTGGCCAGAAGCCTCGCCAAAGGTCAGTGCAATCACCTTTCACTGTCCACCATCTGACACATAGATCTTTCATATGGATGCAGGTCTTCTCCCGTTTTGTCTCTTCAGTTTGACACCGTTTCCTGTTGTGCAGATGAAGGTGTAAATGAAAGAGAGGGTGTGCTTCTTTTCTGTTTCTCTTTTCAGTAAGCCTTTGTTTACCATGAGACATGTGACACTCATCGCCTCAGAAAATAATTAATAAAAACGATTTCCTAGACCTTAAGTATGTTAAGGTCTAAATTAAAAAAGTGGAACCACATCTTCACCAGCAAAACATTATGAAAGATCGATCGTCTAACCAGCAGCAATTGCAGGCTGTAATTGTAAAATATTTGCCCTTGTTTTTTTGCTCTCTTTGAAGTGGAGGGCTCGCTCTGCTCTTGTCCTCAGGTGCTGCCCAGGCCTGATTTATGGGGATGGTTCCAGGGAAGCTGCTCTAAATTACATGGCCCTTAAACCTGAGCAGAGAGAGACAGAGAGAGGCAGATCGCCACTCGAGAGACAGCTAATTGCAAGGACAAATCTAACCTACCTCAGATAAGAAGGTTCCTCTCTTCCCAGACCTGAGAAAGGGGAAACAAGTATAACAGATAAGACCATTTGGAAAAATGTGCAGTTTGTCTTTAATGTTCTTGAGTGTCATATTCACAGAACATCTATTTCGATTAAAAAAATTCATTGTGAATGATGGTTAAGAAAAAAAAGAAGTACACATGATTCTTCTTTAGGAAAAGAAATGATCCTTTTGTCATTAAGTCTGAGGGGCATACAGTGTTGTTATTAGTGAAGAACATGAATAAAGTGATTTAGCCTCTCAAAAAAACACCATGGATTGGGCATTTTCGGAGTGTTAACGAGTGAAAAACAGAAAAACAAATCAAATCCTCTATAAAGGTGTTAAAGGACATGTGAAGGTAATTGCTATTTCCAAATAATGAGTATGTTTTGCAAATGTTTCACACTGACATGAAGTGTTGAAACCTTTCTGTAAGATCCTGTAAGGGATGTGAAGAAGAGTCAGAGTAGGAGGAGGAGGTGACAGTGCCATTTGCCTGGAGGGTGCCCATAAACCTGGAGAGGGAGAGAGAGTGCACCATTCCTTACAGGTGACTGTACCATGTGACTTCAAGAGCTTTAAAAAGCAGGCCAACCTGTCTTGTTGAGGTGCAAGTTATCACAAGGCACAAGAGGAGTCAGAGGAGGAGAAACCTGGGCTGTCGGCACAGCAGCAAATACCGACAGCCCCACAGAACAAGCTGAGGAGCGCTCAGGGAACATTTAATGCAGACAACATTTAATGGTGCAGACTCGTCACTGCAACAGCAAGAACAAGATTTTTCTAGTCATCTTGTTTCCACATTATTGACGCCATGAGCTGCAGCAGTGTTGCAGGATCAGAGTTCTCTGAGGAGGAGCTGGAACTTGGCATGCTGGACCAAGGGGAAGACGAGGGAAGTCCTAAGGCATCTTTCCAAGACAGCGAGAGCTCAACCAGCAGCCCAAGTGACCCAGAGGAAGGCCAGATGAAGAAGCGTAATCGACCCGTCCGCTCTAAAGCTCGAAGAATGGCTGCCAATGTCCGCGAGCGAAAACGCATCATGGACTACAACCAAGCCTTCAACGCCCTGCGTGTTGCTCTGAACCATGACCTCAGCGGCAAGCGACTCTCCAAGATTGCGACACTGCAAAGGGCCATCAACCGCATCTCTGCTCTTTCTGTATTCCTGAGCTCCAACCCCCCCAGCAAACCATGCAGCCACCGGGAATGCAACAGGCCATCTGCAGGGTCAGTCACAATGGGCACTCCTCCAATTGAGCCGACAAGGGTAACCGTTCCTCGTCTAGAGCACCAGAGCTACATCCCATGGCATACATCCATCTCTCACCAGATGCAGCCACAGCAAGGGCCTCATATTCACAGGCTGCCCACGGAGCCACACGTCTACATGGACAACACTGTGACATCATGTCCCCCTTCACCACACTACCCTTGTTATCCCACTGAGAGACAGCTTTATGCCTCAAATGGACACTGTGGCAGCCCCCATGACCATCCGCCCAGTCCTCTGCGATACCCTCAGGTGGGTGAGGGGTTGGGATTCCAGCCAGGGATGTGGGCCTCCTGCACTCAGAGATACATGGATGCTTTTGTGGAGCCTTCTGCAGCTTTGGGGCTTCCCTGGCAGGTGAGCTATGTGCAGGAGCCCGAGCACAACCTGTCTCTGTGCTCTGACATTCTGTAACAGTGTGCATCCACCACTGTGAGCCCTGAAGACTGCTGACAAGTCAGTGGACTGTTGAATGACCTCTGGGAGAAAACGGAATTTGTCCTTCCCTTTCTGTTGTTGCTATCAGCTCAGTATTACAGTAAAACTCTCTATTTTGGAGCAGTCGTCATAATGTAATTTACAGATAAAAGTGCAATGGCAATCAAGATTGTAGAATGTTGTATATATTGGAAAATGTATTTTGGTCTCACATTAAAAAAAATATGCTTCACTGTCTGCTGCAGAATAGGGTGCAAGTTGTTTGATTATCTTTTGGACTTTTTGCAAAAGCTATATTTTTTGAAATGATGCTGCATTACTAGAAATGTATGATGTTAACTCAAACACTTCTAAGTCTAACCAACAAAGATGGGACACATGCTGTTATGTCACTTGTTTGTAGTCTGTTTTCTGAAAATACTGGGAGATGCTTAATGTGAACCCAAAGTTGTATGTATTTATTATCTGTACTGCAAAAAAAGTGTCAGTTGTAAAGAGTTCATAGACAATTTTCTAAACTTTCAAATTAAATGTAAAAAATTACATGGTTCCTGTTTTGCTTCCTTTCATAAGTGTATACATGCGCGCGTGTGTGTGTGTGTGTGTGTGCGTGTGTGTGTGTGATTATAGCCTAAAGGTTGGTAGCCTCTGCCGTTTTGAGTCTGAGATGACAGAGGTCCTTCACTCTGTTGAAAAATGTCCTTACAAGTCCATTCTTGTCATTTTTCTGGAAGAAGAAAAGTCAAGGTGCTTTTAACACACAGCAAAAAATAGAAGCATGGGCCGACAGCGAGAAGGACAGAGTTTGTGCGATGTGAGCTTAAACTGTAAGCTGGTATGCATGGTAAATTTTTCTGATCTCCTCTCTTTCTGTGCAGATGCACAGTCGCTCTGCAGCAAAAGCAAGTGAGATCATTACAGTTCATCGGGTACAGGTCAGTTGTTCTTTGTGTGAAACAAGTAGAGAAATTAAATGTAACCGCATTTCTTCCTCCCCAGCCTATCAGCTCATGTTAGGCCACAGCAGCCTCTCCTCCCTGCTGAGCAGCATGTCATGGAAAACAGCTTTAATATTAGACTATAGGATGAGCCCACCGACAGATTTATGTGGGCTCAGGAAGGAAGACTGTGCCCCGTCATCAACGCAGTGAAATCCCCTGTCGAGCTGCACTGGCCCGCAGGTGGAATTGGGTGTGTGAGAGTTATTTGAACATCCTGGAGGTCTCCCAACAAGCGGCTGGAGATGCTGCTGACAAGAGCTGGCTGGGGGAGAACTACTCCAGGCCTAGTTAAGAAATAAATGGTGTGGTACAACAACAATTAGCAGGCAGGAAGGAAAGGGATACAGACAAAGAGATGAATGGAGAGGAGGAGTGAAATAATAGGAAGAGGAGGATATAAGTGGTGAGAACAAGGAGAAGAGTGACTGCACTTTGAGCCCGTCGTTCAGCTTCTTTACAGACATGAATCACTGGAAGACCTTGACTCACCAGTGAGAGGCGAGTGTTGCTGACAGCACTCAGTGACGGCATGTCTCTTCCTCCTCCCATTTTGGCACAAAAACAGATCTCCTCTCACTACAGTGCCAGTTTGTCTCCTCGTCTGGGTCCTCAAGAGACTCCAGAGTGAAAGTGGGCTGAGAGTATCAGGCAGTTCTACTGAGAACACACCTCTCTGTAGTCCTGTGGCTGCTTTATTTTACAGAAAATCAGTGAGTGCATAAAGTCTGGTTCTTTGTTTCATTACAAAATAGTAATTTTTAAAGATTTAGTATATTTTTTACAGAAAGGGAGGATTTTCTTTGCAAAACTGCAAAAAAAAATCTCAAACATTTAAAATGCACAAATTGTACTTTTGCTGTAAGAGGTCTCTATGCCAACAATATTTTACATTTAAAGAGATTTTCCTTAAAAAAAAATTACATATTAATTACATAACTTACACATAATTTAACTCACATTAGATTTATGTTTAAATGTGTGAATATCTCATAACAAATATCAGTGTCATTTGAAACAGAATAAATCCAAACAGTCAATTAGACTTGAAAACAATATGAAAATTACTGGATGGCTCGATCAAGAGAAAATTTTTCAGCACATCTGGGTTCAGAAATCTTAAAATTAGTATATTTTATTAAATTATTGTTTTCTGATAGTAATCTGGTTATCTTTCAGATTTTAGTTTGTAGGGACAAAACATCTTCAGATTTTAGGCTCTGAGAAACCAAGATGGACTTTTCTTTCACACTTTTTTGATATTTTGTTGAACAGAAATCCAAAAATTTTAGGCAGACGAAAATCAAAGTAGTAGTTATTATAGCTCGACTGTGAATGCATTAAAGAG
>JAQFJA010000006.1:2507551-2517667 GCA_029874485.1 Naso brachycentron
AAACACAAACACACACACACACACACACACACACACACACACACACACACACACACACACACACACACACACACACACGCCATCATCATCAACATCATCATCATCATCATCAGGAGGCAGCAAAGCTAACCCAATACAAGAGAGAGTTTCAGGGCATTGTCTCTCGAGCTCCCGCTCTTTGATTTCTATTTTTTTCCCTTCGTCCCTGAACGCATCCCGTCCTGTTTCCAAACGCAGACGGTTAACAGTCTGACTGCAGACTGACTGTAACAAATCTGCACAGTCGCGCTCAAGTTAATGTAAATCCAAGAGTTCACTGTAGTTACAAACATTTCCGAAAAATATTCAATGATCCTTTTCATGAAAAAAACATATACATTATGTGTGGTGTCTTTGTGTGAGGGTCTTCAAAATGTTAAAAGTCATGAAACACTAGAACTCCACGGAAATCCAAACTAGTGAAATTCTTTTTGGGTTGTCAAAGTGACAAATTATCAACTCAAAGGTGTGAAAATCCTGGGAGACATTATGCCTTTAAATAAGAATTAATTTACAAAATTTATAATTAAACAAATTCATAAAATGTGCAAAGAAAATTAAAATTGCTGGCAGGATTAGCTCCTCTGGTCAAGGAGAAGCCTGCGGGTAAGATGAACAGCAAAAATATAATTTTTAATAAAAAACAAAAGTTAAAGTAACTTGGACAGCATTCCTCCCAATGTGTTGTTCCTCTCAGAGCCACAGAGGTTTCAGGCTGCCTCCCGCAGGTCGAGCCGACAGGCTGCAGCACCGAACACAGGAGCATCACGGTCTGCCAACGCTGCCACAGTCCACTCTGCTCCAAATCCACAGCACCAAGCACATCCCAGACACCTTCAGCATGTTGTATCTGGCTCACGGTTTTAAAATCCTAACAGTTAAACTATGACTACTTACTAAAATGTCCTTTTGCTAGACAAAAACGTGGTTCGATTGGTTAGATCTCATCATGTTTTCATGGGATAAAACAGACGGTTGGCTGGTCTGTGCATCACAAAGTGCATGAGCAGCAACGTTCACTTTGTCTAAAAGTAGTTCCTGTATTTGTGTTGGAGGCCATATTTCAGCCGCGCACCCTCACTGTCACCAGAGTCACACATGAAGCTTTCCAAGGTGCTTTCAAAGGTGAACTGGAACAAAGAGCCCCTCACCATCAGCATGACTCAAAGCACGCTTTAATTAGGTGTAGAGCAACAAATCCTCCCTATTCATTGGCCGGACACTTGTGGTGTTGGAGTGGAGTGTGTCGCCGGTGAAAGACTCCCGTCATAACACTGGAGGAGCGTCCCCTCCCTCACAAAGACACACACTGACTCACTAATGCCTGTGTGTTAACAAGCCCATCGTCTGCTTCTCTAACTCATTGTCTCTTGAATGGGTGCTAATGGAGGGACATAACAGCACACACACACACAAACACACACACACACACACACACACTCACACACACACACACAGAGGCCCTCACCCAATGCACTGCTCTTTTTATAGGAACTGAACACTTTGTGTCCATAAGTTGAGAGCTGACAGACCAACTGCAGCTCAACTGAATATAATCATGAACTCTGAATATTACACAGCAAAGAAAAAGTAAGGACACACCTTCACTTCATCGAATGAAAAATGCCCATGGAAGTAAATTATCTGAGCAAAATACTGTTGAATTCAATCTTTCATATCGTGTCAAAAATTATTACTATTATTATTATTATTATTATTATTATTATTATTATTACTATTATTATTACTATTATTATTACTATCAAAGTATAAAACATGCATCCATGCAAAGAAATGTCACTTTAATAAATGTTGAAGCAAGTCCTGCAAAATAATGATGAAATGTCTTTTAAAAAGAAAAAAGAAAAAAAACGATTTGTTGAATTATTCTTTCTCATTTTTTAAACAACAGCTTGGTATTTAAATCAATTTAATTTAATTCAGTTTAATTTAATTTAATTCAATTTTATTTTATTTTATTTTTGGAAAAAGCTTTGTTGAACATTTTGTTTACATCATTTTATTTTGTAATTTGAATTTATTAAATGTTTATCACTGAAATGAGACAAACTGCAGAGATGGTTGGAAATAAAAAAGGTCAATTTGTTTCTAAATGAATTAAAACTGTACCAGCACGCTTTAAGTAATGGTGGTGGATTTCTAAGAGACAAAGTAACTCAGAGAGGGATTGAATCTGGGTGGTGGGATCTAATACTGAAGGACAAAACCAGCAGATCCACCGAGACAAATCTGGTTTGATGGATCCCTGCTGCTCGATCCAACCGCAGCCGTCCGGTCTGGGAGGCCCATTGTATGAGAGACGCTCGACAAGGAAACACAATCAACATTTATTAGAAACGGGACTGCTCAAATACAAAATTCATTCACCGACAGCAAATTATCTTAATCCAACCAAGGCCGCTGAATTTCAGTACAATTTAATATTCTTCCTTGAGAATTCCTCTCCTTGCAATAAACCTCATGAAAAGCTTCAAGCTTGATAAAAAAAATGTATCTCTGCATTATTAATATTTAACTTTTTTTAATGTTTCCCAATGAAATTAATGTCTTTTTTAATTGCAGCTTTTCTAATAAACCCTATGAATTATTTAATTTACTCGCCTTTTAGCACAAATACATATAAAAATAATAATAATAATGAACATGTAATAGTAAATTAAACTGTTAAATTAAATAATTTCATAAAACGCAACAGTATTCCAATACACACACACACACACACACATATATATATATATATATATATATACACATATATATATCTTGTGATTGTGTTCTGACAAAGAGGTTTGCAAAATTAGCTTAACTCTGACAGTATCGAATCTGTTATTAAAAAGTAATTTGAAATTACTAGAAAAGCTGCAACAGTTTTTCTAGAAACAGAGGAGGGAGAAAAAGAGCAGAGAGACATCGCTCCTCCTCTCATGTCTAGTTTTCCGGGAAAATGTTGGTTGTGATTTCCAGAGACACACTGGGGTCACCAGAGGAGGCTGAGGCTGTGGACTGGTTCTAATTACAAACTGCACTGTAAGGCCTTGTGCCTCAGTGTGTCTTCATGTGTGTGACTGTGTGTGAGAGAGAGAGGATGTTGAACAAGGTGTTGTGGCTTATTGTTATGTTGAGAATGTTTTGCGACCCATTACGGCCACCTGCTTTCCATCAGATTCATCTGCTCTGACACTACCAACACACACACTCACACGCGCACACTACCCATTTTACTTCTGCTCATTTCTAGGGCTGCCAAACATTATTTCTTATCATCATTAATCAGTGAGTTTTAAGAGCTAATCCCAATCAATCACAATTTTTATCGCATTTTTTAAATTCTATTATTTTACATTTTACAACAGTTTTTAAGTCCATATTAACAATGTTGAGTAATTCTTACCAGTTTAACTTGACTGGGAATCAAATACCAACCAGAGTACCTCTCTTGCGTAAGTCTCGTGCGGTAACAAGAAGGAGACAGGCAGATCTCACCCACCACTAATTAGCTTCGCTAAAACACTGCTAGTCAATGAGAAGTGCTAGCCTGCCTCCGTCTACAAACTTTCCAACACCTCTAAACGGTCCTGTGTGCTTGTTGTGACTTGTTTATTTACCACATTATGTTATTTTTAGAAAATATATTGCCTGAGTTGAATGTAACTTTTTATAGAAGGCTCTGTAAATGTCTTACCAGCCAAGGGTGAGGGATCTCAGGTAGGGGCATCTGTGGTGGGGCTGGCAGAACACTGTGGATCTCTGACTTGAATGAAGGCTCTGGAATATAGGAGCACGTGAAAGAAATGAGAGAAAGTTCTTTGCTTTACCATTTACACTAATTCACAGTAATCATGAGGAGAAGGAATTTTTCAAGAACTGAAACTGGAAAAAATAATTAACTTCAGGCTAGGCATCAGCTCCTTGACATTAGGAGGAAGACTGCTCTCTTCCCCACTAGCAGGTCCTAATTAGGATTTTGTCTGCAAGAAATATACTTTGACTTAAACACGCTTCTATCTACTCACACAAAGGCCTGTCTGGTGCTCTCAGGCTGGGACAATATAGTGAAGAAGAAAATTCAGAGACTAAATGTAAAGTAGCTGGATAGCACAGGTAACCAGAAGAACTTCCATGCAGACTTGCAGATTAACATTTCGACACCGGGTGCATCTTCATCGGAGTCAAACCATACAGAGGCTAACACTTGCTCAAATAACCTCCCCTAATTTAGGAGCTGATCCAGAACAGGCCGGAGAAATAGGCAGGGGATAACAACCTGCAAGTAGGCAGGGATATCAGTCAGGGCTCCAGACTTACTTTTTACATTGGTTGCACTGGTGTGCCAACATTTTAATTTAGGTGCACCAGTACAAAGTTTAGGTGCACCCAAAATTTTTTGCTTCAACTTTTGGCACCACAGTGATACAGCTATTATATCTTTTTTTTTTACAATCATATCTTATATGGACTGGCTTGTTTCTTTCTGCTTGCCATGTTGATTACTTAAGTATGAAAAAATTACCTCACATTTTTAGCATGCAAACTGGACTTAAGTACTTACTTTTTTGTTTGTATGAAGAGTGCTATACAAATAAAGTCAGACTGATTGATTTAACACAAGATTACCGGTGCAGCGTCATTTTTGTGTCAGAAGTTGCACTGTGATTACACCAGCTCAGACCACGCCTTAATTCAGTGCAGCCGAGCGCAGCCAGTCTAAAACAATTGTGGTGGATCTGGGCAGGTGCGCACATGACATACCTATCCAAAACCCCACAGACAGGTTTTGTGGATGTCCTCTACGTTTCATTAGGCCTCATAAATAATCAACACGTTAATATTGAATGACACGTCCTATTTCAGTTAATCGTGTCAAATAATAAGTTGACTCTTTTCTACTGAAGTGGATGTGAATCAGGCAGTGGCTGCATGTCATGATGCAGCAGCCACTTTCTGTCAATTGAATGGAGCAACCGCAGATAAAAAGCAGGAGCGAACATACAAGTACCTGTATTTATAGACAAGAGTCAGTATTTTTTATTATTAAAAATGCTGCATTGCACAACATTGCCGACTTTAGTCGGCCTGCCCGCTGACTTTCCCCCCTCTGGAGATTGAACGCGCCCACCGAGCCCTGGCTCCTGCTCCGGCTCCAGACAAGCCCCCGAGAAGCGTCTTGGTGCGGTTTCTACGATACTCCCAAAAGGAGGCTGCGCTCAGAGCAGCCCTGAAGAAGCGCAACATCCAACATGATGGCTCCTAACAACGTTTCTATCCTGACCTGTCTGTGGAGGTCCTGCGAAGGCGGCGGGAGTTTAACACCATGGGGAGAGAGCTGGCTCGTCATAATAAGTACCGTGGATTTGCCTACCCAGCGCACCTTCTGTGTTTTCATGTAGGGCAGATTCGCATTTTTGACACCCCCGAATCTGCTTCTGCTTTCCTGGATACCCTTAAATGAGGTAATTTCTTCATCTCTAATGTTACCGGTTATAATGGAGAAAGATGGCCCTTATACACTCTGAGCCCCCACTGTACACTGTGCACGTTTTTGTCACCACCACATGGACTCTGAGATAATATGCGATGGAGCTGAACCAATTTGTAACTCTATCCCTTGGAAATAAGGTGATTTTAGATTTGTTTTGTTTTTTCGCCCTTTATAACACAGAATGCATACAAACTGATTACTTTGCATGGTACTCAGTTTGATCACACACTTTACTACCGTGCTCTCTCTTTTCCATAACGAATGCAGTACTTATATTTTTAATTTAGTTTTGATTTTTAATTCATTTCACATAAATGTTGTGGTCCAAGCACAATTCGGAAACCCATTATGCTGGGGTGTCTCTTGTGGTGTTCATTATTCAGCCTGGAGTATGGACATTGTGTCAGGTGTCTTAGTTGTTACTGTGAACTGACTACTAAATTAAGATTTGGACAATGTTTAGAATACCCAGTGACTTCTTTTGGGAAGGTTTTTTCCTGTCATTTGGGGACAGGATAGGGGAGGGTATGCGCTGCTGTTTATATTTTTTGTATGTTATTTTTCTTCTGTTAAACAACTGGAGTCTAGGGTTACTCTTCTATATAATTGCTTGCATCCTGATTAATTCTTCTCCACCCAGCACCTGTCATTCAACTATTTTCCAGCTCTGTGACTCTCATGTCTGGTTCACTTAAACCCACTACTTGGAATGTCCAGGGATTAGGCCATGTAATTAAAAGGAAGAAGATTTTAACATATTTGAAAAAACAAAAATCTGACATAGCATTACTTCAGGAAACTAGGCTATCTGATACAGAACATCTGAAACTTAAGAGGCATTGGGTAGGCAAAGTTTACTTCTCCTCCCATTACCAAAACAAGAAGGGCACAGCCATTCTCATAAATAAGAACCTTCGATTCTTGAACAACATATAACTATTCTCAATATCTATGCCCCGTACAATGACTCACCTCAGTTTATGTCACAAATGATTCTGATGTTTAACCACCATTGCAATGGCCTGGGCTTTTTTAGCTGGCGATTTTAATTGTATAATGAATGCTTGTCTGGATAAATCCTCCTCTGCAATCATGTCTAACCCGAGATTGTCTGCCACCCTTAAAAACTTATGCACAGACACCGGATTGATAGATATATGGCGACACTTAAATCCCAAAGTGAGGGACTACACGTTTTATTCACATCCTCACAACACATATTCTAGACTAGACTATTTTTTTATTCCCAAAAACTTTTTACACTCTGTCCAGACCTGCTGTATAGACCCTATTGTTCTGTCAGACCATGCTCCGGTACATCTGTACATTAACCCAATATTTAACATTCCTAGGACTCCCACTTGGAGATTCAATACGTCATTTTTGAATAGCGACTCTTTTTGCACCTTTGTCCGGAACAACCTATCACAATTCTGGCTCGATAATAATAGTTCTTCGGTGTCCCCTGCCATAATCTGGGACGCAACAAAAGCCACTTTACATGGACACCTTATTTCCTATAGTTCTCATCAGAAAAAAGCCTTAGAGGAAAACAGGAAAAACCTTGAAAAAGAGGTGACTAAGTTGGAGCAAATACACAAACAATCACCCACACCAGAAAACTTAAAGGCGCTAGTGGCTGCTAAGACTGAACTCAATATGGATCATACTCGTCATGTCCAGAAACTCTTACTTTACACTAAACAGAAATATTATGAATTTGGTAATAAGTCCAGCTGCCTGCTTGCCCACCAACTGAAAAGTCAAAATAATGATCGCTCAATTATCACGATAAAAAAACAGAACGGGGACATTACATGTGATCCGGTAATTGTCAATAGTACAATCCGGGACTTTTATAAATCATTGTACAGTGCGGAGAAGGCAGATGCCGACATCGCTTCATACTTGAACAATATCTAGTAATCCCTTACCTACTGTCGCGGAGGAGGATCGCTCCATCATAGACGCTGCATTCACACCAGAGGAGGTCTGGGCTGCAATCCAATCTATGCCGAACGGGAAATATCGAGGCCCAGATGGGTTTCCATTGGAATTTTTTAAGAAATTCTGGCCAGAGATCCACCCAATTTTTATGCCCGCCATTAACAATATTTTAAGAGGTGGCATCCCCCCATCTTGGAGATACGCTTCCATTAGTCTACTCTTAAAAAAGGATATAAACCCCTTAGAGCGTTCATCATTTAGGCCTATTAGTCTCCTCAATGTGGACTACAAAATTGTTGCAAAGGTAATGGCTCGGAGACTGGAAAACATCTTGCCGAAAATAATAAACCCGGCTCAGGCAGGGTTTGTGAAATCAAGATATGGCACAGACAATGTACGCCGCGCTCTTAATGTTGCTCAATATCTTAACACTCATAAAAACCCAGCACTGATAGTCTCCCTTGATGCCGAAAAGGCCTTTGACCGAGTAGAGTTGTCTTTTTTGTTTTTGGTATTAGAAAAATTCAGCCTAGGCTCTAATTTCGTTAATATGATTAAGACCTTTTACTCCGACCCAATAGCCACAGTTAATACAAACGGCCTGATATCTGATGGTTTCCCTGTGTGCAGGGGCTGCAGACAGGGGTGTCCCCCGTCACCGTTATTATTCATATTGTTCATTGAACCTCTGGCTGAGGTCATCAGGACAAACCCTGATATATCTTGAATTAGGGTAGGAGAGGAAAACGACATTATTTCCTTATTTGCAGACGATGTTCTTTTATATCTGAATAAACCAGAGAAATCAATTCCGGCAGTTTTGAAATCCATAGCTACATTCAGTGCCTTGTCGGGTTATAAGATTAATTTAGGGAAATCGGTCGCTATGCCCTTTAATATCCCACAGGATGTGTCAATACAATCTCCTTTTCAGGTGTCCAAGAAGGGCTTCAAACAAACAAAGGCTTTTCTCTGCCCGGGAAAGAGCTTGCGTTCTATGAGGTTTGTGGATTTTTATTTATCTCTGCAAGCTGTTGTGTGCATGATCGCTGTTGCTGTGATAACAGGCCTACCTTACCTGTGAAGTTTGCGGATATGACGCACCTAAACTGATGTAGAATGTTTCTGCTTTTAACAACACATCAGTGACATTATGAGCACATTGCTCATCATCAGTGATGTTATAAATAAATTCCCATTAAGCGACTGAGCCTTGGTCTGCTGCCTCTTCAGCCATGTCAAGCTTGATTGACCGTGACTGAAGTCGGCTGTGATCACACCCACACACGTGCATCCCTCCTCCTTCTCTGCTGTTCACCAAATTGTCAAAAAAGATTTTGCCACACCTACTTAAGGCGTCTAGTGCAGCTATGCCTACGCTGCACCTGATTCACGAAAATAGAGCCCAATGTGTGTGCTGTTGGAAATTATCACATCACATCGAATGTTATTTACACTATAATGCTCTGCCAACATAGCATAACCTATGTCATGTGCACATTTTAAAAAACAAAAGATCATTGCAGACTGAGCAAATGAATTTTAAACTGACGTTTAGGCTTCTCTACACTTGTGTTCCTGGTGTTACACGGTGGTGGGTCACAAACTGATTACATTACTTAACCACCAGCATCCAACTAGCAGTAACATCTATGCAGCAGTGCTGAGTCACAGCACAGAGTTGCTGAACACACAGTGATTTCACTTATAATATGACTACATTAAAGAGAGTTAACAATCGTGGAGGATTAGTTGTCAAAGCGAAATGCAAAAAACACACGTTACTTTACAATATTTTGGAGGTTACTTGATAACTTGATTGACAAAGGTATTTGTTAGCTCACCTGTAATCTGTAGCTAGTTTCTAGTTGCAGTTATTTCACAGACAGTATGAAAATATTTGAAAATCATCCACTGCAAACAAATCCTGAAAATGATGAGAAAGGTCTATCTGCAGGCTTCCAGGCAGCAGTTTCAAGACCATCATTTCAGGGCCACTGATCTAGGACCCTTGTTTTTTGCACACTGCTTGGCTTTAGGACATGTGCTCAATATGCACTTGACAAGAGACACGAATGAATATGAATTAAGTTTAATTTCTTTAAAATTAGACACAAATATTGGAGAATTGAACAGCAAAATGAACATCATCTAGCCTCATAGCATTGTGTAACATAAATGTTAAGCTAACTATGGCAATGCCGGTCTAACTGCACTAACGTTAACGTAAACTTTAGCTAACATTAGCCTAAAGCTGTGTCCCAAATCACATACTTCTGTAATAAACCCTTAATATTTTTAGTGCACAAGTGCACGAAGTGTGTTCACAGTGAAAAGTATGTGAAAAGGCAGTGTACTACTTGCGTTCTCAAAACAGTCCAGAAATTAAGTGTGGAATGATGGACACTTCACACCCTCAACAAACACCACATTGGTGACATAGCAAAATTTGCATCACAACTTCTCAACTTTCGAAATGGTGGCAGGGAATTGCAGCTGAGGATTTTCTCATGCCACCGACTTGGCAGCAAATGTCGCCGCATTGTACAGATGAAAGTTATACATGTTTTTGCACTGAGCACCACCATGTATAATGCTATCAAATAGCCACTGTCCATCATTTTTGTTGG
>JAQFJA010000006.1:2637124-2647710 GCA_029874485.1 Naso brachycentron
ACATCTGGTTAACCAGTTCCAGATGTTTCTTATTCAAGATCCTTTCAATGTCACATTAGGAAATACCCAAACCTGTAAAAGTGGTGACTGTGCTAGAGTAAATTTATCATTTAATTCCAGCTGATTTTTAAAATTATGTTTTGAAGCTCTTATACACAACATCTGTCTAATGACAGCAAAAACAAAATTGAGCCTCTGAATACAAAGGTGAGATAATAATAAAATAACTAAAAAGTTGGCCTTTCATTCCATCTGAGGAAGCTGGATTGTAAAGTGGTTTTTGGGCATCATCACTACCACCTATTTGAGAAACAAGGATGTCGTCCACTCAGTTTCCCCTCTTCACAGCCAAATTTGCTGCTTCATACTCAAGGTCTTCCTTCTCTCAGTCAATCATTTTTCAGTGTGGATGCCTTTCAAATTACGGTAAAAGACATTATGAGACACGGTGGATCACAGTGAAAGACAGTCAAATTGTAATATGATAAACAACACTTATTAAAGAAACACAATGGAAGAAATTTCATGTTTATGGGTTTGCCCGTAGCTTTAAGAATGATCTGTAGCAAGTTCACATATATCTGAGTGAATTTCTCAAGCTTATCTTCACGCTATATCAACTTTACATGAAACTGTAGTATTAGTTACTACTTGCATCATCTTCTGGGTGATAAATTTTCCAAACTACATAACAAAATTTAATTCTTACAATGTGATTTTTTAAAAAATTACATTAAACTTACAAAATAATATATAATTGATGTGTGAATGGTGTTACTTGTTTAGCGTTTGTGTATTCTGTAACCAAACACACTTGTGGGTGAATACAGACTAGTATATCATTCTTTTTATCTATGAATGCAATCCTGTTAATAATCCCCTTTTTAGTAAATGCACCTGTAATCTAACTACATATTTTTGTCTGTTACTGTAACAGAAAACAGTTACCTTTTTTTTGTATCCCGATTACGTAATCCTGTTACATGTAATCCGTTACTCCCTGAGCCTGACTGTAACTACATAAGTGCTTGTAACAGGTTTGTGTCAATTAGAAGGACTCGTCTAAAGCTGTAACTCTGCTGTCTCTGCCTGCGCTGCTTATGAACTGAGTGTCTGCTGACAAAATGCAGTAATTTGTGGAGACAACGCAGTATTTGCATCATTTGCTCACCAGTGACAGCAATGCAAATTAACGTTACTCTTTTAACCGCACTGGATTACTTTAATGTAACGTTAACCTGAACTATAATGACGTTCTCGGGGACAGTATTATTAACACAGCTTACAAGTCCTGGCGGGACCAAGTACCTTTCATATAGTTAGCGTTAAATAAATTAATTTGTCAGTTTATGCTAGCTGTCTTAGATAGCGGACAGTACCCAATGCTAGCACTGGCTAGCTAACGTTACCTTGGCTAGCGTTAACGTCACATAACTAGGCTATTAATAGGGATGATAGCTAATTTTGGCAAGCGAAAAACAGAATTGAAATGAACTCACCTAGAAAAACTGCAGAGCCGACTCCTTAGAGCAGAGCTGCCCAATTTGGGGCCCGCGGGCCAACCGATTATATTTGGCCTGCTGCCCTTGCTCGAATTTTTAATATTTTTAATCATTATTATTTTCACGCTGCTAATGGTTTGAATATCTCTTTAAATATTTATTTATTGTTGCACTTCCTCTCCTGACCACAAATCAACATTGTGTTACATTGGGGGTAAGGTGGCGCTGCTGAGCTCCCATCACCTCAAATCCAGCAGGAACACGATGACCAGAGAGTGAGAAGATGCTAGGCTAGGATGGAGCGTGTGAGGCAGTGGCACACTGATAAGAGAAAGTTTAAAAAATCCTGGGAACACAAGTACTTTTTTACTGAAATTGATTCCATAGCAGTATGTTTAATATGTAGCCAGAGAGTCGCTGTTTTAAAAGAATATAATCTTCGTCGCCACTACGAAACGCGGCATTCCCATCAGTTCTCAAAATACACCGGAGAGGAGAGAAAGGTGAAGGCTGGAGACTTGCTATCAAAGTTGAATTTCTAGTTTTGGCCCGGGACCCTTCACCCCGATTCATTTTTGGCCCTCCACTGAGAAGAATTGCCCTAACCCATATGACAGACACTCTTCACTATGTTTATTTGACCATTTGTCTAATTTAATCTAATTTCTAACATTAACATTTTTCACTCTTTCCTATATCCCTATTTAATTGATATTTATTTAATGCATCAGTTTGACCCCCACACAGTTAACCAGCTGTGTAATCTTAAGTTTATTACAAAACACTCATCCAAACCATTAAAAAAAAAGATTCCTACCAATCACACTGCCACAAAAATGTCCTCTTCTTCTTCTAAAAGGTCCTCTTCTTAACCCACTGATGGACTTACACTGTCCGATAATTGTATGTCTCATATAACCACCTTGCAGTAGTTCTAGTTTTATTAACTGCTATGATTTATAAATTATGAGTCAATCAAAAAAAGGACACCACTTCAATATAACAACCAATACACTACACAAATGTTCAGGTAGACTTTTTGACTTGTCATAGTAGGAGAAGTGCTGGTTTTGCTAGTAGCATGACTGATAGGGCTGGGTATTGGCACAGATTTCACAATATGCTAAGCATCACAATACATGGGTCACAATACAAATACATCACCATGCCATCTGGACAGTCTTCATACATCACATTATATTGATAATTTAGTGACAAACTGAGTCAAAACTATTCAACTCAAAATTTCCTTTCCAATTTATTTTGGTATTAGCAAATTATCAAACACACTGATGTAGCTGCCATAACATTTAAATGAAAAATGAAATTTAAATGCACTCTTGCACTTTAACTGGACACACTGAGGAGAGGAGGTTTTAGTCCACAACCATTAAAAACATGATTATATTTTGTTCCCAATTTTTGAAGCTGGAAATCAATACAGATATCATAAAAACAAATATCATGACGTATTCCCGTATCAGTCTTTTAGCACAGCCCTAATGGCTGATGGCTCCTCTCTACTCAAGTGTCGGTATGCAGCACAGTGTGACACTGAGCCTGACTCTGAAGCACTACATGGGATACAACCATCATCCATTTGATAATTCACTACTGTGCTTTTCCTCCTGTGACATGTCAAAATCTATTTTGCTTAAAAAGCAGACTGTCACCAATCTGCCCCCCCACCCCTCCCCAAACAGACAGACACACACACACACACCCCACACCTCCCCGACTTCAGCCCAACTCTAATTGAACACTGATGTTGAAATGAGCACTTCAGGAACCCACTGGGTGTGCAGGATAACATGGGCTTAACATAATTAAAATGCTGCGTAATTGTACACAAATGTTTACGTTCAGATTGCAACCATTTAGCCACAACTGCTAATCAGAGTAACTTGCAATCAGCATCAACAGTTCAAACGCTAAATGCACAGTTCTGAGGCTGCAGCTCTACTTTCTATTTAAAACTACCTGCTGTAGTTGGCCCGCCTGCTGTGGTTGCGGCTCTTTGTAGCGAAGGCTCATGGGTCACAAATGTAAAAATTCACTTGTGCTAAGATCACACTTTAGTCTCAGTGTTTAACTAACAAACTTTTGGAAGCACTTGCCATTGGTTCACTGTCCCTTTAAATAACTTTAAGACCTTTTTTTTCTCATCTCTACCTCCTCCCTCTCCTGAGGTTTATCACCGAGTCTCTTCTCTGTTCCATCTTTCCTCCACGCTCGCTCTCTCCCTCTCTCTCTCTCTTTCACACACAGACACGCACACACACACAAATACTGTCTGTATGTGTGGCTGGCAACTACAAAGCAGTTAGCCAAGCATCTCTTGGCTCTGTGCAGAGAGAATAAGACACTCTCATTACTGCCCTTAAAAAGCTCTTGCCCTGACAAAATCCACTGTAGACCCAGACACCGGTGCAGAAAGTCATAGGAAAGATTTACAGAGTTAAAGGCTACTTTTCCCCTTACACCTCAATTCTGTGTGTGTGTGTATGTGTGTGTGTGTGTGTGTATGTGTGTGTGTGGGCATGTCAGTGGTTGATGGTTTCTGCCCCCCTCCTCGTCCCCCTTTCCTGTTCCTCTTTAATGTCACAGGGCTGGCTCATATGACCTTGAGCAGCAGTGTTGGCACGGCAAGAGCGAGAGCTGCCTCGCCTGCGGGCGCCCTTGAACTGGATCTGCAAGACAAAAAAAAAACCTTCATGCAGCCTGATAGACATCTCAGCCTCCCTCCTACCCCCACACCTATCCTCCCCCCTTTCTCCTCAGCTCTTTTATTCAATCTACGCCACTCCTTATCTGTTCCCCCTGGTGGGAAGAGATTTATCAGGATGCTGTATCTTTAACCTCTCTATCAGACTGAGATAGAAACAGAATTTCAAAATGTCTGACCTGCCTGCACAGATTTATTTTTAAACCACCACCTCCTCCTCCTCTTCATGCACAAGCAATGTGCCATTTCAAGAAAGGGGTGTAAGTGGTGGGGACAGGGTGGTGTTTGGTGAGCTTCATGGAATACACCTGCGTGACAACATGTCCGTTCACCCCAAAAGGTGTTGTTTACGTACAAGGAAATTCCAGACTGTTTTTTCTTTGCACTCTACAAAGAGCGTTTGGCACAGAATGACCTGTAGCTTCAAAACAAATATCCAGCCCCTGTTCTACGGACAAGCGTCGACTTACCAGCCAATCAAAGTTTTTGGACAAGGAGTGAGGTGGTGCCACTGAGGCAGTGTTTTGACAGGTTGATGATGACCTTCTGGGTTCAAACGAAGACCTCTGATTGTTTTTAGGAAAACAACACAGTCCAGTCCAAAGTTTGGCTCTGCCTTAGAGCTGAACTTTGTCTACCGTAACAGCACAAAGAAGAGTTTTATCAGCATGCAAATATTGCAGCACTCTCCCTGCGCCGGCGACTCAGGCCACCAAGGTTCAAGAAATACAGTCAATATTTGCATTGCCTTGTTAGCAATATGTTCAATAGCAGGTGTTTTATGGAACATAAAAGCCCTTTTCTTTTGAACATAAGGCCCATACACAGCATCGTATCTGAGCTGTTTTTGAGGTTTGGACAGTGTGAGACTGGCCCAGCCCTCCCACTGCTTCTCTTCATGCCTGACCTTTCAAAACTGTAATGTTATCACATGTCATACGCAGGCCTGCTGGAAACCATCTGCTAAAGGCACTGTTGTGGCTCCCTGTCACTGAAAAAAACCCAACACAACACTGGCTGGAGTGGCCAAGTACTGGTTCTGACTGGTTTAATGCTCAGCATGTCTCACCTTCACACACACACACACATAGGAAGACAGACAGTGACACGCACACACCCCCTCAGAGGCTGTTGGTTGAGCGACATGAGCCATGAGCAGCCTCCTCAATTAGCGTTAAGGGGCTTTCACACAGAGACATGAAGTTCTGGGGCTAAGAATAACATTCGACAGGTCTGCGAGCGGCGGTGGCAGAGCTCGGGAACAGTTTCACTGACGAGAGCCGGCTGTGTTTACTAACCTGAGTCTGCAGCTAATCCCATCCCCCGCCATGTTTAGCCCCACCTCGGGATATTATGTTATGTTTGTTAGTGTGACACCTTAGCTAATAAGGCTGTTTTTACACCGAGCGAAACCAATATGATTAACATTATTCAGCACTGATATGGGACAGAAAAAAGACACAAACTCTAATGAAGCTTGTGTTTATTTGCTGTGAAATCCCTCCCATCAAACACAAAAGCCTCGTTTTTGTATCAGGGAGATGGGTGTGTTGAAATATTAAAAGGCCTACTATAGATCTCCCCCACAGAAGAGGCAAAAAACAGGCCTGGTTGTGGAGACACCACAGTGTCCTGGGAGATTCATTACAGGCAGATTTGTTCCACATAGTGAAATATGAGTGAGCTCTACTGCCTGAAAATTGCATTGCTCCATAAGCAGAGCCCGATGCAGGAATAAGCCCCGATTTTCACTTCTAAGGTCTTGGCTCAATACAACAGCCACAGCAATTATTTTGGAGGAGGAGATCAAACCCAGTGTTTATCCTGCTGTGTCTGTCTGAGACACAAAGGACGAGACAACAAGTCAAGGCACACACACATTTAAAATCATTACTTAAATATTTGGTGACTAGAGCTCCATTAGAGGCATAATATGCAGGAGTATCTTAAAAACACTGTCTGTAGAGACTGAAGCACAAGTATCACCTGGCAGTCATCATGAATGAGCCACGACAAGTGTGTGTCGGCGTGTTTATGCCCACAGAGCTGCTCTGAGCCGGAATCGGAGCGTTTTCATCTTATTTTCTGTGTTTGGAAGTGCGAGGATGGGACTCTATTAAAACAAAGTGACCGGATTACATCACTGTGTCATCTCTCTGTCATGAGCTGCAGGTCTGTGCGACACACACACACACGCGCACGCACGCACGCACGCACGCACGCACCACACAGCAGAGAGTGCTTCAACTGATTTTACACTAAATCTGGTATTACAGCTCCTCCCTGCGTGGCTGTGTAGACTTGTGTATGTAACCACTGTAATACAATCAGAATTTTTTTTTTCTAATGCACTGCTTTGTTTTTAGCTACTTTGCTCTTTTCATTCACTTTCTAGCTTGCTCGACCACTACTGCTCTCTCTGTCTCGTAGAGCCGTGGAGGAGGAGCCAAGCTGACTGTTGTGTTTGCAGACACACAACCGAGAGAAAAAGAGTTTCAAACTGTTCTGATCGTTGA
This sequence comes from Naso brachycentron, assembly GCA_029874485.1. Taxonomy (NCBI): domain Eukaryota; kingdom Metazoa; phylum Chordata; class Actinopteri; order Acanthuriformes; family Acanthuridae; genus Naso; species Naso brachycentron. Next base: position 2,643,868 of record JAQFJA010000006.1, read on the forward strand.
TGAATCATTTTAGTCATTTTTTGAATCAGAAATGTCAAACATTGTTTAGTTCCAGCATCTTAAATGTGAGGATTGGTGGTGTTTCTTTCTCTTCATGTTAACAGAACAGACTCTGGGTTTTAGAACAAAAGTAGCGATATGAAGACGTCTTTGAGCTCTGGGAAATTTGGCGGGCATTTTTCACAACTCATTGCATTTTATAGATTAATTGATTAAGCATGAAAATAATCGGCAGATGAAGTGGTTATATAATAATCAGAAGGCGCAACTCTGATGCTGGCTGTTGATAATATCTTCCCTGTGGCTTGAAGGCAACTCGCCAAAAATCCACACGAACAAAACTTACCTACAAACAGGTCTTAATGTGTCATTAGATAGACATGCTTAAACCAGCACTGCAGTGATATTTGGCTTCTTTTGTAAAGTTTACCAGAGGAGTCCAATAAAAGCTTTTTTGAGGTCAAAAAAAAAAAATCTCCTCTGAGCCTTTAAGGGCTCATGTAAGCAAATGATCTATTCACGTCTGGCTCTGGCACAGATGATATGCAAAGAGGTCACTGCAGCTGAATAAGCATCTGTATTGCTCATTTCTAAACCACAGTTGAACTTGGTACAGTAAATAGCCTGACCTGAATAAAGTTGAACAAATCTGGGAGGAAGCAGACTATATTTAGCAAACAGAGAGCCGTGTGTCACGAAAAGAGAAATGTGAAAAGATCCCTGACTTAAAAGCCCATGTGGCTCTGAGCTCGTCAGCTCTGACTGCGGTAATCAAACGCTGTTACTGGAGACTGAGAGGGGAAAAGAGGAACTTATAGGAGGTGGCCTCAGTGCTACTGTAAGGCTTCTATGTGCGTGTGTGTTTTGAAGTGTGGGGCTGGGGAGTGAGGAGAGACCTCAGTGCTCAGCTCGGGGCGTATAATCTATGGTTCATTTGCAGCTTTTCTCCCCAGTATGACAAGTCGTTTACAAGACGTAGCCTCTGCTGCTGACCCAGTTCTGAGTGGCTGCGTCTCGCGACAAGGCCCTGCCTCCCCATCAGGCCCTGCTCTCGTCTAACTGACGATAACACCGCCACCCTCTGCCTCCATGAACTGTGGGAAAAAAATAGGTCGCCCTGACCCACTTTTCTTCTTTTTTTTTCCCTCTCCCTAAGATCGTGCAAGGAGTTCTGCAGAGCATGATCGAGGGAGACAGTGAAAGGGGAGAGAGAAATGACCGACTCAGATGCTTCTCTGTGACGAGTCCCTGCATTTTGGCGATGCATTCCTGTGGCCTCTGGAATAAAGGCAACTGTTATCAGCTGGCCTGCTGTATGTTTGGCAAAAAGTCCTCCCACGCCTTGATACAACAACTGCTGCTAAGGTGAAACCCATGGTCCATCCATCCCACCTCCTTATGTCTACATCTGCTCTTCTAGGTGGACATTATCTCATGTCTTACTCAGAATGCTAAATGGGATCCTCATCCGTATTTATCACAGACGTGCATGCTGCTTTTTGCAGTCATTCAACACCCATGAAGGTATGACATGTCATCCAGCCAGAAACGTTAAGAGCCTTTCTTGGCTAAGGGAGATTTTACAGGGCGAGCTGAGTCGGGAGCCACCCTGATGCCTGGCAGCATGACACTGGTCCCCTCAAATGCCTCAGAGTGGGTTAGGGCAGCTCACGATAACTCTGAGACCACGCAGGGGGCTCTCATGCAAACCCTGTGCTCACTCACTCATTTCTTTTGTAATCCCTCCATACATGAAGTGCTGCTCTGCTCGACGGGCACGCTCCTCTGACAGCTTCGTTCATTTAGAAAACAGCCTGCGGTTTGCTTTGTAGCGCTCTTTGAATCCGAGCTCCATCCTGTTTGAAGCCTTTGTAAAAATATCTAATCAACGCACACCTTTGACTGCTAATTTAAGTATTAATGAACTGGCCAAAAATCATCAGTCATCACTCACTGCCTCGGCGTCGCTAAGCAACCTTTGTTTAGCCTCCATTCAGGAGCTGTATTGGTAGCAGTGAGAGCGACATTTAATTATTACCGATAAGAGGCTCACTGAACTGAACAATACTACTTCAGCTACATCTTCTTCAACACTTTTTTAGTTTTTAGCACCTGTGTGGACTCTGCTCTGAATGTGAAAGTGCTACATCAAACTGATTCCACTGCAGCTGCTTGTCAGTCATGTCTGTCGTCGAGTTTGTTATTTGTTCGTCACTGAGCAGTACAGCGATTCTGTATGTCTGGCCTAGGGCTGCACGATTTCCAAAAAATATCTCACTGTGATTATTTGGACTGATATTGCAATAGCGATATGAATCGTGATATAACAAGAAATTATCATTTTAAATCCTTAATCTCATTTTCATTAAAAAAAAGATATTAAAATGATTATAATATGGTTGTTGAAAAGATGTTTTTAAGTCTGTAAAATGTGATGTGCAGGCCTCAACAACTCTGCTGCACCACAATATTTGAATTAAATGACATTTTGGACACGTTTCTCCTTCAACATAACTGTGCCTTGATGCGATTTGAAAATTGCAATGGGCCGTATTGCAATATCAATTAAATTTCCATTAACTGTGCAGCCCTGGTCTGGCCCTTCTGAAACCACAGCATGGCTGAGAACAAATCTGCAACATTTTCTGACACAAACTCTTACAAGTAGTTTTCCAAACATTAGCGTGTGTTAGCCACCCAGTGTCTCATAGTTTGCCCATGCAAGAACATTAGTCCCACCAGATGCCCACGACTGCATGTGTTTGTGTGTGAACTCATTTGCATTAGCCACAGTTTGACACTCCACTTTAAACAGCAGAGGACGGCTGACCTGCCGCTAAACTCTCACCAGCTCGGTGCTAAGCCCCTGCGTGCTAATGGTGACCTAGTGCACACAGACATGTTGGTGCTCAGAGACGAGTCATGAAGCCCGCTGCTCCACTTTTTTCTGCTGCCACACACGCTGCAGCACCGATGAAGATGCGCTGCATCTTACTTAATGTGTGAAGTGCACAAAACAGGTCTAGAGACAGAGAGAAAATGTCTGTTGGAGCAAGTAGGAAAGGGTGTCAGCTCTCTTTATGCAGCAGGGGCTGATGGAGGTTCTAGTTCCAGTTAAGGAGGTGGATGTAGGTCAAGCCCTGCCTCCTCGTAAGCACCAAGGTCAACGTTGAATGGAAGGGAAGGTGGCTTAGAGAGAGAGAGGCCCTGGATAAACCACATTCGTCTGGCTCTTGTGCCAGCACCAGCCCCAGACATGTAAACACAGTTACACAAGCACACAGCTCCCAAGGTGTGTGTGTGTGTGTGTGTGTGCAGAAAAAGATCTCACGTTATACAAGCTTTAATGTAGCTTCCATTAGCTTTTACAACCCAAACAAGGCTTCAGTTCAAATTAAATACAGTCTAAGTGACACTGGTGCTGTGCTGCATTCTCTGAAGACATTACAGGTTTAGAAGAGAAGAAGAGAAGCAGCACTGATTTGCTCAACATCCAACACATGCGAGCTACAGGTTCACAGCCTCTGTGTGTGTGTGCGTGTGTGTGTGTGTGTGCTGAAGGTGTAACCAGGCGGAAAGCAATTAATGTCTGATTTTAAATGTCAGATCCTTGCAGGAGATCACCTTTATTCTAGTCGTCTCTAACAAGACAACTTTTCTGCACATAATCAGGACTGCCTGTAAGAGTGTTGGGGCCACAGGGGAGAGCACTGCGCTGCCAAACATCCATGAGAATAACACAAATCCTGAAGTACTGCTTTAAAATGTCGACATCAGATATTATACTAACATGATAACTTAGTGACACATAAGAAAACTAAAGTGTTTGAATAGTTCTGTGTA
>JAQFJA010000006.1:2771126-2785190 GCA_029874485.1 Naso brachycentron
TGAAGTTCAATCCCACCACCTCCCCAGCATCCTCCTGTGGGCTCTGTTTCTATGATCCCCAGCGGGGGTCTGCTATTCATTCCCTGTAATGTCTAAGCAGATCATTATCAGGGAATGAATACATTGAGACAGAGCCTGACGCCAAACTAGCTTCAGTCATGCAAAAAATATATATAAATTTTTTTTTTTTTTTTTGATGCTCTTCTACTTTGCAATAATTATGCTCAATAAAGATATTGAATTTAATTCAGAGTTGTCTGACTGAAATGTGTTTCTTTATGTTTTTACATTAAAACTTTGCCTTTCTGTGGTTAAGGCCTGGTTAGGTTTATGTGTAAAAACAATTATATAAACTAAATGTATATGTGTTATATAAACTATTTTTTTACATCTTGGAAAAGATCTGTTTTGGTTCGATTTACCTGCAGAAATATGGCTGCTAAATGTCCCTACGTCTCCTTGTTGGAAACCAGTGGCTTGGCTGCCATAAATTGGGAAATCTGAAAAGCCGTCATTATAAACACTCTTACACTCTTATATAAGCATTCTTAGTGTCAAAAATCTCTCATCTGCTCACATTGTTTTGGTCACATCATAAATGGATGCAAAATGTCCTGTCGGTCTCTAAAACTCTCCATTTGAAACTTTTGGCTGTGATGCGGTCACATGGCCTGCTGGTTGGCTGTCCTCTTGCCTGTCACTTTTTATACAGCTTTGCAACTTCTCTGTGTCACATGGCCCTCACATGGCGTGTTGTGTTCCTGCTCCAGGGTTCAACCTGTTTGCTGTAACAGTCCATGAATTCGGCCACGCGCTCGGCCTAGCCCACTCCTCTGACCCCGGAGCTGTCATGTACCCAGCGTACAGCTTTGCTCCCAGCTATGAGCTCCAGCTCTCTTTCCGCGATGTCAAAGATGTGCAACACCTGTACGGTGAGTTCAGCTGGATATGAAGGTGAAGCGTTATTTCATGTCAGCAGATGAAAAGTATTCCATGTAAAACCTGGTACCTTTGCTCTATAAACTTATTTTATATTTGAATACACACCCGTAGCGTTTGCATGAAACATTTCTGTGTCAGTTTAGTTGTATGCTCAAAATTAGCACGTACACACATGGTGACACATTTGTAATCTTTTAATAGTTTGTTGAGTTTTTCTTCCCACATGTGAGAAATTGGTCCCACAGCTGGAAACCACAACTTCCTCTTTCTAAAGTTTCATCACCTGCCGGTGAATTGAACAGTCATTCAATGATGACCAGCGTTACAGCTTGATTCTGTCACATCGAAACTCTCACATTCACACTGTGTGAATTCCTCAAATAAATTTTTGAAAACTTTGAAATTGTTTTCGTTGCACTGCAGTAGGTGTCTGGCTGAACTTTTCTCTTTTTTTCCAGTTTTTTTTCCCCCCTGTGTTTTGTATTATCACTCACTCCGTGGATGTGAAAGGGATCCATACGACAGCTGCATCATCAATAAATGCTTAACAGTTTATTCAATTTAGGAGTAAACAGTTAATTTAGAATGTAAGACACACGTAGGCTGTCTTTGTAAACGTGTTTTAGCAGAGAAAAGCAGCATTTGACTGGAAGCAAAACACACACATGTCCAGTAATGTTCAGTAATTATTGTTGTGTTAAACACAGTCACAACTCATACTTACGCATACATACATTTTATGCATATAATTTAAATCCCTGCAGACATTGTGACTTTATTTTGGAATTGACTGATTATTTGCAGAGGATTTATTCTTATCAATCACAGTATCACTGCACTGGTCAGGCAGCTTTTGTTTGACTTTATTTTTGATTTCTTTTAACTTATTTTTTTACGTCTATGACCTGCAGGTATCAGTCCAGATTTTGCCCCACTGTTCTCCAAAAAACCTCCTCCAAAAACACCTGACAAATGTGATCCACATTTGTCCTTTGATGCAGTGACTGATTTGCAGCAGGAGGTCCTGTTTTTCAAAGACAGGTGGGTTAAGTGTCTCATCACATGTGGAGTGTTACCTGGTGTCTCCTTGGTTTGTGGACACTGGAAGAAGAAAAAAAAAATCCCTTTTTCCAGATGATGTTTTAAACCATTTTCTGCCTTTTCAGATTCATGTGGCGCAAACATCCTCAGTTTGATGAAACAGGAATCACCCTGATTAGCAGCTTGTGGCCGGACAGTGTACCTGCCAACTTGGATGCGGCCTATGAGAATGGGGAGGGCAATGTTGTTGTGTTTTTCAAAGGTAAAAAAAGCAATATTGTGTATGCATCATGAGTTGTGCACTCTGCACCTGAGCCGACTGTTCTAATGAGAGGGCAGGTACTACACCTGTGAGATGGTTTTGTTTCAGGTCGTCACTACTGGATTCTGAGGCAGTTGAACCTGGAGGAGGGTTTCCCAAGAAACATCTCCGACCTGGGCTTCCCCTCCAGGATAGAATCTGTTGATGGTGCGCTTCACTTCAGAAATGCGCGCCACACGATGTTCTTTACTGGCCATGAGTGTTGGAGGTACGACTGATTGAAAGTCTGACAGTTTTCACAGAGAGTTGCCCTGTTTCCAGTCTTGATTCTGAGTTTAGCCGATGTTGTTCCTCTTGAGGTTTCTTTCATTTTTCTGTCAAAAGGTTTTTGGGGCAAGTTTTTGTTTTTTTTTTAAATCTGAATCAAGGGTCTAAGGACTGATTGAGCCGGCAACAGTACAGGCTGTGAAGCCCTTTGGAGTAAATCTGTGATTTTTGACAGTGGGCTGTGTGACTGCTGATCAGTTTCTTGACCACATCCTCAGGTTTTGAAGTAAGGAGAAGTTACGCATTTCCTGTGTGCAAAGCAGATTGCTGTGATTGGTTTGGCTATTTCTCATAATGTGCTTTTGCAACCTCATCATGACGACACCGCCAGTGTCATTAGACACAACAGTCATTGTGGTTTATGTAGCATGTAGACAGGAAAACAGTGAGATAGAGGTCTGCTTTGTTTTTTCTTGTGTGCAACATTTAGGTACAATGAAGAGCAGAAGATGATGGAGGGACCGCCGACACTCACAGCACAGCAGTGGCCTGGGATTCCAACTCCGATAGATGCAGCTGTCTTCTACGATGGTAGCTCACCTTCCTTTTCTGCCTTCAGGTTCATTAAAGGTGCATTTAGGTACAAAGCATTTTAACAACAGACTTCATCTCCACCACGAAAAGATATGGAAAGATTTACTTGGCAGGGTGAAAACATTAAGGCAGCCAATAAGAACCTTTTTGCAGGCTTGCCCCTTTGTCACGGCAAAAAAACAAAAAGCAAACAAACAAAAACTATGCACAGGAATTTTGCCATTCTCTGAAAAGATTCAGTTGTGTCTGAGCTTTTAAAACAGGGTGTTTTCCCGTGAGGTGAGGGGATGACAAACCAGTTCTTGTCCAATAAAGCAAGAGATGAAATGAATTCAGTTGTTAACAACATTCCCTCAGAGTGATGCAGGAGCTTCGTTAGTCTGTATCAAACGAGTTAGCATCTTGGAACAATGATAATCTTTTTTAGGGATGTTGACGATAACCCCATTGACTATGATATGTTAAAATGAAACAATGATATTTAGTTGATAATTCACACAAAACGTTGAGTCATTTCCATTTCTTTCTGTTCTTGCTTTGGCCCAGTGGGTCGCAGTGGTGTATCTTAACACCGGTTGTCAATCGCCATAAAACTGAAAAATGTATAATTCTTTGGTTCCACCTTCAACGCAGTGATGGCTACAGACTCTCTCTCAGCCTCCAAACACTCTCATGCTGAGTATCATTCTTTTGCCAGTGAGGAGACCAAACACGCAATAAACAAAATTTAAGATGAATTTATTCTCATAGCTTTTCCTTCATGTATATCGCGATAATATCAGTATTGTGAATTATTTAGTCCACAATTCCCATGTTGTAAAAATTTTAAAAATCATGGCACTATCTAAAAAAATTCTGGAGATATGTAAGCTATTTTTAGGACCTAAAATATTCTGATATGTATCACAACATAAATCTTCACTCTGAACAGGTTTCGTGCACTTTTTCAAGGGAAGCATCTACTACAAGTTTGACTCCAACACCAAACGAGTGGTGTCCAGCAGCCCTGCTAACAGCCTGCTGGAATGCAAGAAGACAGATGACGATGATGAAGAGGAGGTGACTGAGGAAAAGAAACGAATGAAGCTTGATAATGATGAGGCTGTGTGAATGCTCACAGTGTTACCAAAAAGGGATATTTAGCAAAAACCACAATGTACTCAGAACCAGACTGACTGCATGAATAACACAGGAAAGTGATTAAAACTTGAGCTCAGGGTGTAATACAGTGTTGTAATGTTGGCATTCGTGTCTTGAATCAAAGTACTCTGTGTTTATTTGTGTTTGTTCTGCATCACTGTGACTCTGTGATCTCTTGGTCACTGATTTCCAGGCAAAAATGGTCAAAGTTTATGTTTTTCAAGATTAAAAAATATGTATTTTTTCATTGCCATTGCAACTCATCACTTCTCTCACCTGGTTACATTAATGGTGTTGATCAATTTGACTGAGCAAAAGTTGCAGCAGACATTAGTGTTGCTCTGTGTCCAGCATTAGGTAACCAAAAATGTAGCTTTCCACTAACACACTGATGTGAGAAATTGATTTGAAATTATGACAGACATTTCTGGATGGAAAATAACCACCTGTAGTGAGTCACACAATTCTTGTATCAGGTGAAAACTCTTTATTTTCTACATAGTTCTGCACCTGTTGATATGTCATAAGATAAACCCACTTAAATATTTTTAGAAAGTCAGTGGAAGCTTGAGTAGAAAAGTTGATGAAACATAGATAATAATATTTTCCCAAATGTAACTTAGAGAAAATACATAAATGTTGGGGCTGTTTGGATTTATTAAAGTGTTATAGAATAAAACTGCAGAGCATCCACAATGAATGAGTACTCACTAACCTGTGAGAAACGTCGTGTAACATGAAATGATGCAGAGAAGCGAGTTCATGAGTTCATAGTCAGTTTTCAGATGATTGATGACCGCCTGGAGTCAAGCACGGCTACGACAGCTCTCAGAGGAGACACTCAAAAATGACTGCATGACTCACAGCGTAAACATCGTTTGAAGGAAAGCGCAAAGTCCAAACGTCAATCATCACCTACTGAACATTTTATTCCACTACATAAGTGCATCATTTTTAATGCAATATGTGACATGTTTATCTTTAGCTGCCAAGACGGAGAAATGTTCTGTTTATTTCTCATTTTATTTTAAGAACTAATTTAATGATTTAAATCAGATTGGTGGAAAAGAAGACAATACCAGGAACAAAGGATTTGTTTATTTGTTTGTTTGTGTTTGTTTGTTTTTGTTTTCTGATTCATTTGCAGATTCAAATTTTTTTCAAAGCTTCCTTAGCAAATGAAATGTGGGCACTTTGAAAGACTGCTTACAGGACACATCTTTTGAAGAGGATCTGATGTTTGGATATTACACGACCAAATGCATGTCTATCACTGTTTTCAATATTTTTGACAGATACGGATCTAGATACAAATTTAAAACATTTTCAGTGGATGTATCATCTATGGTTACACATATATATTTTGTCTCACATTTTTTGTAGAATTCCTTTTTAACATAAAACAATACAACTGATAACTGAGAGACCTTGCCAAAAACGGTCTGACACGTAACATGGTGTGAAGTCATCTCAATTACAGAATCTTTTGGGAAACTTTTTGTTTGGTGAGCAATCAATGCCCAACTTCCTCTCGTGACCATAAAAGGAACATTGAGTCATGGAGTCTGTGAGGTTGTTTTTTAACACGCCCCATCCTCAGCCTATAAAACAGCTGCCCGCCGGCACACAAACACAAGTTGCATTCGACAAAGCATGAAGACTTTCAATCTGTGCATTCTACTAAGCCTGGCCGGAGCAGTGTGCTGCGTGCCGCTGCCGCAGGTCACTGAGCAAGATGAACAACTCGCAGAGGTAAGTCAGCACTCTTTGGCTTTTTTCTTTTTTGCAGGAAAAATCTAATAACTTACTCTCTGCTTTAAACTAACACACAGGTGCCTACATAGAGGATGTACACTGATAGCTGATGTATTTTTAAGTATCTAACTCTCGTTCTCTCATGCAGAGCTACCTGAAGAACTTCTTCAACCTCACGGAGCAGAGAGGTCCAGCCATCAGACGTGGCATCAGTCCACTGAGCAGGAAGCTGAGTGAGATGCAGAGATTCTTTGGCCTGCAGATCACCGGGACGCTCGATGCTGACACCTTGGCAATGATGAAGAAGCCTCGCTGTGGCGTCCCAGACAGCAGCATTGCCCGGTTCTCCACGTTTGGAAATAACCTCAAGTGGGAGAAAAACAGCCTCACTTACAGGTGAATGCTCAAAGCAAAGAATGTGTGTGAGAGAGTAATTGTGTTAAGTCTAACTGATGATACTACTGACAAATAATGTGTCTCTCCCACAGGATAATAAATTACACGCCTGACATGTCTGTGTCAGAGGTCGATGACTCCATAGCCAAAGCTCTGCAGGTTTGGGCCAAAGTCACTCCTCTGAGGTTCACAAGAATCTACAGCGGCACCGCTGACATCATGATCTCCTTTGGCCGCCAGTGTGAGTATAAAATGACCTCTCCTGTGTCTTTCTTTGTGATAACCTCTCCCCGTGCTCAGTTTACTGGTTGTGTGATCCCACTTAACATCTTCACTAACTCTTGAACCACAGCTGAACAATTGTAGCATTAAGATGTGCTCTGAAAATCAAGCTGTGATTTGCTGTTTTTGTAATTATTTTATTTAACAGCTTGTAGCTCGCCTTGTTTTTCAACACCTGACATGATTATTTTTTCCCTGCTAACAGCACATGGTGATTTTTACCCCTTCGACGGCCGCGGTGGCACTCTTGCCCACGCCTTCGCTCCAGCTGCAGGCATTGGAGGAGATGCTCATTTTGATGAAGATGAGACCTTCACTTTCCGCTCAAGTTCTGGTCAGTTGGTTATCTATGCCCTGCACAGTGCCTTTACTTACATTCAGTGTGTGTTTTAAAGAGCAGTTCAAACTGACCTGTAACTCTGTGTTCTCTGCTGTAGGCTACGTGCTCTTCATGGTGGCTGCCCATGAGTTCGGACACTCCCTGGGCTTGTCTCACTCTGATGATCCTGGTGCTCTCATGTACCCAGTGTACACGTACAGAGACCCGGACACATTTATTCTGCCCCGAGATGATGTCAACGGCATCCAGTCCCTCTATGGTTAGAACTGGATTGACAATGTAATACCTTACTAGAACAACAGCACCAAAACCTCGGACTGTTCCTTGCACAGTCTTTGGTGGTGCTTCTGTTGGTGCTTTGTTGTTATCTGATGCCGGGCTTTCCAAAAACTTGATGACTCATTTTGTTTAACTTCCAGGTCCAAACCCTGAAAAGGACCCCTCTGTAGCTGAACCTGAGGCCCCCACCACCCCCGATGCTTGCGATTCTACCATGGTTTTGGATGCTGTCACCACCCTGCGAGGGGAAATGATCTTCTTCAAGGACAGGTAACAGAGATAACACATACATAGTCTGGAATGCCAACGCACTCAGTGACCTGGCTCATGTACAAAGTGGATATGTTCTTGTGTGTTCTCAGCTTTTTCTGGCGTAGCTATCCTCACAGCAACACACCTCAGCAAAGTCTCATTGCAAACTTCTGGCCCACTGCTCCCAGAAAAATTAATGCTGCTTATGAAAACCAGCATTCAGACAAGATTTTCCTCTTTAAAGGTATGTGGTCTCCTTCTATTCCTGTGGAACCAATGTCACACCACTTCAAAGCTTACCTTTTGGATATTTTATTTCTCCTTCCTGCAGGTCGTAAAGTGTGGGCCTTTAATGGCTATACTTCTGTGCGTGGCTATCCAAAAAAGCTCACTAGTTTTGGTCTTCCAAGAGGTGTGAGGAAAATCGATGCAGCCCTCTATGATGCAGAATCTGGCAAGACTTTGTTCTTTGTGGGGAACTATTACTTCAGGTATGTACTGAGTACAGACCTGTATTTATTTCTGATTTCAGTATGTGCTGCTCTCTGCCTTTTACCCTTCCTAAATGTCTCTAATCACTGTCTGTGTTTCTTCAGTTATGACGAGGCCAAAAGGACGATGGACCCGGGATTCCCCAAACGTTTGGACCAGACCTTCTCTGGCCTGACCGGGACCGTGACTGCAGCTTTCCAGTACAGAGGTGACTTGCATTTAAAGCTGACTTGAGACTTGAGTCAAAGCAAATAAAATGAGATGCTCACAATTCTTCTGACACGAGTGAATCCACTCTCAATTTTTCCAGCATTTAGAAGAAAAACGACATTTTTTGGAAACTTGTGAGCTTTCTTGCTGAGATGGAAATTAGCTTGTAGTTTAATTTGGTAAAAAGCAACCTTTTTATTTTTTGAAATAATGTATTTTGTGGTCCTCAATATACATTAAGTTAATGAAGTAATGTTTTTGTAAGAAACCACTCGTAAATCTTGAAATTAAAACAAGAAGCAACAGCTTCTGTAGTACTTGATCTGTAAATTGTGCTCTATTTTGCACTTCTGGTGAGATGCCAACTTCATTTCATTGACTTTGTACTTGTACTCTGCAATGACAATAAATTGAATTTAATCTAATCTATGACAAGAGACGGCTAGCTTAGTTTAACATAGGGACTGGGAATGGGGGAAACAGGTAGCCCGGCTCTGTCCAAAAGTAAAAAAAAATCTGCCAACCAGATCCTCTGAAGATCAGCCCTCATCACAATAGATCCCATTTGTTCAGTCTGCATTAAAATCCAGTGGTATGGTGGAGGGTATACACAGACATATGTATTATGTTTTTTGGTTCCATATATCCACTTCTTAATCTCATCTGATGCTGTCCTTTAGTATTGTGACTCACACTGGGGGAATTCACAGTATTCTGGCAAACTGACTGACCCGGACTGTGAGCAAATGTCTGTGACTGGATAAATCAAAGAAAGACCTACACAGGACAGTTACAGTCCCTCTGAACTTTGGACCATCAAGGCCTCACTTGCTTTTTACCGAAATAATCAGCATGTCGAATGCACAGAATCACTGACACCACGTTCAGTCAGTTTGCGGGACAAACAGTAATGCGAAAAAAATGGACAGCTCAGGAAAGATAGGAAAAGAAGAAAAAGAGGTAGAGCAGAGAGGGAGCACAGTAAAGCAAAAATACCTGGGAGGAAAGTGTCGCTAAATGCTGTGAAATTACAGATATCTCCACAGGCAAGGTACATGTTTGGTGTTTAAAAAAGAAAAACATACTAGCCTCGGCATGCCCTCAGTACATCATGTCACAAATACCTTTTCGGAGTAGATTCCTTGTTTTAAAAAAACATGTCGTGTGAACAAACAAAGGACAGTAAGCATGGAAAAAATGTACAAAGTTAAATCCGGCATACTGATGAAGAAGTTAGAGCTCTAAAAGTAAAAGTTAAGCTATGTTACTGGCACAAACAGTTATCAGAGAAAATATTTTAACAAAACACTTACAGCATAGGCCACATGGTTTGTTGTGAATGGAATGAATGTGGAGATTTGCACTGGCACTGAGCTACCATGCTGTTACTACCAACATTGTTTTTAGTGGCTGAAACAATCTACGTATTTTGGCCTGGACGAATGCTAGATGAGAAAGATAGTAGACAGACACAACATATAAGAATAAACAACAAAATACAGCAAAATGTGGCCTTTAAAATATTAAATTAATGAAATAGTAAAGAAGAAGAACGCTTCTTAGACAAAGCCTTGCTTTCAGAATTACTTTGCTAGCATGAGATGATTTGGTATCTCTGTGTTCATTTTTGATTTCCAAGAAGCGATACGGCGCTGGCCAACATACCTCTGGATGCATCATGAGACCTGACCAGTCTCAGTAACAAAATGCCAGATGTAGCACCAAGCAACACTTGGTTAAAAATAAATAAATAAATAATTTAAAAAAAACAAAAACAAAAAACATTATACCTAACCAGAACACTACAACATGTTTCTGGCAATGCACAAACAGTCTGACAGTTTTATGAGCCTGGTTGAGTTGTGCTGCATGGATTCTAAGACTGGATGCCAACGACCTTCAGAGCAGCAAAACGTGTGACTTGACCTTCCAGATATGTCTTTAGTCTCTGTCAGCCGTCATCAAACCCACCTCATGTTACGTAAAAGGTTGTGATTAACAGGACCAGGATGAGGCAAATCCCGTCATGTCCAGATGATGTTCCCTTTACCCAAACAGAGCTGTTTTTGTCTCAAAGCCTGATCAGATTTATTGTTACCATCTGGCATTAGCCTGAAATTCTGTCTGATTGGCTGGGAACCTGAGTCATCAGTCAAAGCGAGTAGACAGTTAGCTGTCGAAGAATCGTCTGGTGCAGGGTGGTTTGGGTTAGTTACATAAACTGGGCCACAAATTAAGAGTATGTCTTCTTCAAGCAATAAAAGGTTTTTCTCAAAATGTTAAACTCTTCCTGCAGCTGGCACATAAACTGACACTGCGCCTGTGTTCTGCAGGTTTTACTTACATCTACAGTGGACCCTACATGTTTGAGTACAACCTGAGGACCAAGAGGTTGTACCGTGTCCTGAGGAACAGCTACTTCTTGCGCTGCACCAACTACTAAACCAGTTTACTGGTTAAGTTTTTTGTGTAGTTTTGTTTTTTATGTTATGAATAGTTGTTATGAATGAGAATGAATGTTAATTAACAGTAATGATATTGTAAATTTGAAGTATTTCTATTATTCAAAATATTTAATTCTTTCAATTGTATTTACAGCTATACACATTAATTATCAAAAGAAATAAATTCAGTCTTATTTTTTATATAGTCTACAAATTTGTGTAAGTATGTGTTGATTTTGTGTATAGGACTTTTCAGCCATCCTGCTGCTGTCGCCCGTCTGCTTCAAGGTTCGGCGTGTTGTGTGTTCAGAGATGGTCTCCTGCATATCTTGGTTGTAACCGGTGGTTATTTGAGTTACTGTTGCCTTTCTATGATCTCAAACCAGCCTGGCCGTTCTCCTCTGACCTCTGACATCGACAAGAGAACTGCAGCTCACTGGATATTTTCTCTTTTTCAGACCATTCTCTGCAAATCCCAGTAGATCAGCAGTTTCTGAAATACTCAGACCAGCCCGTCTGGCACCAACAACCATGCCACGTTCAAAGTCCCTTAAATCACCTTTCTTCCCCATTCTGATGCTCAGTTTGAACTTCAGCAGGTCATCTTGACCGTGTCTACATGCCTAAATACATTGAGTTGCTGCCATGTGATTGGCTGATTACATATTTGCGTTAACAAGCAGTTGAACAGTTGTACCTGATAAAGTGGCCGGTGAGTGTATATTTTTTCCATGTTTTTGATTTGACTACGTGAGAAATAGTCAGTGAGGCCTGATTGTGTGTGAAAAGGAGAAAATGTATGAAAGTTAGCCTCCATCACAGTAATCCTCCATGTTTGTTATGACGAGTTTAACTTTTCAAGGGTCCAATTATATTTCTCTCAGTGTTTTGTCTCACCTGTATTTCCTGTTTATACCAGAAATATGTCACGATACGGGAGTTAGTTATTCTCAAACTGTCGTTTCAGTCGGACTTTACAGGTCAGATAATAATTTTGAAAAGTATGATTTTTTTTCCATGTTATGTATCATTCAACATAAATTTACCATTTTTTAAACTGTATCTCCCATAAATTGTTACTCACTAAAAATATGTTAATTGTCAATATTTTTTGATCAGTCATACAGTTAATAGATGTAAATCGTTGCCGTCTTACTCTCCGTAACACGAGGAAGATTGCACTATAGATTCCTGAACGTCTCCTCACAGCGCCCATCTGTTTCAGAGCTTCGTTGTACCTCCTCAGCTCTACTTTCTCCCCCTTGAAGCTGCGAACGGTTCGAATCAATCCGAACGTCTGGAGAGCCAGATCGTTGTTCTTTGCGATACAGTTCTGCGTCTTTTCTTTGAGCTCCTGTTTGACAAAGAATACAGACGGATTCAGAAACGAGACCTTTTAAGGCCATTCACAGACATTCACAAATATTTGCCGTAAAACTGCGAAATAAAGCTGAACTGAACTTCTGTTGGCTATTCACAGGAGTTAGTCTCATCAAACCTACATTGGTCAACGTCATGTATTTGTTCTGCAGGACGGCCAGCAGTGGCATCTCTATACAGGTGAGCACAGTGAGCTCCCAGGACAGCTGTAACATCACTGCCAGCATCAGGCCAGTTTTCACTGTGCTGCGAACCAGTGCGTTAGTGTTCAGTGCGACCGTGCGGCCCATCCGGTCCACGTCAGAGTGCAGGCGGGAGGAAAGCTCGCCTGGTGGGGAGGAAGGGGAGAAATGGTGAGACAGAAGACACTTAAGTGGCAGCAAAATCTCTGCAGAGTTTAAATGTTGGTCACAGATTGCAGAGCAACAGTTAAAAGAGCTGCTTGTCAAATGTATGTACTTTCTAGTAACAACAATCATAATTCTTTAAAAAAACATGTAAAAATCCCTTTGCCTGTTTATCTTCTACCTTGCTTTTTTAGTTAAGGAGGAATACCTTTTTAAATTTGACCACTTATTCCTGTTTCAACAAGACCCAGGGTACAAATCCAGCTCTATGAGGACATGAATTTCTCTGATGTGGAAACTCTTGCACAGAGCCCTGAACTCAACCCCATTAGACTTTTGGGAAGAACCTGAACACCAACTATGAGCCAACCTTGTGACCAAACATCAGAGTTGGACCTCACTGGTGCTGTTTGGGCTAAATGGCAGAAAATCTCTGTAGCAGGATCCAAAATCTGGTGGAAAGGCTTCGAGGACTGGAGGCTGTTACAGGCCTTTATGGCAGAAGATTAATGCCCTAATTTTGGCATTACACTACGAGAAAACATTCACACTTTCTGCAATGCAGTTAACTTCCTGAAAAAAAGCTTATGCAGAAAAGTGTTGTGTCCACAAAAAGTCGCTGCATTCCTGAAACATAATAACAGTGATTACTGCGTCCTCTTACCGGGTTTGTTCTTGTCAAAGAAGTTCACCTCCTGCTGCAGGAGGGTGTGAAACAGCACATGCTTCAGTCTCCTGTTCAGTCTGGCCAGCGTGCACATAAATATTCCTCCTCTGCAGCCGGAGAACACAGCACTGTTGGAGTGGAGACACAGAAATACGTTTTCAGAATCACACAAATCTTATCAGGCAGGTGATAAGTCATTATGTTGTATGAGAAGACAAAAGTTGATCTCCTTACCTTCCGAGAGAGAAAAGTGCCAGCTGGCCAATCGTGTAACTGAAGCCTGATTGAAGCTCCTGACCTCTCAGCATGTCAATCACCTTCCCCTGATACAACGGGATGAAAGTGTCACCTGTTAGGAAGGAAGACACTCATTAGGTAAGCAGGAAATGATGTAAACAATGTTACTGTGATGTGAGCAAATTAAAACGTGCCAAACAAATCTATCAGCTCCCTCACAGATATCACGGCAGGATTTTCCTTTGACTTACATACATTTTAATTTGAAGGGCTGATGCATTTTCTCAGCCAGCGAAGAATCATGTTGCAAAGTTTCAGCCAAGAGGATGAGTCTGGTGATATTTTCTCTGTTTCTCTTATTGACAACAACTCCCATCAAAAGACCAAAACCACTCATGCGCATACGCTTCTGAACTACACTCCTCTTTCATCATGACGTGTAGGGCCAGACCAGTACAGCAGTTTGTGTTCATTATGAGTCTTTCGCAGAATCACCGGCACCAGTGCAGATGTTCTCTGACATTAAAACCCTTTTTAGGGGTGAAAAAATGTTTGAACTGGGGATTTAAAGTGTTGTAATTATGTAGTTTGTCCAGCAGAGGGCAGACAGTTATTCAATAACTAAGTGAAGTGTTTGCTGTTCAGTGCTTTACTGTGTAGAATGAAGTTTGTTAAAATGTAAGATATTCTGTCTCCAGTGCACATCTTTGTCACAAGTATTTTATAACCACATTCAG
>JAQFJA010000006.1:2790623-2803679 GCA_029874485.1 Naso brachycentron
GGTTGGAGTTATTTAACCTGATGAAATTAACAAGAGTTTTCCTCTGTGATCCTGTGAGGTCTGAGCTTCTTCAACCAAACAACAATAAACATCCAGTCTTTAAAATTTTGTAAACTGGAACAGCAATATTTCCTGCTATTGTTTGAAATACTAATTTCCAAGCTTTACATTAAAATTTGGTTTGAAAATAACCAATAGTATATCTTCCATAGAAAGGAAAACCTCAGCCTATAAAATGAAAATGCCTTTTGACCTCCTGTAAACGTGAGAAACTACACATACTTGTGTTGCACAAAGCCTTTGGCTCAGCTTTATGATGCAGAGAATTTAAAAAAAAAAAATGTTGATGAAATGAAAATTAACAAAAGTGTTTTACATGATAAATTTGACCAAGCAAACAAACTTCACAGTTAGTCCCACAATTACAGGGCAGGACATTTCTGTGTGGCATTTGATAAATGGTGCTTCCTACAAGCACATACAGGTTTTTAAATATGCTGAATAAATATGTCTTTGTACCAACGTGTCTGAAAAGAATGTTAGATAAATGTTATTAGAGAGAAGTTGATCGCACAAATGAGAGCTGGTGACAAGCAGTTTAAAGTTGTCCTAAACTATAGGAAATCTGGAATCAGCAAACACTCCTTGAGCGGCTAATTTTCAGGAGAAAAAAGTGGTAAAAGTGCATGGTGCTTTATTTAAGCTCATCACGTCGTGAACAATCTCCATCTGTTTTCACGCCGCAGTGCCATCAGTTTTGATCAACAGCAGTGAGCAGGTTTGGTTAGTTGGCTGAGGAGTTGGAGGTGAGCAGCCTGTCATCTGCAGCTTGTCATCAAACAGCTCCTGACTGTTCCCACCGCTGCCACCTGCAAAATATGAAACTGATCTGCTGCAAACAAGACAAAGGCTGCTGGCATATTTTGTAGAAACGCTTTTAATGAACAATCATTGTTCACATTGACTCTGTGACAGGATAAAAATAGTCACCCTCTGTTTGTGAGTAAGATCATTTTATTGTGAAGCAGCACTGGTAGAAAGTGCTGGTTTGACATTAGCACTATCATACAGAACAGCTGTAGAGGAGTGAACAGTAAACAGCGCAGCGCTCTGGATCCAGTGCTGTGTAATACCAAAATGAAAGAGCACTGAATGGCTGCTGCAGAAAAAATACAAATAGAAACTTGAATTACATCACAGTTTTAAAATAACCTTTTCTTCTCAGAAACTTTGCATTAAAGAATCTACATTTAATCATTCAAATTGTTCAAATAAAGTTTTATCCTTGCATGAGAACTTAGTTTATCCCTGCTTTCCTTTTTCAGGACTACCTGTCTCAGTTTTTCTCCGATGTGGGGGTCAGCGCCCCCAACAGTGTCTGGCGCAGCTCTCTGGATTCATTTGAAGACACTCTTAGAAAAATGCAGGAGTTTTTTGGCCTGGAGGTGACCGGCCAGTTGAACTCCAATACCTTGGAGGTGATGGCTCGACCCCGCTGTGGTTTCACCGATGTAACCAGATATGGTCATTTTGATGGTCGACCAAAGTGGGACAAGACTGTGATCACATACAGGTACAGAACAAACACTTGTGTCAGAAAAGCTACCGGTCTCTGCAAGCACTTCACCCAGATATTAAGAACAACAAAGCTTCTGTTAAAGGGGTATTCTAGATTTTTTGACATAGAGCCTCATTTTTGGCCTTTGCAGTCCTAACCCTATTTATACAGACCATTTTCAGCTCAGCTGATGCAGTATGGAGCTTCTTGTTTAGCCATGAATGCTAAAGGGAGTTTGTGTGTTTGTAGAATAATTTTGGAAGTCAAACTACAGCTGAAATTCTTTAATTTGTGGCTCTGGTTAGCATTAACAGGGACAGGAAGCTGCTGAACTATTTACTTCCTGTTGTTACTAGGCCACAGATTAAAGATATTCAGTTGTAGTTTGACTTTAAAATAGTTCTACACACAGTCGAATTCACCTCAATAGACTGTCATCATAATCGACTTGCTTTGGATGCACTGTGGAGTGTCTAATCAGAGTTTGGCAGAGAATGCTGCTAGGTCCGTCAGTTTTCGCCAGCATTAGCATTAGCAGTGAAAGCATTGCATCTGATGAGCTGACAGTCTGTCAATAGGAACAGGACTGAGAAGTTAAAAAAGGGGGTCCTATGTAAAAAATTTGGGAATATCCCTTTAAGAGATGTAACCGCATCCACTCTCACACTGCTGCAGGGTAACTGACTACACACCAGATCTCAGTCAGAGTGTTGTGGATGCTACCTTAGCCAAGGCTCTCCAACTCTACAGTGATGTCACTCCTCTGGATTTCAAGCAGATCAACAGTGGCGTCGCTGACATTATGATCCTGTTCAAGAATCGAGGTAACGCAGTGCGTTTGGCGCCTCTGAGTGAATGTTTAATCTAGCATTAACTTTGCCCCTTATCAACAACAGACCATGCAGATTTTGCTCCATTCGATGGGATGGGTGGCGTCTTGGCCCATGCATTTTCCCCTGGAGAAGGCAGAGGAGGTGACACCCATTTTGATGAAGATGAAAACTGGACTCAAACTTCAGCAGGTGCTCACTTGAAGAGAACATTAATACTGAAGTGATATACAGTAATACTACAGTCGAATATGTACCCACAGTAAGTGACAGTTTGTGTGTGCAGGCACTAACCTGTTCTTGGTGGCAGCCCATGAGTTTGGCCATGCACTGGGATTAGCCCACTCTCAGGTCCGGACTGCCCTGATGTATCCCACCTACCAGTATGTGAACACAGAGGGCTACAAGTTGCCGGATGACGACAGACAGGGAATACAGGCTCTTTATGGTGAGAACTACTTCACAGGCTGACTGCTGCAAGAAACAAGAGCATTAACCGTCTGAGAATCAAAGATCTATATCTCTGCCATTTTTTTGTCTTTTCCTTTCAAAGGAGTGAGAGTGACATCAGCTCAACCAGCTCAACCTGACCCAAATCCTCAGCCAACCAAAAAACCTGCTCCAAATCCACAACCGAGACCCGAAGCGGAGCCTGAGCCCACGTCAGAGCCTCTTCCAGACAGGTGCAGCAGGAACCTGGCTTTTGATGCTGCAACCTCCGTTCAAAGCAAGCTCTTCTTCTTCAAAGACGGGTGAGATATTAATTAACTCTTTATCCATTTACTATTTATCTAGTTCCACAAAAGCATGCTGTTCTTCATGAGCTGGGACTCTTGAAGTGAAATGAATTCAGTAAAATGGATCTGGACAACTGTCACCTGATCATGGAACTTTTGTGTGTCTTTGTCAGATTTGTCTGGAGTAGGAGCAGCTCTTGGGATGGCATCAGTATGAGGAAAATTCAGTCTGTCTGGCCCGGAATCAGCAGAGTTGATGCTGCTTATGAGTATAAGAAAAGCAATATTGTCATTTTCTTTGAAGGTACAATCACTTTAAAATCCACAAAAAGCTGTTTTGGTTGCTTTTTGTTAATTAAAAATAATATGAAGTTTAAAAAATGGTGGGACCTGTCAGGAACATAACTCCACCTTTTCACATCACAGGTGATCATTACTGGGGGATCAGAGGAAACACTATCCTGCCTGGTTATCCCAAACCTCTCAGTGACTTCGGCTTCCCTTCATCTGTCACCAGTGTGGATGCTGCGGTCCATTTCCCCTTCATCAGCAGAACTCTTCTCTTTGTGGGCAACAAATACTGGAGGTGAGGAATGTCGACAGAAGTAAATATTCAGGCTGAATCCAAAAACAGACAAAACCATGTTTTGATGAACACCTGTCCGTGTACTCTAACAGCTACAATGAAAGGAGGGGCAGAATGGATGAGCACTACCCCAAATTCATTCACAGAGGCCTCCCTGGGATTGGCTATAGAGTGGATGCTGCTTTTGAGAACAGAGGTGGGTGACAGTTCAAGGTCCCTCTGCAGTATGACTTCCTGTGTGTGGTGATACCAATGATGCATCCCCCTTTTCAGGCTACCTGTACTTTTCGCACGGATCCAGGCAGAAAGAGTTCCACTACCAGAGAAGAAGAACATTGCGCTCTCTGTATAACTATGCATGGATGGACTGTGACTAAGCACACAAGAAAAAGAACACACACACACACATGCAAACATTTGTGTGTAAGCAGTAATAGCTAAGATCTACTCCACTAATTAATCCTGAGTAGTTTCAAGGTTTGTTTGTTTTTTTTTGTAGAAATCTAAATAGAAATAGCTGAATGCCTCAGAGGTAGCATAATAACCCTATAAACAACAAGCAAAGTCAGTGTTTTTTTGTTTTTTATGCATGCATCAATAAAACATGAATTAATAAAATCAAGAGTGAGTTGAATGTTTCTTCATCAGGCCTGAGTTTGTGATTCAGGATGCACGAGGATACATGTGTGTGAAATCTGGCAGCTCTGGTGTGTGTTTGGTAAGTTGAGTGAGAGGTCACTTAGTTATTGGTTGGTTATTGTGACCTCAGGGATCGTTGCATGAGTAAAAACAGTCTCACAAACCCACTAATGTAGAACCACACACGGGAAGAGAAAGGACGTCTTCTTCATTTTCTTCATACAGCGGCTTTAACAGCTACATGCTTAGTCTACATGGCTGCTATCAAAGCCCAACATTCATGACATTCATTTTTGATTTGATTTTGACCGACAGAGGTCACTCAGTATAATAGGATAATAGGAATAATAGTGTGCCCAGTCTGCGGAGCCCCCCTGGTGTCAGCTAAGAACATTTTTAAAAAGCCAAGAGAAATTCCATACTTTGAGTTTAAAAATCAGTGCACGTTTACAAATCAAGCTCTTGAATTTGTAACCCACAGATTCATAATCTGTGCATCGTTTTGTAGGTGGAGAGGACTGAATTACACAGGCCTCTTTTCTCTCAGCTGACGAAATTGGGGAGTTCTGTATTAATCTGTGGGAGCAGCTTTCTTGTTTTTTTTCACTGAAACAGGACCCAGCCAGTCTTGTCCGCTTGCAGACTCGAAAGACCAGTCGTTAGAGACCTCCAGTCTGAACCTGTAATTTTACTTCAGTCTGTTGCTGATTTTAGTGTCATTGAAGGCAAGACAAGTTTATTTGTATAGCTCATTGCTTTACATTGAGCATAAAATGCACTGACATGTAAAAGCAACACAAAACAATGTGAAAGAGATTTAAAATTGAAACTAAAAACAATATAAAATAGAAGAAAACAGGAAAATAAAACTTGCTGTGCATTTGATTTAATCAAAGGCAGACAGAAAAGTCTTCAGCTGCGTTTTTACAGAGCTGAGTGTTGCAGCAGACCTGCAGTTTTCTGGCTGTTTGTTCCAAATATGTGGAGCGTAAAAACTGAACACTGCTTCTCCAGCCAAGGAACAAAAAAAAAGAGGAAAAGTAGGAGAGAGAAACTGTGGCCACTGGTACACAGTGCAAGAAGAAATCAGCTCTCAGTGCTAAATGGGGGACCTTTTGGTGACGTCTATCGCCAAGGTGCAGATGTGGGCGGTGCTTTAGCCATCGGAGCTGTGGTGAAGAAGAAATGCTGACAAACGAGAGTCAGGCCACGTTACCCAGCGACAGCTCGTCGTTGTTGTGGTGGAAGACTTCACGGTCTCAGTATGCCCACCTCGCTCAGCTTGCATGGCGTTACTTTTGCGTCCCAGGAACGTCCGAGTTTTCTCCACGGCGTGGAGATTCTGCTCTAGATTCTGAAAACATAGATCGCCTTGTGTTTTTGGCCTTTAGGACCAAATCTCTCGTTTGAAATGTTGACTATTTTCTAGTGCAATGTTATTATGGCCCATTATGGCCTTTTTTTTGGGTATCGTTGCATTAATGACTAACAATGACAAAATAGACCTGCTTGTTGAAAACCCCCACCTACCTGTCTGTGTCTGTAAGGTGTGTTAAAACTGCAAATGAATAGTGGAACAGAAATTATTTTTTTATTTTTGTTTTAAAGGTTGCGTTGTGTTGATTTAAACATTGGAATAAAAGTCAACATTATATATTTTGTGCCTCTTGTGTCTTTGTTGCTATAACACTGGAATGCCCTCTAGTGGACGTAATATGTAACAGCCACATACTGATAAAAGCATTAAAGTGTGCTACGTACACAGCAAATATTAATAAATTTTGAGAATACAATTTCAAATATAATTTGAATATTACAATATTAGAGAATGAAATTTTAACTGATTATAGTTGGAAATTGACAGCCTTAGTACGGTTACTCAATATAATACAAAGACGATTAAACTCAAAGGTAGAATCAGTGGGAACTAGGACTAGGACTGGATACACCCGTAAAGAAGATCAGGAGCTCATGTAGAAAACTGTGCGTAGAATCCACACTAAATGTACACCGTACAAATGACGAAATGTACTTACGCCAAAAAATATCCAGATTTATAAAACCTGGCATAAGCCTGTGTGTGCAACTTCCTTTTATCGATCCCAAATCAACTTGGAAAAGGATGCAGGTGGAGTGAGAGCCGCCACGGGCTTTATGTCCAGGCTTTGATCATTTATACAGTTCATACCTGAAGGTGATGAAGAGGCATCGGGTGAAGGTGGTGAGAAGGCAGCGCGTGTGCGTGTGTGTGTGTGTGTGCCGGGCAGAGTGCACAGTGTGTGCCATGCAGTTGTCTTACCTGTAGCGATTTGACCAGCAACACCTATGTAAAACCTAAAGTCATTCTTGCTGATTAATGCACCTCCCAAACATCTTTACATTATTTTGGCACATTTATGGAGTCTCAGGACTCTGCAGTTTGACTCTTCCAAATGACAGAGTTTTCGGGACAAACCACATTTTCATGGCTGGTCCACCCCGACATGTGCATGATACACAGCGTACGCAACATTTTAGTTCATGTGCACTGTTTATACATGAGGCCCTGGAGCCTAGTTTGTAGAATGACAGGAGTACTTCCACAGGCAGGAATCCCTGTGCTTCACTGTGATGGTGTTGTGGCTGTAAATAATAAAGAAAAAGCAAATATGTTGGTTAAGCAATTTCAAAAAGTCTACAGACAGAATAAACTGTAAGTTAACTGTGATAATTCAGGTGCTATTAATGTGTTAAAGAGCTAGAAAGAGCTCTAAATCAGGGGACAGATACTCCTCCAGGTAGGGATGGATCAGGGTACCAGCTACTTGAACATACTGGAGAAATGATGTCGGAGGAAGTGCTAGCCCTAATTAATAACGTGTGGGAGAGCGGGGCTCCCTAGAGAATGGACACATGCTGTAATAATCCCAGTTGTGAAACCTGGAAAGCTGCCAGATAATCCCAGTTCTTACAGACCCATTGCCCTCGCCTCTGTATTATGCAGAAGTATGGAACACATGATGACGGACACACTTGTGGAGAAACTGGAGAGAAGTGATTACTTTGTGTTGTATCAGAGTGGATTTCTGCAGGGACGCTCAGCAGTGGATGCTGCCTTTAGTTCAGGTATTGACATAAAGAAAGATGTTCCAAATAAGGATTGAAAAAGCTCATGATATGCTGTGGAAGGAGGGGTTACCAACTGCACTTTATGATGCTGGAATCCCAGGAAGAATGTTCAATTGGATCAAGAATTTTTTTCTGTAGTAGGTCAATTCAGGTGAAGGTTGGGAGTGTGTTATCAGAGGTGCTTGAGGTGGAGAATGGAACCCCCCTGCTGTGGATCAGCAGCCCCCACAGTGCTTAATAAACTTGATATAGTGCAAACAAAAGCCCTAAGAGTTTGTAGTGAGGCATTTCGGACAACCCCAATATCTACGCTTAGGAATCAGGAGACGGAAACTCGGTTTGAAGTTTTTGATGAAATTGAAAGGACAGAATGAAACATTTCCAACCAAAAGCTTTCTGAGCCATCACTGGAAATTTATGGGAAGAACAAGAAAGGTTAAAACAAACTTTGGAGAAACATTCAAATCTATGGCTGAGGAAAGTGGTGCTATCTATTTTGATTGTTCTCCAGTCTGCTGGCCAGTTGTACCAACATGGCTGATCCCAGATCCTGAAGTCGACATGCACTGAATACTAAGAAGAGAAAGATGTGAGGGGACACAGTGAAGGAAGTAAAAGTCCGCTTCCACCAAAAATGGGGAGCTCATTTAGAAATCTACACTGACGGGTCAAAGGACCCAGAGAGCAGGAGAGTGGGATCTGGTGTTTTCATTCCTGAATTCAGATTTAAAAAGGGTTGCTGGATTCCAGATCAGCTGTCAGTTCTCACAACAGAGCTGATGGCAGCACTGCGGGCACTTGGGTGGGTTCGAACCAACAAACGAGGGCATTCAATCATATGCAGTGATTCAGTGGCAGTATCAACAGCAATAAAAGAAAACCAAATCCAAGTCAAGACCTGATTTACTCTCGGAAATCTTTCAGATTTTGTAGGGAATATACAGGATGTGAGGTGGGTTTTCTTAGGGACCCAGCACATATGGGTGTAGAGGGCACTGAGGCGACAGATGAGTTGGCAAAAAAGTCGGCACAGGAGGAAAGATTAGAAATCGCTTTACAGTACGGACAGTCAGAATACACTGAAACCTTAAATAAGTCAGCAAAAGAAATGCGGCAAAGCACTTGGGAAAACGAAAGGAACGGGAGGTCTTATTATGCAATACAGAGCACAGTGGGGAAAGGAAAATGCACTTTTCACTGTAAAAGGAGAGATTGAGTTGTTATATCCAGTTTGAGGCTCAGGCACTGTGGGCTGGCTCTGACTGGGAAACACCCTGATGGTAAACGTGAGCACGGAGGCATCCAAACAGTGAGACACATCCTCATTCAGTGCAAGAATTACTCTCTTCAAAGGAGGAAACTGTTTTCACTCTGTGCACTCTACTCAGCCTGGATAACTGAACTAAAATGAAGAAACTGATGGACTATCTGCACAGAACTGAACCATACAAGAAAATATAAGCAACTGACAAGGACTTGAAATAATAAACAGTAGAGGGCAGCAATACGCCGTTCATACATCTAGTCTGCCTAACTCAAAGAAGAAGGAGAAGAAGAAGAAGAAGCTCAGTGGAGAATGGTAACCCTCAGGGAAGTGTTATCAGCCCGATTCTATTTTCCATCATGATAAACGATGTATTCTCTCAAGTTCGGGGTGATATTGGCCGCTCGTTGTTTGCCGATGATGGAGCCTTGTGGAAGAAGAGAAAGAATATCAAACATATAGTAGGAAAATACAGGAAGCTGTCAATGTTGTTGAAAAGTGGTCATATTCAATTCAAGGGGATTCAAGTTTTCAGAAGACAAAACCAAAACAGTATTGTTCACAAGGAAAAGAGATGTACATACACAGATCAAGATGTATGGGCATCAAACTGAGCAAGTCAAAGTCTTTAAATTTCTGGGTGTGTGGTTTGACTCTAAGCTTACATGGAATGAACATATGAACAGGATAAAGTGTGATGAGATGTTTAACAGGGCTGGAGTGGGGAGATCAGCAGTCAGAAACTTCTATGAGGCACTTATCAGGTCAGTCTTGGAATCTGGCTGCATGGTGTTTGGTTCAGCAGCAAAAACGTCATTAAAGAAGTTGGAAGTGGCTCAAGCCCAAGCTCTCAGACTTTGCTGTGGTGCTTTTAAAACGACCAAGGGGCGAGATGCCGCTCCATCTTAGAAGAAAGCAGTTAATGATGCATTACTGGGTAAATCTTCAAGGACATTCAAGAGCAACATCCAACAACAGAAGTACTTTTCCCTAGCTCAAAGGGAGAAAAAAGGAAGTGTAGTGCTTTGCATGGAGCAGTGGGAAAGTAGCTGGAGAGATGAAATTAAGTCAGAGAAGGTTTATCTCAACAGTATCGTTACCTGTAACACCATCTGTTTCCCCCAGTGACAGTTGATGCTGGTGGAAGACAGACTACAAACAGTTTATCAGTCCTTTGTCCCAGTATACACTGATGGCTCCAGAGATCCTACGACAGGAAAAACAGGGTTTGCTTTTAGCATTCCATCCTTAAATGTCTCTGGCAAAAGAAGGACAACAGATCATTTGTCTGTGTTTACAGTTAAGATGATGGCAACAGCAGCAGCTTTAAATTGGATTGAAGAATCACAGCTAAACAAGGTCATTATTTGTGTGGATTCATCATCTTTTAATGGCATTACAATCATTCACTTTGCAGAACAGACAGGACATGGTTAATGAAATTTATGAAACACTGTACAGGCTCAGAAATTTAAATAAAATTGTAACATTTATGTGGGTACCAGCTCACAGAGGAATCAAAGGAAATTAAATTGCTGACAGAATAAGGCAAATAAGGCTCTCAATGATCAGGCTATTGTGGACATTCATTTGAGTAAAGGTGAAGCAAAAGGAATTATAAAAAAGTACATGATTGAAGAGCAGCAGAGTGAATGGGACACAGGGAACACAGGAAGACATCTTTATTCAATTCAGCGAGACATGGGCACAGTGAGGACACTTAAGAGAAGTACTGAGGATGAAAACATATTAACAAGATTGAGAGTAGAACACACAAGACTTAACAAAACTCTTCACTTAATACGTAAACACCCAGCAGGCCTTTGTGAACAATGTCAAGTTGAAGAATCAGTAGAACGAGTGATTTTATGTTGCCAGAAATATGACGTCAGACACTCGAGAGGGAAATTAGGAAAATGGGGACTGGGGAATTTAGTTTAAAACACATCTTCTCCCTTAATGGAAGGCCTGATCTGGTGCTCTCTAATGAACTGAACACTTTTTATAACCGTTTTCATAACTGTAATTTCAGTGAGGAATTGTCAGTTTTTAAAAATGCTGTTTCTTCACAGAACAATGTTGTTGACAGGAGCAAGGTGTGTAAACTTTTCCGTGGAGTCAAGGAAAGGAAGAGCCCTGGCCCGGATGGCATTGGAGGGCGTGTTCTTAAAAACTGTGCTGACCAAATGGAATTAATTATTAAATGGAATTTATTTATTTATTTATTTATTTATTGTGAGGGGGTAGTTACTCTGGTCCACACGGCAACATAGAAGGTGGCGATAATGCACCTAAACGCTGGTTGCCACCATAAAACAAAAAGAAGAAGAAGCAGCTCAGTCTGTTCGGCTGACATTGGTTTGGCAACGACTGGGCTGTGAATGGACAGGAGATGGCAGGTAGTGACAGATCAGGAAGTGAGATGGGAGAAACTGAATCAGGTGGCGAATATGAGGATGTTTGGAGTGTTGCAGGACCACAACTGTTGCAACTGTGGAGGTGAGCACAGCTCAGCTTACCAAGGGTGCAAAGCGAGCAAGAAAGCTGCAGAAGTGCAGCAGGTTAAAGTGTCCCTGGTGATCACACACTCAGAGGCAGTGAAGGAAGTGTCAAGGCAGACAGTTGCTCCTAAATCAGGGACATCAGAGAGCAGTAACAGACCCTGTGGGGCACAATGTGATAAGGTTGCTATAAGGGAACACACATTAAGGTAAGAGTGAATTTGTGTTATTTATGGTAGATATGATAAACTGTACGGCACAAACAGATAAGAAAACTGAAAAGATCAAGATCAAAGTGAAATCAGCTGAAAAATACCTTGGCATTAAAGGGCTAAGCTGGGAAGCAGTGGAAGAAAAGCTGAGCGGCGAAACATCTTACTCTCAGGCATGGGCTGGTGGCTCCTCATGGTTTTAAGTATTTTGCAGTGGAACGCACGGAGCCTCATTTCTAATGGATAAGAATTCAAAAGTTTATTTCAAGTTTGTCAGAGAAACCACATGTATTGTGCATACAAGAGACATGGTTGAAGGCACAGTGGGATTTTGTGATAAATGAGTACACGGCAATTAGGAATGATAGGGAAACTGGGAATGGTGGTGGCAACATTTGTAAGGGAGGGAATGAGATATAATTTAATCAACATAGGGAAAGAACAGGAGTCAACTGCAATCAAAGTATGGACAGGAAAGGACAGCATAATGACTGTAAACCACACAATAGTTAAGTTCTGATATACTGAATTCTGCAAGTGGGCCAGCACAAGGGAAAATGATGTGGTCAGTAAGTGCTATTGATCTGACCCTTACATCTGCTGAAATTTCAGGTACTAGTACTTGGGAAAATTTGGTTTGTTCAACAGTTGGCAGTGATCACTACCGTATAGTAACCAAAGTTGGAGTAGAGATATGTCAAGATGGGGTGACGAGAACGCCAAGATGGAAGCTAGCTAAAGCTGATTGGGATAAGTTCCAAATATTAAGTGGTATAAAGTGTGCAGAACTACTACATGAGAGTATAGATGATGTGGAGGAAGGCAATACAAAGTTAGTCACAGCCATTATACAGACAGCGGAAGAAACTATCCTTAAGGGTGTAGGAGGTAAGCATAAAAAGGGAGTCATGGTGGGATGAAAACTGTAGGAAAGCAATTAAAATCAGAAATAAAGCATTAGACAGCTAAAAATGCATCACTCACTAGAGACACTGGTCCAATATAAAAGAGCACAAGCAATAGTTCAGAAGACGATTAGGACAGCAAAACGTACTTACTGGAAACAATATTGTAATAAAATTGGCAGAGAAATTCAGGTATCAGACGTATGAAGAATGATCAGGAAAATGCACGGTATAAAGAGCAATTCTGACATACCAGTGCTGCACTGCAATAACATAAACGT
This sequence comes from Naso brachycentron, assembly GCA_029874485.1. NCBI lineage: Eukaryota > Metazoa > Chordata > Actinopteri > Acanthuriformes > Acanthuridae > Naso > Naso brachycentron. The sequence goes on from JAQFJA010000006.1 coordinate 2,803,245, forward strand.
AATTGGTAATGTCGAAACGGCAGAACATTTAGCAAGCACTTTTGGCTCAGAAAATTTATCTTTAAAAGCTAAGCAGAGTAGAGATAACACTCAGGTGTTACAGAAAGAAGGGTGACAATAGGAGATGACCTAGATTTACCATTTGATTTGTCTGAATTAAGGAGAGCCGGTCTAAGTGCACAGCAAACCTCACCAGGGAAAGATAATGTCTGTTATAGTATGCTAGCTCATGTGAAAGATAGCACCCTCGAAGGAGTATTAAGGTTGTTTAATGATTTGTTGTTGTTTGTTTTTTCAACTTAAGGTGCAATATATCAATCTTTCAATCGGGTGTATTAATACTCTATGTGCAATATCGATCTATGTGCAATAACCTATGGGCAATTATATATTATATTGTTATCCCTCCCATCTTCCACATCTTCTACATTTAGA
>JAQFJA010000006.1:2904279-2914917 GCA_029874485.1 Naso brachycentron
ACTACTCAAAGCACTTTTACAACACAAGCCAGCATTCACACATTCACACACTAATGGCAAGGTGACTTCTCCACAAGGAATCAACCTGCTCAACAGGAGCTCACACACACACACACATTCACACACCAGTGGCACAGCCATCAGGAGTAATTTGAGGTTCAATGTCCTGCTCAAGGACACTTCGACATGTAGAGTGGAGGAGCCGGGGATCAAACCACTGACCTGTTGATTGGTAGATGACCCACTCTACCTACTGAGCAACAGCCGCCCCTTAAATTAATATCAATAACATCAGTAACCTATTTTAAGTTAGTTATGATATCCTTAGGCTGCATGGATAAGTAGTATAATTTGAATTGCAGAGTCAAACAAAATAGTGTCAACATAGCCTAACTATTAGGTGTAGTTTTTATATTCATTCATAATTGCTTCAAAGTAATGAGTTATACAATCCATTAGTAAAAAAAACTTGACCTAAAAAAGACAAATGCTACGTGACCCATACAATAGGCCTGGACCACTCATAAATTATGTTCGTACTAGAAAGAAAATTCAAAAGATGAGAAAGACGAGGAATGTGGCAAGTTCACCTAAATCACTCATACACACCATTTAAGAGCAAATCTGTTCATACGGGCGGTTCTTGCATGAGGCACAATCATCAGAATGAATCAGTTCGAGAGTCACTAATGATCCGGAGCCAGTTTGGTTCTCTGGTAGACAAGAGATAAGCGCACACACACACACACAAATGTAAACCCATGCGTAAGTGTGTGTATGTGTCTGTTTTAAGGCATACTCCCCCCTCAAAATCCTGGCCTTTTGTCACAGTGATGCGCAGTCTCTTCTAGTGAACGCTGTTCTCATTCATAAGCCTGCCTTGTCAACATTTGATGCCAGGGAAAGACAGGCTGGGAAGATGGAAAAAGGAGAAAGGAAAGACGGGAGAGATGTTCTCCCTGTTTCCTTTGATATCTATTTTCTCTGCATTGCTTCCTTCTATGAAAATAAACTGCATTTTCTAACAGCAACATTCAAATTTAAAAGGCTTGTTTCTGTTGTATGTAAGGACTACAGAAACACACATGTGGGGCTACTGTACCTCTCCTGTCTTCCTCATTTTATCACTGTTTATCTGTCACACACTAGAGCATCTCAACCACAAGCTGAAAAAACCCTTCAGGATATCAAATCCATGGTCTCTTTTTTCTAACTAGGTCATCACTTGCTCCCAATAGCATCCTCACTACCCTCCTCTGTGTTTTCCTCTCTGTCCTTTTCTCTTGTTTCCCGCATTTCTCTCTATCCGCTCATTCACCCCATTCTTGTCGCACCATAGTATTATCTGTTAAAAATGTTTTTTTTTCTGTCATTCACTTCATCAACTGTCTGCGACAGCGAGAAACACAGATATCTTTTCCAAACACTATTTAGCTTAGATTTAACACATTTGATGCTGAGAGTATTTTTCCCAGAGGCAGCAGACAGATTCTTATAATATTTACAGAAGAAATTATGAAGCCAGCAGTGACTGTGTTTGTGTGTGTGTGTCCATGTGTGTGTGTGTGCGCGCGCGCATGTGTGTGTGTAAAATTCACTGCCAGCCAGGTCACTGTAATGCTTCCCTCGACCAGCTCCTTTAGACCCTGCAACCCATTTTTTGACTTCCCTCTGGAGCCACTCAGTTACTCCATTTGGTCAGCCTTTGGTCTACGTGGAATGTGATCTTTAATTATGGAAATGTATATTTACAGTTCTCGGAGGCGGGTGAAACAAAGCCCATTTATCAGTCTATTTTCCCTTTAGGTATTTTGCCTTTGGCATCACTTTCTCCCTGCCTTGTCCCAGAGGTGTGTCTAGACTTTTTTAACTGGGGTGGACCAAGAGGGGCACTAATTTATGCAAGGGTGGCATGTGGGATTTGGCAATATGTCAGTTGACCTAGCATAGTGGGTTGAAATACCAACAAGCATGCACATGCACATACAAGCATCAAAATAGTAATAATTTGCCATTTTTGTTCCCACTACCCATGTCTACTTACATTTATTCACATTACAGTTTTAAAAGTTTAACTGGAAAGATAAATAAACCTACCAGTAAAAACAGAGAGTGACCGACACCATACAAATGTACTATAAAGCTTTCATCTGTTTTTCTTTTGAGAATTTATACTTTGAAAAGATGGGTTAAATAAAAATGAAGAAATCCCACATTTGAACATAGAATAAGTATAGTATAAAGTGCCAACAAAATTTTTAAAAATAAATAAAAGATCAGAAGCCTAGCTAACTTGACAAATAAGAACAACACAATAACAAATAACAAATGGTTAAAATATTATAAATTGTGCGAAACTTATAATGTGCTTTTACTGCCACTTATGTTTAAGATTGAACTGCACCTCTGCTCATCAAACAGGCCTACCTCTTCCTGAGCAGATAGCCAAATAGGGTGGCACCTAGGGTGGCCAATCAGATTAAGTGGTGGCCCACGCCACCCCCGACCATTCCCTAGAAACGCCCCTGCCCTGTCCTGGTTTAACTTAAACCCAAAAATCTCTTTCATTAGCCTGCCCAACACATTTTTTTCCCCCAAAACTATATAAAAACCATAATATTAGCAGTAACTAGGTATTTTTTGTTGGATTGTTTTAGAAAAACAAAATCATAGGTTGCACTTATGCCTCTCTCCGTTATTTTAGCACGCAATGTGAAAAAGCCTGTACCAGTTGTATTAATCTATGTGTTGAACAGTCATGACAGGACTAAATGAGAGTAATTCAACACCCCATAAATTCTGCATTATGATGTTTCTACCTAGAAATCCCCCAATATAGTGCCGTACATCCCAGATGGGCTTTACCATCACCAGTGACATGAAACATGCTGGCAGCCACCGGCTACAGCACACATCACTTCTCATAAACAGACTACCTCTCTCTACTTCTGTGTGTTCACACAAATTAGCATAACATCAGCATGATATTAGCTCATACGACCTGCACAGCCATGCCTTATCAAAGCTTTCTGTGATCCTTGGCTCCCTACGCTTCAGTCGAAAGCAGAAAAAGAAAGAGAAACTGAGAGAGAGACAGTTTCTCCCCAGAGAGCAAGAGAGAGAGAGAAGAGCGATGAGCTACATGATAACGAGCTGTGTTACACTGCTACACAACACACAGCCTTGTCACAGCGCCTCAGAGCTGTGCTGAGCTAAATGGGCTGCAGCAGATGTTTGGTGACTACAATCACACAGAGCTGTGTTCCTCACTTGACTTGCAAATATTTGCTAAGAGACTTCAAAATTGGATTTTCTGTGTTTTCTTCTTTTGGAATGTGTAAGGTGGTGAATCCAGTGCATAAGAATGAAATACACACAGTATGCTCTCTTCTCACACTGAATGACTGTAGAGTATTACTTGTTTTAAAATGCTAGATGTCTCCTGTGATGAAATCTGCAGGCAATTGATCTTTTGTTTGTACCTTTTATGTGTCACAGTGTTACAAATACCTAGTTAGATTCTATCAAATGTGGAAACAGTGCCTTTCATCCAAGTGGGAATTCAGTGTTACAGATCAAAACAAGTTGATATTTGTGTACTGTTTTGGGAGGCACTACCTTTATTTTTATCATTCAGAATGTGTGTTAAGTGGAAATTATTTTCTTTAAATGTGAAAATTTACACTATTTCTTTTTATGAAGCTCTTGTTTCACTAGAGATTCAAGCTGAGCGCTGGCGGGCTCAGAATGGGGGCAGGGGGAGCAACCCCACCCTCATGCACTAATGTTAGGGAAAACGCCATCAAAGTGGCCTCTTAGATCCCCCTATGATAGATATAATATGAAGAAGCGCCTTCTAGCGTGCCTTTCCAGTGGACAAAAGGTATTCAAGTGCCCTCTAGGGTGCCCTTCCAGTGGACAAAAGGTGGTAAGGGCCCAACAACTTTTTGCGTGCTAGTGCCCCACCGCATACAAGTGTTCTTTTTACCTTTTTCGCCCCTGCCCATCAAACATCCTGAGTCCGCCAGTGAAAAGCTGAGTGAGGGGTCACTTTGAAACAATGAAATGAGAAGAAATTATTCTGGACCCTGTTTAATAAGACTCATAGATGCTCTTAAACATGTGTTTTGTAGACATTCTGCAGGCTAGAGATAGCTTCTCTGAAATGTTCAACATTAAACTGATTGGAGACAATTTACAGTACTTACAGGTCACAAAAAGCTAACATATTTAGTGCTGATTGGCCCATGGGCAGTTAGAAGGTCTGTAGGAGCTGTTAGTTAGATTTTTTTTTTTTTTTTTTAAACCCTGTACTGTGATTGTTCGAGATTGCGCCCTACTTAAATAATGTGCAGTTGCTTAACATTTTTAAATTTATGTATTTCCAGTGTCACGGTTTCTCATCACATCCACGGGAGCACTGTATATCCTGGATGTGCAAATGGAAGATGGGCTGTACAACTACAGGTGTATGACACGGCATCGGTACACAGGAGAGACCCGACAGAGCAATAGCGCCCGCCTCATTGTCTCAGGTAAGAGCTGCTCCAAAATATCCAACATGAAAATGTTGCATAAGCAAAGCAAAAGCTTGCTGCACAGTTGAAAACCAGTCTGAATATCACATTACGCCCACCCTTATGTCTTTATTTGGACATAATGGTAATTTTATTTGTTAAGAGTGGTACAAGTCAACCAGTAAAAACAGCAGTATAGTGTGTACTCTGTTGCTGTCATCAGGGTAATTTTGGATAAACTTAACACAGACTTTCTGCTAGTTTTTAATAGAAAGCCGCAGGAGTTTTCCTGAGCCCATGTAGTAACTTTCCTTTTTGCAGTCATGGTCCAAAAAGTTGTCGACCTCCCCTTATCCTTGATTTTTATGACTGAGCCTTTTTTGAGGGTGCCTCTTTTACACTCGGTCATAATTTTGTTACGACTACGTTACTAATAGGTGGGACAACATCATTGATTTGCAAGTCACAAGTAAGTCTCAGGTCTTTGCTCTCAAGTCCCGAGTCAAGTCCCAAGTCAAGACAAGCAAGTCCTAAATCAGGTCCAAAGTCCTAAACTAAGAATTTTGAGTCCTAAACAAGTCATTAGCTTCATCATATGAAATGCCATTTTAACAGCAGAGAATAATAATTTTACACAATTTGTGAATCCTTTTTGAATTTTTTTGAATTTTCTTTTTTGAATAAAATAACAAAAGCAGTATGACTGAACTTAATGAAGCAATAGAATGAGTGCTGACATTGGACTCAGGATATAGCACTAACCAGTGACACAACAGAATGAGCTATTGAAGAGATTTTGTATGTTGTTTTATCCAAATTAAACAAAAACAAATGTAAAAACAAAACATAACAATATGTAGGTTCTAGTTATAGCTGTTGTTACTCTACTCTGCTTTATGGAGTTTGTATTAGAGAACATGTTCTACTAGCCAGCAGTGGGTTTAAGCTGCTATGTCAAGTTCTTTGTAAATGAACAAAGTGTAAAATATACTGAGACCTCAAGTGATGTAAATTATCTCAAGTATTTTCAAGTCAAAAGGCTCAAGTCTCAGTAAAGTCACAAGTCATTGGTGTAAAAGTCCAAGTCCACTTGTAAGTCTTTTATAATATTGTGAAGTCGAGTCCAAAGTCATCATAGTTTGTGACTCAAATCTGACTCGAGTCAGAGTCATGTGACTCGAGTCAACACCTCTGCCTGTTACCAGTGAACCTGTTTACCTGTGGAATTTTCCAAAAGGGTGTTTTTTGACATTGTTGCTCCTGTCCCGACTTATTTAAAACATCATAGAATTCAGAAAAAGCATGTGTTTTTTAAAAAATAAATTAACTTGATAAGGTAGTACATTGAATATATTTTCTCTGTATGTTTTCAATTTAATGTATGTCTGTAAAGAATTAGCAAATTATCACATTCTATTTTATTTATGATATACACAGCATCCCAGCATTTTTGGAGTCAGGGTTGTGCTCACTGTTCAGGACTAAATGTCAAAATGTTGCATCTTTTGCTGCCTTGGTTTTTCATTTATTTATCTGTCTGTTGTTAGTCCACATTGTCCGCTAACGTTGTGTGAAGTATCCTTCTAAGTTAAAATACTTGTTTGATTGTGATCTCATGTGTCATTTTTGTGTTATCTTTTCAATGGTTTTCAACAGACATTTAAGACTCCATAAGTTCTGAGGATGCCATACTTTGTCTTGAGCTAAAATAAAACTTAATAACATTGCAGTAGAAATCTCAGACAATATGACAAATTTGTGTACTCATTTACCAACTCCGTCACAATGATAACCTTAAGACACATACAATAAATACTTAGACATATTAGCCTTTTTACAGAAACCAGTATACTGGTGGTAAATAAAATTATTCAGTTCCACAGAATGATCACACTTTAAACTCCATGTGTTCCCTGATAGTTATCAGATCTCTTAATGTGCTCTATTTGGCTCCTGCAGACCCCACCAACTCAGCACCCCACATCCTGGACAGTTTTGAGCGTCGCGAGGTGATGGCGTCTCATCGGGTGGAGTTGCCCTGCAAGGCCTCTGGTCATCCCGCACCAAAATACCGCTGGCTAAAGGACAACCGGCCACTGGAGCCTGACACACGCTTCAGACAAAGCGTGACAGGCCTACTGATAGAGAGAGCCCAGCCCAGCGACACAGGGACATATGTGTGTGAGGTGTGGAATGGATATGGCAATGCTGAAGTTGTTGGCCGGCTGCAGGTAAAAGGTCAGTTCATGTAGTCTAGTGGTAAGTCACTGGGGTTGATTTTTATCAGTGGTATAAAAAAAGAGATGAACTAAAACTGTAGAGATGTTGCTTCAGATTTTATGTGTGCTTCATGTAACATTCCTAATTTCTTTGTGGAAAAGCAAAAATGATAACTTGGTAAAACTACAGAAAACAACAAAAGAAAAAACAAAGATTCCAGTTATGCTTTATGTTAAAAGCAGCTACTGAACTCTTTCCTCCTTCATCTTCAGAGCCCCTGAAGGTCATGGTGAGCCCACGGAAGGTGAAGGGCAGTGTGGGAAGCCAGGTCTCACTGTCCTGCGGTGTAACTGGCTCTGAAGAGTACCAGTTATCCTGGTACCGCAACGGAGAGCTCATCTACCCAAGTAATAGCGTTCGCATGACAGGCCAAAGCAGGGAGAATCTGGTCATGGCTGGTATGGCCAAGAGTGATGGTGGAGCCTATCAGTGCTTTGCCAGACATGGCAAGATGTCTGCCCAGGACTTTGTTCAAGTCATACTGGAAGGTAAGAATTCACAATGATCTTACTGGAGCCATGTTAGTCAGAGAAGTTATTATAAAGTAAATTTTATGAATAGAAAACTGAATGTATAATCTCTTTGCTTTGGGTGCACAGATATATGGATATATGTGTATGCACATTTGGATCCAAACTGTTTGTCAGTTTCTTAAAATGCAAATCTAGACCATACATATTGTACAGTACAGTACAGCTTAGCTTTATTTGATTTTCTGAAAAAGATGTGCTTACTGTTACACAAGCTGGGTTGCTGCAGTGTCTGCCTCCCATGACCACCAGTATAAGGAGAATATTGATAATGATGATGTTGTGCAATGATGTTGTGAAGCCTGAGAAATGAGCTGTATTAATCTGCTTCACAGTCTGATTCAGCTTTTTCTACAGCAGAAATGACAGTATTGCAATAAAAAGCAAATCAGTCTGGATTCTGTATAGATACTCATTAAAATGGTTTTAGATATGTTTTTCTAATTATCTATTATTACAGTAATCGATGTAGAATATTAAATATTACATTGCCATGTTTATCTCTTTTTACTGCCCAGATGGCACCCCGAAGATACTGGCTTCATTCAGCGAGAAGGTCTACAACATCAATGAGTTTGTATCGTTGTCATGCATGGTGAAGGGCACGCCAGAGCCCAGGGTAACTTGGACTTTGGATGACGAGCCAGTAGTACGCGACAGCCGCCATCGCATCTCCCACTACACCAACACTGAGGGCCATGTGGTCAGCCACCTCAACATCAGCCAGACCCAGGTGCCTGATGGAGGAGTGTATCGCTGCATCTGCAACAACTCGGCTGGGACAGTTTCTTACCAGGCGCGAATAAACGTAAGAGGTGCTTGTCAGATTAACTCTTCCAACACACTATCACATATACACATAAGCATGTCTTGATTTATTCTGCTCTTATACATTGTTATTGGCTATGTTTACGGCACCTTGATGTGCAGCAATTGAAATAATGCCAGACTGAATATGTCAAGGCTTTCATAGTTAGTCATCAGATGTGTTGCTAGATAATCTCACATGTAGTTTTGTGGCTTTGGGGTAAAACACTTCTACAGCCTCCTGTGGTTGCAAATTCTGTCCTCACTCACTGGTATCAACATTAACTATTCGATTGCCCTGCTTGCTGCCTAACACCTGCTAAAAGCTTTATATTAGGACATCATTAAGGTGATTCACTGTTAGCTCCAGTGTATGACGGTAGTGCTGTCTATTCTCTACAGGGACGTGGTTGGCTGGATTGCTGTTGTCATGTAGCAGTAATACTAAGGCGATCATGCTGTCTGTGCTTGGTGCAAGGCTATTACTGTTTTAGTATTACAGAGAGGAAGAGTACTTTCTGTACACCAATTGGTTTATTTTGATTGTGTTCATTCTTGCATGTTGTAATGCTAAATAGGGCGATCCTCTAGCCCTTAAGCGGGGGTCCATGGCTGCCAAATGCAGCCAAGCAATGAAGATAAATCTCCACAGGTGCCATTTCTGAGAAAATGTAATGACTGTTTCTCACATCGTTGGTTCCTTAATCGTGCTAAAGAGAGTAGCATCCTACGATATGCTTGTGCTCAAAGTATACTACAGAGCCTAGTTAAACTGTCTTCTATAGTGCTTTTAAAAGAAGCCTAATAGTCCAGTTTCCTGATAGAAACTGAGCTATGGATATTGGTTATTTTGTTGGTTTTTCACAAGAGTGTGCGAAAGCCGGCAACATGAGTAATGGTTTTGATAATAGCTCCATGAGTGGAGAAAGGGAACATTCCACTCTAATGCTTGTCAGAGGCAATCACAGTCCACACCAAAGAGGCAGGAGCAAGAGGTAATATTCACTACAGTCTTGAATAGAGGGGATCACGAGTCCCAGGATCTGACAAGTCATAGAGCACATCTGATATGAGAGAAATAGTGCAAAATGGCTCCATTGGTAATGATCTAAGCAAAATTTACTTTTTTGAGAATCTTAGACCCTTTTTTTAGTGACTACAAGGGTATCTTGGTGAGGCAGCCTAAATTTTCTAAACATATCTTAGTAATGCATTAATTTCTTACTATCAGAATGAATCAAGGCATGTAACTTTGTGGTGTCTTGAAAACACACACAGCACAGCACAGCTGTCTTTTACAACACCCCCCCCCCTCCCTGTCTTAAAATCATTTTAAGAGAGTTGTCTCTCCAATGTGTCCTTCAAGGGCCTGCCAGCATCAGACCAATGAAAAACCTCACTGCCATCGCTGGCCGGGACATGTACATCCACTGCCGTGTCATTGGCTACCCATACTACTCCATAAAATGGTACAAGGACTCCAATTTGTTGCCATACAACCACCGCCAGCGGGCCTTCGAGAACAACGGCACCCTGAAGCTCTTTGATGTGCAGAAGGATGTAGATGAAGGAGAATACACATGTAATGTGTTGGTGCAGCCTCAGCTCTCCACACACCAAAGTGTCTATGTTACTGTGAAAGGTATGAACCTCAGTTGTATCTGTGTCTTCAGGTACAGTTCATGACTCAACAATGAACAGTAAGCCTGGAATTTATGTTTAAAAAAATGTGTATTCATTGAAACTTCATCAAGATTATCACCAATCTGAAACATTAAGCAAGCAGTTTATTTATACTATTCTAATTAATTTCTCTATCTGTGGATACTAAGACAGATTCACTTTATTAGTTCATGCACTGACCCTGTGTCTTTCCATCAGGTGTAAATGCTTTACATCATATTTTAAAGATACATTGAAGCATCACCATGGTATCTACCTTTCCTTGTTGCAGAAAACACAGATATGCAGAGGTATATTGTATATCACAACCTGTAAAAGCAGCACACATCACTGATAGCAAAGCACCATCTCCATCATCCCAGCCATGCTTATCTGGGCCTCATCTGAATATGCAGTGGCGCTGAGCCAGATGATGATAACCTCAGATGGCTCTCTTTCCTCAATGACGCTGCATAATTTGAAATGTCTGATGGGCTAACTCCCCCCTCCTGCCTCTCTCTGGCGGGTCTTGACGTGCTAAGGAGAGTGCGAGGGGGAAATCACACAACATAGACAAAGCTATGCCACCATTCTGCCTCGGCTAATTTGCCTCTCGGCTGCTTAGCATTCCATCGCTGCTGAGAGGGAATCCCCAGGAGCCTATTATGCCTATTTTGTTGTGAATTAAATAAGCACTGAAGTGCTGCTTATACCAATGTTGTTTTAAATCATTAATTTTCCAACGCATCTGGTTCTCACGATGGCTACAGTGTCCCCAGAGAGCAAAAGAGAGTGAGAGAGAATGTTATCTGTATGCATGCTATTTGAGAGATAATTCAGTC